>JADANM010005835.1:7731360-7767387 GCA_026213755.1 Eurema hecabe
GAAAGTCCACGCGAACGGAGTCGCGGGCAATAGCTAGTATAGTATAATCCAATATGACACACACACAATATGTTCAAATGAGTTCTCAAATTTACTTCCATGAAACCAATAGTATATCAAATATGAATTTACTGCAGACTCTGACGATGAGTCGTGAGATCTAAACTTGCACGAGCGTAGGAGAGATTCTCGGATCCTATACATAAATTGCATGCTATTAAAGATCCCATCAAAGACTATTCAATGCATTTGTGTTGCGAACAGTGGTGGCTTGCTCTTTTGTTAGTGAAAAATTAAAAAAAAAACCGAAATCTGGGTTTTTTTTAATATTCTGTACTCAACAAATTTCAACCTAATACTAAGTATATACAAAAGAAAATGGTTATCCAATTTGTTGCATTCGATATCGATCATCTTAGATAGGCTAGATACTCGTTCCAGAACAACAGTTTGCGTATTAAAATAAAGTTTAAAATTCTTGAGAAAAAACATCAAGGCTCGCTTAGTCTTTTATCTTATACAGAAGTTCTAAAGAAGTGTTTAGCATTCATTTTTTGAAATAATATAAGTATTAAAGGGCAGGGCAAAGCTTGTAGTCCATTTATTCAGTAGACCGAGATACGTGGCATATTGAAAAAAATGTAGCTTCATTTTGATGAAATATTTTGGCACGTGTACTATGTTTTCATTTGATTAAATTTTAAATGTGAGTTAATGGAAAAGAAATCCTAAAGTCTTACTGCTGTGGGGGTCACGGAAGAGTTTGCGGGACCCCTACTCACTACGGTGAGATGGACTGTGGAGTTTTGGTTGGTAGAAGTCCGACAACGCATGGACTTTTTCCCGAGCCGTATGGGTGTACTGATGTATATAGGAGGATCTCTCCGTTATAAAAAGGGGTATCTTCTCCCCTCACAATCTTTGTCAAGATGGGAGGCTAAAACTTTTCCAGGAACCCTGGAATCTTATGATGTATCGTTGAAAATAATATAAAAATATAGCACGAAGTTTCAACTGCATCGTCTTATTCCTAAGTGAATGTTGTTATGCGCCCCTTGAGATCTGTACTTCAATAACGTAAACTAGGAAAATGCACACGCTTAGAATATCAAGAGTGGAGTTTATATTGAATTTGCTTGAATACGAATTTATTTGATATGTATATATTTTATTTAGATGATAATGTTTTGATTGATATGATATTAATGGTACAACTAAAATACTTTGTTTTTGATGGTTGTATTGATGATAATTAATGATGTTAGATAAACGAGACTTAATAAAACCCGAAATTTATATGTATTTATGTTTAATGAAAACTTTTATCTAATACTTTGTATAGTTATTTCGTGATGGAACTACATTTTATACTTCAGAGATAAAAACGTGTTTGGTTCTTAAATTTAAAGTGACGTCATCTGCGTTAACCACGTTTTTTAATAAAATAGTAATTAATAATCGAATAAAAGAAAAAACATTTTATTCAGTGCCATCGCACTTAAGATACATTCATTCAATATTTTTTTCTAAATACTATTGTATCTTTACAATTAATCCGTTGCTAGCTAATTAAAGGTCTTTCTTATGTTTCTCTATAATAAATAACCTCTCGGAATTCAAAAGTAGTACCGAAACTAAAAGCTAATTACAATTTTAAGTTGAATCATCTCTCGTGGAAGTTGGATGCTGTGAGATGCATGGATGGCTATTGGCTCGATGTTGGTTCGAAGTTTTAAGATCGAAGATAAGCAAACGATTTCTTGATATAGAACTTCCTACGCTTCGAAAAGGTTATGGTCAGACGCCACGTGAATTCAGTTGGTGAATATTAATTGGGGAACGTTCACGTTGCACTTATAATATAATTATGAGGTTGTTAGGTCATTTTTTATTCTATCGTATATTCCCTTTTGTCCAAATCCTTCACTTTTTTACCCGACTACGGCAAAGCCAAAGGAGGGTTATGATTTTGACAGGCTATGTATGTATGTATGTATGTATGTATGTTCATCTGTTCCCTCGTAACTTCTAAACCACTAATCAGAATTCGACAAATGACATATCATTAGAAGCGTCTTAATTGTCCGCTGGTTATAGGCTATATAGATTTTCACCAAATTCAATGTGGCGCCCTCTAGCGGACAAAATATACAGAGTAAAAAAATAAAGTTAAGCTAGATATGCCGTGTTTGGTATCATTTTAAAGCGCTTCACTTGTACATTTCGAATATATATATATATTACTAGCATTTGCTTGTGACTTTACCTGTATTCATGGGGTACTTTTATACTTTTTCAGCGTCGTTTTTTGTTGTAGTTGGGTTTTAGTTTTTTTACTTTATCTTGTTCACATTATGTCGGTAATGCAGTCGTGAGAAAGTTAGCTTTGCGACTGCGGAGACCTCTTAACCTCTTAACTCAGTTGCCTAACATTATAAAATTAAAAAATAAAGGTTTCTCATGAGATAGCTAACTGCGTTCAGATATCAACTGCGGAGAGAATGAGGCCCATTTTTTAAGAATCGTTGTAAAAAATCCATTCCTTTTCCCTATTTTTAAAATACGGTCTAATACTAAAACTCTTATCAAATTTAAGCACGTCTCAAGTCTGTGTATATGTCAAAATAACTATTTTGACAGATTTGTATGGTGAACTGTCAAATTGTACCGATTTGAGTCGTACTTAACTTTAAATAGTGTTTCACTATTCCGGCAACAAGGCTAGCAACGCATTCGTGAAGCGTTCAGAACACAGACAAAAGTCAAATAAATTGTAATTTTATTTTATATTAGATAAATGATTTTGTTATAAAAACGGATTGCATATATAAAAAATGGGTATGTACTAGGTGTATAACTAGACCGTTATTATACTTTTGTTCCTTAAAAATGTCACTGAAAAATATAAATTCGCATGTTGGAGGTTTCAATTAATTTACCTAAATCTTTTCAATAAATCAATGGCTATCGCATAGTATCAATATTTCAAACTAGTATAAGCTGTAGTCGTTAATATTACCTACATTATGTAAATGTATTAAAATAGATCTTACTTTAACTTGTAGCTAAATTAATCATTTTGTTATATATTATTATATTAATATACAACTAAATGAATTGCGAAATGTGTTAGTAAGCTCATAATCAACAACGCCTCGACCAATTTGGCTATTATTTTTAACAATTCATTTAAGTTCAAGGATCGTTCTACGGTGAGAAAAAAAAGAAATAATTGGCGGTAAAATTTTCAACAGAACGATTACAAATAAAAAGTATCACAGCATTTAGCGCCTACAATCGGCTAATCAAATGATGTATCCATTGAAATAATATCTTTAAGCTACAATACACGTCGTTAGCAAACATCGGCTTGGAGCTTCGTGCGATCAATTGAACGTGTAAAACGTGCTTCGGGCTATGATCGCTGGCTTTATACCAGTGATATTTTGGTGTTGTGTTTAATAAACACGGGTAAATAGACGGAATAAATATAGCCGGTTTGATGATAATGTAATGAAGAATAATTACTTATTAGTTATCAGTGTATTCAGTGAATAATACATTTTTGTAAAAATATAATAAAAGTGCAGAATCTAAAAATTGTGAAACAATGTATTGATTTACGTGATTATTTTATGTACTAGTGATATATTGGTGTTGTGTTACAAAAACACAAGTATATAGACGGAATAAGTATAGCCGTTTCGATGATAATAAAATGAAGAATAACTAATATAGTGAAGAATACATCGGTACATCTTACTTGTGCGACACTGGGTCACTAATGAAAACTAATTGGGTTTACGAAAATTCGAACAAAACAACAATAATATTAGCTTACATTTTTATAAAGTAAAAATAATTCGACGGCACGTTTAAAAAATTAATTAAAGAAATAATTAAACATTCGATGAGTGAGTTCGCCGATCGAAAATATTTGCCTTAATTTTAAAATGGAACGTGGAAATTTTATATGTCTCGTATTTTATAGTAAGTATAACGAGTTCATGTGAAAATATTTAATAATGAGTACGTATAAAAGGGGAATAAAACTAAAACAAAACAATTTATAAGAGAATTTCTTTGTTATTCAACGAAATACTTCGGAAATTTTTGTATCAAGTTTTAAATTTACAAAAAGGTTTGCTTAATTTGAATGACGAATCAATCATATAATTTTTACAATACATATTTTATACTAGGTACAATCGTTTTAAGATGATTTTCGGTACTAAAAACGAACCGTTATGTAATTTAGCTTTATAATAGATTCAGGTAATTTCGAATGAAAATTTATCTATTGTAAACAAAAAAAGTAGATCCAAAAGAAAAAAATATTTGAAACTGTTCGTTCCTCTTAGATACTTTAGGTGATGTTAATAGCTTAAACAATCTTTGCGAATGTAATTATCATATACGAGTATGCATGTACAAAAATAATTTTGTAAATGCGTAGTAACCGAAATTAGAGTGTTGAGATCAACTTAGGAACCACTGAAAATCAGCGTTGGAGCTTTTTACAGCTTCAGGATACAAAATAACAAGTGACACAGTATAAAAAAGAAGACAACCTTTTGTTTTTTAATCAATAATTTATTTAAATGTTTAATTGTAAATTGTCTTGTCCCTTCATTCAGTGCCTATGCTCTCCAATAAATGTTTCTTATTTTATTTTTAGATTTAAGATTTCAGAGCATAGATACCTAATTAATATAAAGATTGTTTGTTCGCAGGAGAAATTTGAATGCAATCATCTACCACTGATCTTCAAGAACAGATCGAGGTCATTTATCAGCTCGGAATCGTCGCTAACAAATTTATACGACGCCAGCGAAATGAGAAAAAGAATTTCAAGTGTGGTTGACACTACTGGAAATTATAATTAGATGAATCTAGCTTCTGATACGTTTGTAAGATGTTTTGGTGAATACATGTTCTTTGTAATATGTGTCTTTATCTGTCTATGACGACGCAAGACACAACGAAACAGTAGTTGTTTGTATGTTTAACTAACCTTTTATAAGTGTCCTAGCGATCCGGCTCGGCTTCACTCGCATATATTACGCATGTATTATACATATAAATAAACCTTCCTCTTGAATCACGTTATCTTTAAAAAAACTGTATGAGAATGATACAGGGACAGAGAAAGCGACTTTGTCTTATAGTATGCGCCTAAATTACGTGATTTTCATAAAACCCTATTGGACATCGCTTATACAGAACTAAAAAAAATGGGTCAATTTTTACGAAGTTAAAACCGTGAGATATTATTAGTATATTACGGCGAGGATTTGAAATATTTCGGGAACGAGCGAACTAAGTAGGTTAGCTCACTCAATTTACTTACAGCCACAATTTACGTGTTATATTATAACATTGCAGGTAGATAGTTTATTTCTCAGCGTTAATTAAGTGTATAATATTGCATGCTATCTAGTAACTAATTGGCTCCAATATGAATATGAATTAACTATGCTAATAAAGCACGTAATTACAAGTATTAAACTAAATTTTTATATTGAAAATTGTTTTAATTTGAAATGTAAACGCGCAATATGTAAAATATATACAAATCAAAATAAGGTAACATATATGTTTTATATTTTTATTTTCTTTACCACGCTCGTTCTTTTTTATGGACTAGGTTCTGCCATTTCGGGATACGACAGGTTCAAAGTTGCGCACTTCTTTGCAATTCCATCAGGGAAAGTGAGCCACTAGATATCTCTAACTACTGGATGCCTCCCCCGTGTTAGAACAACTAACTACGCTTCATGCTACAAGATTTGGCCACAGACCAAACGTCCGGCGTCCCTTAAAAGATAAGCTGTGAAGAGATATAGATTTAGCCTTCTTGTAATCTTAAAGTAAGCATATACTTAATTTATATTTGTTAAAGTGGTGCTGCTTCTGTTTAGGTATATATTGTAGGTGCAAAATGCAAGGAAACTTAATTCTCGCTTGAATCACAAAGCTGCCGTATTTTGTGAAATTGACACATTACTTAACAATATTGCAGCAAGAAATTAGGAACAATATCCTGAATATGAGAGTTTAATAAAGTTCGCTCAAATTTAGTTCAAAGTCAGTAAATTTACCTTCGCAGATAGTGTGTCCCGCGGATAAATGAGGAACTTACATTTTGGTTCGCGTTACATAATATGCAAAGTTTCGACTTTCGGCTTTAAGCTTGCAATATGGATGGGGTTTAGAACTCCAACTATTATATTATATGGTTACACTTTCTCCTATTCCAAACTCCAAATGTATAGTCAAGCAATCACATTTTTATCTCGTTAAAGCAAGGGTGGCAACACATTCGTGATACCTCTTAAAGTATTACTGGGCATAGATGGTTTCATACGGTCAGGTTCCTTCTCAGTAAAAAAATGTGGAGCTCCATTTTTGTCTTCCAAATCAACTTTTCCCCATGTCTCCTAAGGCGGTAACACATTCGCAAAGATTTGCGAATGTCCATTGGCAACGGCCGTTTGCCATCTTGCTATAATAAGACGAACCTCTTGCTCTGTGCCAGCCACAATGCATATAAATTGTCTGTCACTCTTTCATTGATCCAGGGCAAGGTTGAGGGTACTAGGACAGGAAGGTCGCCTATGAGGCGGACAGATCATAACGGCAATAAACTATCGCTACACGAACGCACGAGGAAGGCAGCCATGAGGGAGCGTAGGTGTAGAGTTAATCTTGCTACCAATACCACGACGACTTCGTCAAGAGTGACATTAACTAATAAAAAGAAGTCACTCTTTTTGACTCAAATTGAACGAAGAAAGGAAAAGAGAGAGAGAGAAAAGATAAATATAACATACAAGACCACCGTGTTTACCGTTTACGATATTAGTATACATTAGATGATAAGGCTGTGTATAGGTGAGGTAGGAAGCGTGTCAATCACCCTGAAATACTTCCTGACTTGAGAAATTAATATTAATGGTTGTATACGAGAAAATTTTGCTTCGTTACTTTAAAGATAGAATAGTCTATGTCGCTACGAAAAATAAACAGATAGAAATGTTTTTTATATAGCCAAAGCCTATAGCTATAAAGTTAATAAAAAAAAATATTATTGAAAGTCAACGGAACTATAATTAAGGTTTACTCAATCAAAAAAATTGCGATAACACTTCGGAAAATCTCCAATTTAATTTGACTAAGACTTCTGATAATGTGAGTTTCTGATATTGTAGGGGATAATCTTATGAACCGATTTTTAATCCTATAAGCAACTTAAAGCCGCCGTGAGTATGATAGGCAAAGTAAGAATACATAATATCACCTTCATGCTAGTCTATAATATAAGAATGAATCGCAAAAGTGCACAACGCCTGGACCAATTTGACCAACTCATTCTTTTAAATGTTCGTTGAAGTCCAAGAAGAATTGTCAGGAAAAAAATTACAGAACTAAGTTTATCGTGTTCTCTATATTAACACTACTATTTATTAAGCAGATACAAACGTAATAAACAGAAGCTTTAAATAAAACTTCACTGAGCAATATTCTATGCAATAACAAAAGTGCTAAAGTAAACTGAGCAGTTTAATCAACGATGCTGAAAGGCTGCGGTGTTGCGGCGAAGATATAAATACACTATCAATTCCTCTAATAGTTGGTATGGCAGTGTTACTATGTGCATTCGCTTCTGATCTATCGCTTGCAAATGAGGAATTAATTGATTGCTGTCTGTACAAATATGATTTAGCTATTGGATTGGATTTCGATAAACTTTAAATAAAATAGGAATATTTCATACCTAACTTCAGATTTGAATAAAATTAAAATGAGTAGGTACATGTATAAAAAGACAAAAAAATAACGTACAAAAGGCGGGTTTGTTGCTAACTAGCAATCTCTGCCAGGCACGTTTATAAGTAAACATCACAGTATGAGATACTATAGCAGTCTATTCTATATATACCTACGCAGGAATCTATGTATTTGTACCAGGAGTCTAATTTTAGAAGTAGAACAAAACTTAGTAAGAAAGTGGCCAAGTAGCCAAGCGGTGTCGTACGAAAATTTTTCCACTATGATACGAATAGTATCAGAAGTTTTTAGTATTATTACTTAGAGGATTTACTAACAAGGGGTCTCGACAATGCGTCCACAGATGTCACGCTTACTAGATCGTGTTTTGTTTTTGATATGTATGAAGAGGCTCTTACATCGATATGCAACTGACCTGGTTTCGATTCACTGCACGCCGAGGGAGACGGTGTCCACAACCGTCCGTGGTCGAGATAAGCGGTTATTACTCATTATTCTAAGATACGACACTTTCGAGATAGGCGGTTTATATCTTTTTATATGATAACTTCCAAATGAGATGTAATGTTGCCTTAATATGTTACTAAAGTTGATAAGTTGAGGAATATATCTAAGATAGTGAAGATATAGATAGGCGGTTATAACTCATTATTGCATAATACTATATTTTAGAAAGGGATTTAATTGACGAAATGATACCTACATATAGTACAATATATCTCTGGGCGATATAAGCAAGCCTTGTTATCTAGATATATTTTAAAAATGCAATTTTACATCTATGTTAGGGTCTAATATAGAAACCTATATCTATAGAAATTCGATACTTTTATAATAAGACGTAGTCGTATTATATGCATATGCTAGATGTTAAAGAAACGAATAGCCGAAGATATATATATTTCTAATAGCGGTAGAAATTCATTAATACTATAAGCCCCAACACTTTCCTAAGGAACTGTTATATAAATCTAATCGTATATGTATCGATATGCTGACCTAATTATATTACCGCTCCCAAGTAATCTGGGTTAAAGCCTTCTGATCAGAGCACGTGGTTATGACATATTTTTATAACTAAATATTACCCTTGATGTACGGTAAATTCAAATTTAAAAGTACATTAATATCATAAACTCTATGAAACTATAAATACTGTATAAAGAAATATCAAAAAAGTATATTGAAAAAGGCGGCCTTATGACTATCGGCGATCTCTTACAAGCATTTATTGGTGTGTTAAAACATTTACAGAGATTTATTTCGTATGCACCGATTAGTATGTACTGTATTAATAACATGAAACCCTTACAAACTTTCTTGTAGAACATAAATAATTCTATTTTGTCAGGAACTAAATTGTCTTGCAAATACATAATTTACCAGGAGCATGAACTGTTGCAACGGCGCCGTAACAATGTTCATTAGTGTACCGAGAAATGTAAGTTAATTTCATTTAAGTGTAACTCGAAAGATAACAAAAGCGTTGACATTGCTTCCTGCAACAAATAATTAAACGACATCATTCGTTTGCAAAGGTAAGCAAAGTTTCCAACTTTGTAGACGGGGAACTAAAAGGACACAAGAGAATTACCGTTCGATTTTAAAAGATTTATTCCTTTTAAGATTGGTACAAGTTTATCGTATTTTTATACGTAGATGATGATTTAGATGATTACGAAGATTTTTCTCCGTCCGTATATTGGCTGATGTTAGCAGTGTGTCTGTTTGTCCACTATTCTTACACTGTTTTTGTATGAACTTTGATGATGTAACTAGTCTTTTTCAAACATAAAAAAACACAGAAAGCATCTAAATTATAAAAAACAAACTGTAATACACGGGGCTATTTGCTTAACCGTGTTTGGTTTACCTACTTCGAAAACGTTGGTTTGTGGATTCTACGAACCAAGTAACATGACTATATCAAACAAACAATATCCCATTTCAATTGCTCGTTGAATTAGGCTTGCATTTCCTTTGGTGTATGACACCTGTAATTGTAAACCGCTCTATTGCTAAGAGATATAGCGTTTGTCAAAACGTGGGTGTAAGCTTTGACACTTTGACACTTATGTGCACTAAAATCAGTTTGTTGGTAGATTAACGATTCGTTCCATTCAGTATTGCATGAGAGGAAAACATTTCTTTGAGGGATTTTATTAGTCTTAATTAAGCCCGGATAAAATTGGTATCTTGATTTTTTTGATGACGTAGAACTCTCTCAGTGGTGTAGTAACGCTGAAGTAGATTCGTATATTAAAGCACTAAGTTCTTTGTTATGGATAAATTGGCTTACTTGGTCGTTTGTCCTCTATATTATAAAAAATACCTTACATATTAGGAATATTCAACAATATTTTATACTAGAGATTAAAATCTGATATAACTACAAGACATATTTTTAGTATAAATTTCTACCATATACTCGTATATATATTATATTGTTCCGTATGGGACGTCATGTTTCGCATGAAATGTTAAGAAAATAAAAACCGGTGAATTCTCGTAGCCAAAACATTGTATGTGCTTTCAACTACGAATACAATCAGCGTGTTGTTCGGTCAAAACTCTCGTCTCTCTTTAATTTTTAACTCCGTACGTAATACCGTGTCGTAAATATAACAGTGGCTTCCATTTTGAATCCGCATCACATCTCGGGATTTTAATGATTCAATTGTTTTCGCAACTTCACGTGGAAGTATGTTGTTTTGTTATTAATTAGCTATTCCTCGGTGTTTTTCTTTAAGTTCATTTAAGGAGCTGCTATAGAAGGTAACTTTTATATATGTCACCGGAAAATAACAAGAACAGCAAATTTATAAATTTCCTAGGAAATTTATAAACCTTCGTAGGATTCTAAACGAGAGACAAATTGTATTATTTTACGGCCACATTTTCGCAAATTTATCAATTTAAAAAAAAAGAAAATAACTCAAAGGCTCGGTGCAATGCAATGATTTCTATTTCCCTACTTCTATTACGATGCGTCCTTGAGCTTATTTCAATCCCGATCTAAAATACCGTCTGTCTCGATTGTAGGAGTAAAATCTGTATAGGCAGAAAATTCGATATCATTTGCTAGATGTTATAAAAATTTTCGTTATGATTATGATAATGATTATGATTATGATTATGATTATAATAGTATAGTTATGTTAATGGTCGAGTTTAAATAATTAAATGATATTTATAATTTTGTTCCCAAAGAGGATATAGTAAAAATAGGTTAGGTAAAAAGGTGATATCATTTGTTAGATGTTAAAAATTATTTCATATATGATTATGATGATGATTATGGTTATGATAATAATAGTATAGTTATGTTAATAGTCGAGTTTTAATAATCAAATGATATTTCTAATTTCTTTCCCAAAGCGGATATAGTAACAATTGGTAAGGTAAAAGGTAAAAAAGTTAGGTAAGGGTCCAGCGTCACTGTATACAGCAGTATACGGTAAACGCAAAAACATCTAATAAAGAAAGTAATATCACTCCAGAAAGCTGACCTATGTGGGGTTAACAACTTGACTTTACCACCTGCCAAATAATAACGATCTTATAATTATATACATATGAATTTCGACCTAATCATAGCGGCATAAAGTTAGTAATATCAGGTTAAGGTTGTTTGAAATTACTAAAGAAAATTGGAATATAAATAAATTAAGCTAACCTATTAAATCGCGGTGCTAATTATTCTAGCGAAGGTTACATATCGTCTTCACTTTAATTGCTCGTCGCTTTTCATGTTAGCGGAACGCTTACCTAAGTTTAGTTAGCATTTTTTCCGCAAGAAATCTTATAATAACGTTTCTTTATCTATATAATTCATTTAGGAACTGTAATCGTTTTTATAACGCATTAAGCAATTTTCTTCAGTTTACGGCTTGGGCTCCATACGTTTTTTTTATTCATTTTCATAAGACTCCCAGAGCTTGACAACTGGTTGCCGACCTTTTAAAAATATGTATAAACCGATGTACGCTCTCTTCTTGAAGCACCCCAAGTCGTAATCCGTCGGAAATACCGCATGAGAGAGCTAATTCCACTAGGTTTTTTTATACTCAAATCATTAAATATCTTACCTCAGAACATCGCCCACAGCTGAGAAAATTTTCAAGTATATCCATCCACTTTTCCAGGCGTTATAAACTCAGTGGTATAGAGAGAGAGCCTTTTCTACACCTTACTCTCGTAAGCTGTTCCATGAATCTTCTTCCAACAAATTTTGTTATGAAAAATCCTCAATAGGAATTTTCTGAGAACGGTTTATACCGCACTTACGGAACTAGCTCAATTAATCAGCTTAACTTTTTGTTTTGCAGTTGGCTAGTTGCAACAGTTTCAATGATTCGCTAACAAGAAGTAATTTTTGTTTTTATTAGTTTATCTCGTTTTTTTTGTAACGCTTCATAGAAATTTCTTCGAAAATCCGGATTTAGAAATATTATTATGACTTTTATTGTAATGAAACGATTATAATAGAATTTATATTATGATTCTGTTTGTTCTGAATTTGCTAAATTGGGTTACAGCATTAAGTAACTACGGAAGAATTTTGCCTAGCAGCATTTAGCTCATTGCAGCTTTTAGCGCTAAAGTGAACTGCAAACGACTAACGTAAGTGCCTCGTCATCCAAAATTGTCATCCATTTTTGCAATTGCAAATCACGAAGCTTCATGCGAAATTGTGGTGTGAATTAGGTGCAAAAGCAATTTTAAGGATCATCAAAGACAATTTCAAGGCAATCTTATCTCCTTATTAGTTGTTATTAGTGTATATCAATATTAGTTATATTTTCTAAAGGGTATATAGTAGATTTAGGATGAATATGAGCTATGAATATGCACTAGGAAAATCCTTAAAGAGATAAATTTCTTTTAGGATAAACATGGTATTAAATATTAATGCAACCACGGGGTCAATGACACAATTTATGTCCAATTTATGACCAAACACCCCACTTATTTCCGTCTCATCGCATCGTGAGGGTTTTATAAGACAAAATTTTTAATTAATTTGTGTAGATATACATACATAAAAATGAATTTACGCGAATGCATTCGATTGCAGAGATGAAAGCGATATCATGTAATTGTAAATCTTTAACAAGGAAAATTAAGAGAAAATAAATACGTTTATGTTGAATATCGATATCCGTTTTAACAGATTAAATTCTGGAAACTATTAAATGTAAATCCAGGAATGAGTACGGTCAAGGTTAATATTTAAATTGTAGTAAATTATACACGAGTCGTATTGATTGTGTGGTGAAATTGTTTATATAGTTCAGATCATAGACGTATAACGCATAGACTGGTAGTCCTTAATAATCAGTCTGCCACAAGTAAAGCTAAAACTGTATAATATCTATAATATATATGTATATGCAAGTCTAAAAAGCATTCTTATACTCGATGACGCGCACATAAGCCCACCGATATTGTTGCTGGTATAAGAACTATGTGTAAAAAATAATGTGGCATAGTAAATGTGGAAAAAATGAAATCTCCGAAAAACATACTATACGAATTTTGATGCGATTCAAAGTAGACAAAACTGTCTACTTTGAAATGGCTTCACTTTGCGTGTTCATTTTGCAGTTGTAATGTGACGTCATTTGGACCATACACAATTTTATTGATGATCTATTTAAAAGTAAACGCAGTCGAACATTAAAAATTGTTGCTTATTTAGTAGGATTGAACTTAGTTGATGACCCATGATACTTTTACTGGTTCGTGAGTACATTATGAGTATTTCACCACATTTATTTATAATAAAACAGATTGAGCGTAGTTAAAATGATTGTTGGTTTAATTGCAAAGTGGGACAAAAATGAAACAAAAGTCAGCTCGATTTAGGACATCAATACTAAAACGTCACCTCTTCAGGGCATAAAAGAAACCCAATAAATTTAAAGGTCACGAGGTAGCTCTAGTTTATATCGGCTTTAAAAGTTTTAAGCTTTATAACCATTTTTTAATTTAATGGAAATATTATTGTTTATTTTATGAACCTTATATAATACTACATAGATATCAAATTGGCTATTTTTATAATAAGATATAAATACGTTCTTTTCTTGTGCTAGCTTAGTTTTAAATAAATCAGTCTAAATATGTAAAGGTCACAAATAGATACAATCTATACTTGTAATTTAATAAGCTGCCTATATGCATTCATAAATCATATATATTCAATATTGATTTCCTCAGAACAACTGGTTCAAAGCAAAGCTTTGATCTAGGTTCATTCACTGGTAAAATTATGTTTTGAATACTTGAAGTTAAATTTCAGGTGGTGTGTCTTAGTAGGCTTCGCATGGCCTATTCAAGTAAACAGGTAATCTGGTGGATTCATTGTGTTTGACTGTAGGAAAGTCAGTCACGCATTCACCAGGCGAGTTTGCTATGACAAGTTTCTTAGCTAAAGTTTTGAAACTATCTGATTGTTTAAAATTGTGTACTGCATAAGATAGCATTATTTTTTAGTAGTAAAATGTATCAATAAAAAAGATAGAAGAAATAGGATTAAGTAGTAAATAAATTTTACTTATTGGGGAACTGCTTTCTAAGTTTCAAAGTTTGTCATATATGGAACTTTTTTTTATATAAGAGGGGAAAAACGAGCCAGCGCGTCATCTAATGTTAAGTGATCAGCGCCGCCCATTAGTACTTACTCTCGTCGTCACGAGTGTGTTGGATCCTTTTAAGGATAGGTATAAGAAATCGTAAAATATTGGAAGCTATTTACAAATGTTAAAAAACGTTCTATATGATATGCTAGTTAACTAGACTGCTGATCTTGCTAATTTTCTTTTTAAAATCTAAAAATACCATACATTAAAGATTTCTCCTAAATACTCGTGTTATAAAGAGCTATCCTTCATTTTCGTAAAGTGGAGTTCTTCGCCCTGACTAGTTTCAGACAACACGCGCAACTTTCAAGTGGGTCGCGTTTGTTTTGAAGTAAGTGCAGATCGGGCCAGCTGTGACGTCATCTTATTCTATTACATGGTAACACTAAAGAAACAGTAAACAATATATTGCTTGAACACTTTTCCTTCAGTTATTTTTATTAATTGAAGGCGCAAGGCAAATTGATTTTGAGTTGCACTTGAAGTTTATAAATAATGTTGTTACGAACTTGTATGAACATTGAACATGTATAAAAATATAAATCTATCTATATATTATATTTATATAATTCAAAGGTGACTGACATAGTGATCTATCAACGCACAGCCCAAACCAGTAGACGGATCGGGCTGAAATTTGCAGTGCAGGTAGATGTTATGACGTAGGTATCCGCTAAGAAAGCAATTCCCGAAATTCCTGCGGGAACGGGAATTAGCGGGAAAAATCTTTTCTATGAAAAATCTAAGCCGCTTAAGTTAGACTCTTGAAATTTGACATGCAGATACCTTAGGAAACTAAAAGGTTAGTTGCAACAGGATATTGTTAAATTCCCACGGGAACGGGAGTTAATGGGAAAATACATTTGAATGAAAAAATCTCAATCGCCTACGTTAGACGCTTGAAATTTGGCATGTAGGTACCTTAGTAAACTTAAAGGTTATTTGCAACAGGGTTTTGCAAAAATCCCACGGGAGCGGGGATAAAACCATTTGTATGGAAAAATCTAGGAAAAAAGGATAATAAGGGAGGGAAGCGGGGGTCAAAGTTTATATGAAAGTCCACGCGGGCGGAGTCGCGGGCAACAGCTAGTGTTAAATAATAGTTGTATACACGTATCAAAAGATAAATGAAAGATAAATTGAGCTTTGGTCAATCTGAACAGCAAATGTTGTGCATTATGGGTTAAAAAGGATGGGAAAATAATGCTATTTACTAGTTAACGCTATTTATTTATTTATGGTACACGAGCGGTAACATTGATGATGATGACATGTCGATATTGTTCTAGAAGTTAAGCCTAACAGCATAGCTATACCATCTAAGGAATAAAATTCCTCTTCAAAACAACATTTTCTTTTCAAAATGAATACCCATTTCGATTCCAGAGTCTGCAGACAACATTAAGACGTCATGCTGGACTAGATTCTAAGTGCATTAAGACATTAAAGTAGATGAATGCATTAATAAATGAGAAAAAGGTTGCTCAAACACAACAACAAAACAACAGCAACAGAATTTACACACGAAATCGGTTTAATTTTTTTTCCGTTGTAACAAGTTGCTACGCTAAATATCGATTAAAATATTTTAATTAGGAAAATTGGCGATTCGGTGAATCCGCTTTCGGATAATTGGGGTTCTACTTATATAGTAAATAAACCAAAGTTATCTTTGGTTATAACCAAAGTTTACCTAAAAATGCTTAAACTGTTTTTACTTACTACATACTATTGGATTCACCTTCTGTCTGATTAAAATAACTATAGATATTTTTAAGTAATAACAAAATCTAGTTTTACAAAGGTTAGGCCGTTATTAAAATAGTCGTGATATAAAGATTTTTCTTAAAGTTTTATTCGCTTTAGAAATTCATCAAGCAATTAAGATTCACTAACATTATATTGCATACTGAACTTACCTTTTCTAGAGCAGAAAAGTTTCACCATAAGCTCAACTTACGTAACGGTATTTAAAGCTAGTTTCAAAGCAGCCACTTCGTCCTAGATAGTCAGGTATTTTTAAATGCAGAAACGCGATGAACCATACAGATTCGCATTATGTTGTTCACTTGGAAGAGTTTTTTAGATCTTATACATTGATACGTTAGTTGACATACATTACTCAGGCATACATACTTCATGGACAATTATTTTTTATATTAATACTGACGAAAAAGCCTTACACCGATTTACGACTTATAGGCTTACGGATTACAGTTCCTACATAAAATTTCTCCATATATGGCTCTGCTATATGGCAAACTTTTTTTTTCACTTTTTTTTTGTCAACTTAGAGCAACGAAGAAAAAAACACTTTTAAAAATATTTCGTTCGTTATTCACGTTTCAGTGCAAACATAAATTCTGTTAATGTGTTATTGATGTATTAATATTATTGTTTCATAGTTATTTATATAGTATGTCTTTATTTAATAAACATAAAAACACATTACTCTGAACAGTATTTTTTCGGCTTTATAGACTGGACATATTATATTATCTATTAGGATATCTAGCCTTGAAGTTCTGTTCTTTGTTTATTAGTCCGGTCAATTTAGACCAAAAAATGAGAGTGAAGTTACATAAAGTCCCACCAAGCTGAATTTCAGTGAAGTTGTTCAAAACATAATTATAAACAATGTCTAGAAGTTCCCCATCATTCCCCTGTAAGGAAAAATTTTTATTCAAGGTCAAAGGTCAAAAAAATGAGATTTTCGCGATTTTCAGCAAAACGGTAAGTTTATCATAAAAGTACTTTAGACAGAATTGTAGATCATAAATTTACCTATAAAAAATGTTTCAATACTTTATTTCTTACGAGCCACCGTTTCTGAGATATAACGACTCAAAAGGTTATAAAACTTGTTACTTACTTGGTCTATTATTAGAAAACAAAAACTTTAAATTATGTATAATTATACCTGTAAGTATAACTCGATAGTTACCATACAAGAGGGCTTTTGACCTTCGTTACCTAATTACTCCAATAAGTACGCATGCGGGCGGGCAACTTTTCAATAGAAGAGTTCTCGAACTTTCGAAAGAAACCCAAGCCCTATAAAACTTAAACATTTCAGCTTCCTCTGTTGGTGTTGAACTTCACTGAATTAAAATTTTATAGGCTTAAAATATTAACAGCGTGTTAGTAACTTGCACTGAATAGTATAAGGTTTTATTTGATTGGGGAAAAAACAAAGTACGATCCTATTGCGCGTTAAAGCGGACACTCGAAAAGCGGGTAAAATCAACATCAATTGCGACTATGTAAATCAAAGGGTTTACGAAACTATGGATTTTATAAAGTACTAGACGTACCACGCGCATTTGCCCGCATAGTTTCTGTTCCCGGGGCAACACCGGGACAAAAAGTATTCTATGTGTTAGTCTAGGTTATAATCTATCTGCATGCCGAATTTCAGCAAAATTCATTCAGCAGTTTTTGCATGAAAGATTAACAAACATACAAACATTCACATACTTTCACATTTATAATATTAGTAAGACGAAGGTATATTACGAGTATATCCCCGTATTTCCCGCAATATTACGATAAAAAGGTAGGTTTTGGCTATAAAACTTTCATTTTCACAAATATACTCGCTTTTTTATTTTTATTTTTTTTTATATTATGAAGACGGGAGACGAGCAGGACGCACTCCTGATGGTAAGAGTAACGCCAGCCCATAGCCAATGCAGTGCTGCCCGGAACTTTGCTATAAAGCCCAACTCCGGGTGCACTACACCGACGCTCCCCACTTTGAGTCATCAGATGTTAAGACTCATTAGCCCAGTAATTTCGCTGGCTACAGTGCCCTTCAGACCGGAGCACAATGACATTTATTATATTACATCGCTTATAGTATTAGCAATAATATTATGTGTATACAATAATACATTATGTGAAAAACATGTGAAAAATTTTACTTTCAACCATCTTAATGCGTCATTTTGCTTTAATCTTTTCATATAAATCGTCTAAGCGTAATTTACGAGTACAATTTATTAATTTATCAGACCTTATTAACTCTTCCTTTGGAATAAGATACGTAATATAAATTGAAAATACAATATTTCGATAGTGTTGCGGTCTGTCTGTCTGCTGTCCTGCTGTCTTAGCAAAGTAGCGTATTGAAATTGCCGTTAATTCAGAAATAAAAATTATAATTGAAGCTAAAATTGATACAAATCATCAACTGCGTCTCATTGTACAAGAGCTATTTACAACAAAAGTATTGTTTTGGATCGCGTGTTACGGAAAGGGGACAGACGGAAAAAAATTAAGACTAACTTGTAACGACACTTTTTGCTATAGTGGTAAGCCGTGCGGCGTGCGCGTGTTTCTCTGTCTGTCTCTCTCTCTGTCTGTGTCTCATAGAAAGCAAGCCAGCTTTTTTCGTTTGGACTATTTATTTTTTTAAATAAAATTTTATCCTTTAAAAACTAACTGCAACGAACTTCATTCCACCCGGGTGTCCCTTGACACCTATCAAGTTTCTTTAAAATCAAACTACACCAAGAAAACTTATGAATGAAGATAAGAATACATAACGATTGTGAACTTGTAAATCTCGGTCGTGGAACTACGAGACTCGTGTTTACAAACGCGTGATTAAGTTACTATAGTAATCGTCAAAAATGTTTAGCGATTGACGAGAATAGCTGCGCATCGGTAGAATCGCGCTCGTTGGTGCGAGAAAGACAACACGACTGGGACTGCCAATCAACGCTCGCGCACATGACGATCACGCGCCCCGCGCGCTGCACCGCTCCTCGATACCTTATTTTTGACTTCTGCGCAGGTTTCGTTCACCGCTAAAGGAAATTGACGGTTACTATACTCGTATAACAATTTCATTTTTAAATCACCCGCTCTACAGTCACGGACGCGTTCAGACTCTTAAAGCTATTTGTTAGAAAGTTCTAGATTCAATTCTTTCAACAATTAATAACATCGTATATAAATTTATAAAGCTTGCCAATAAGTGTATTTATTTGAAAATAATGAATGACAGGTATTCGGTACTACTGCTATTCAATGGAGTTTAATATACTAGGAGTATACTACAGACACTTGAAACGCGAAAAAAGCTGTAATAATTCATAGGAATTTTGCTCTGTTAGATGTGTTCTCGTTTCCATAAACAAAGCATCTAAAAAAAAGATTGATTTTCATGCAAGAGAAATCTCAGGGCACAGCTCTACTGACGGAATTAACGTGAAGTTAAGTGATTTGGGAGCTTTAAAGCGTCTGATCAGCAATACGGCCGACGAAAATTTTCTGCCAGTATTGGCCACTTATTTATGAGGGTATTGCCTAAAACATATGTGAAAATAAGCTACTAGAATTCACGTAAGATAGATAATTTTTTTATATACCTTTATTACCTGATACCTGAAAATTGGCCGTCTGAGCAAGCTAGCAGGTAGGCATACGTTCTTAGTACAAACTAACACAACTCAACATTTGTCCACATTTCGTTCACTAGAAAATACGTGACGTTTGGTGGCCCTGGGATCTCGGACCATAAGATGTTTTAGTTCATTTTTATCATCGACATTTTAATTGGATCGCGTAGGCGTGACATGAACTATTCATACTTTAAATGTACGTACGCTTTTCGACCTGTTCAAATATCGCAATGTTTATTTAACAATTTAAATTTAAAACACTTCTGTTAGAATTTCAAAGCTTTTATTGATACATTGGTGTTATTTTATTGAAAGTGTGTGTTTTAAGTCTAATAATATTTTTAAAAAAGTGTTTTTATTAAAAAATATATTACATTTATCAAGCAATTTTTCTAAGATATTTTTTAACACTACGATACGTAAATTGAAACAGAAACAGTACAAAATTGGATTAATTTTTGTTTTTCAAAATAAATTGCATTTGACGAAAGGTGAGTTTCAAGCGCAACAATGTTTAATATCGGATTTATATTCAGTTATTCTGTTTTTTTCTGATAATGTTTATCAAAACGATTACAGGGTCTATTGCTACGTTGATTTAACTAATACAAGTAAGTAAATAAAGTATGTTAATATTTTTTTTGGTTGCTTTTATGTAAATCTATAAAACTCGTAAAATGTACGGTTTAATTCGTTTTTAAAGGGGTCTAACTGGACATATTTTTTTATTGTAATGGATGTGGTTACTAAAGAATCGGTTTACTGAAAATGTATACAGTTTCTGGTTATTTTTATTTCTTTTTTTTCGACTATTTTATTTTCTTTTCGAAAGTTAAAAAGGACGTCTTTCTCGTATTTGAAAATTGGGTTCTACCCTTTGCACGCATATATTGTACATGTACTATACTCGTACATATAAACTTTTTCTTGTTTCTGTTTCATAGTTTATAGGTTTTAGCATACAGAGGTACTGTTAGATCATATTTTAAATAAGCATTACGAGTCTAATGAAACGAAGTTAACTCATATACGTATAGTCTAATGCTATATAGTATATTAATGTCAGATAGTATCTAAGTTTATAATTGCTAGGATGTATTTGCTAATTTGTCAAACAGAAGATTAGATTGACACGATAACATGCATACAGATAATTTGTATGAAAGCGATCTATTTGTATGTGTATATGTTGCATCTAAGAGAGTTATGATATATTTTGTGTTTTCAGTAGGAGATTAGACAGATAGAGACAACAACTCATACATAATGAGATGCGATTACTCGAAGCCGGTTTTCTGTGGAAGGGTGATACAATTCCGGAGAAGAAAAAACTGAAATAAGCAAATACCTTCCAATGAACAATAAAATTAATAAATATTATTATATTACAAAGATAATCACACCCATAAATTTGATGCAACATTTGACATCATGAGAATATAATAATAAATAGATATGAGGCACCACACTTTTCCCACATAACACGAAAGAGAACGGGGATGTCTGAAAACCAGCGCTGCTCAGGGCTACCAGCACTGAGCAACACAAGCTGAGCCAATCACTCTTTGTCTTTACTAACTTTATATTCTTTTAGATTGTAACTAAGTAGCCTCGTGTTTTATTTTAACTTTGTATTTTTTCTTATTGTTTGTTAGTAGTTATTAGATTGGAGACCATAAAAGATATTTTATTTTTTATTATTTTATTTTATATGAATGAAATGCGATACTTCTCGTGATATAATGTAGATGTGGACCGGAGTGGACGTTTTATAGCCAACAATAACTGTTGCAAACTGAATTTTATATGAAACGGCAGACATTACAGATTACGCAATTAAACGTTTAAAGTGTAACAATTAAGTGGTGTTTGTTACTTTTAATGCGATTGCAGTTATTATCGTTAATTCCAATTTTAATGTTTGTTGTTCAGAATTTTTGATCAATATGTTTGTATTTATTGTAATTTATTATAATGCAAATTTTTTTTCAGGCGTATCGGCGATATGGTACATGTGCCGGCGGCATCAAATCGCTGCTCGAAAATCGAAAGCGGTTAATAGAACATGAGGTGGCCAAAAGTCAGGGCGTTGCAAGTCGAGGCGTTTAGTGCTTGTCGCTCGATAAGTGCTCAGGATCTGAACAGCAACATTGCGAAGAAAGAAACGCCCGGGCCCGCGGTCGATAGGCGTTTGGGCGCAGGCGCGAATAAATGCTGCTACTGAAGCCGAGAGATCGTATTAGTCCGCCGGTAAACTGAAAAGCGGTTGCTGGCTGCGTCCGCACGGGCGCCGCGGACGTAAGCATGGCCACACGACCGCGCAGCGTGCGGTTCATCGCGGTCGTATTCTCGTTCGCCATAGCCTGGCTGCCGCATGCCGACCAAGCGTAAGTACCCCTTCACAGTGATCAAGTGATCATCACTATCTCAGTCATGATGCGCATCGAACCCGCACCCCGCATCGATCACCGCAATCGAGTGCGTAACATTAAAACCCGCAGCGGTTTACGCATTCCACTCTTAATCTCACAAAAAAAAAATAAAAGCTACTTCACTGGCTGGCAATAAAAAACAAACATTTTAAAAATCGAACGTCGCGCTTAATCAAAAGCTCCAGGCGGGCTCGCCTCATTCACTGAATTGTACTTTCACTTTCATATTTCGATGGAATAGCGTATATAAATAAACGGCACTAATTGATCTTGGAAAATGGCTCGGCGTAAAATAAACACACGCACATTTTTTCGCGTTACTATTTATCAATTAATAAAAAAAATAAACTCAATTTATTAAAAAAAAATTGAACTGCTTAAAAATAATAGAGATTTTATTTATACGTAATGTCTTCAACGTATTTAATTTTGAAATTTCGGAGCTGAAATTTCATGCTGGGAACAAAAGACTTCGGGAGTCATTTGGAATTGGATTAATTCTTATTTATTTTACAATTAAGAAGGTTTATTACATCCACACCCTTCTGATACTTGATTATTTGGCAATACATATCTAAATGAAACATAATATAAATATAATAATAATTTAAAAAATCATGTCTTACAAACTAAATAAAATAGAAGAAACAAATCTCTGCGATATACAAAGAAATACAAAAATATTTACACAATAGAATAAAAGTATAACAATAAATTTCTTCAATTGTCCGATGATAATTAATTGGACATTTTCATTGCCTATTTACCTCGACTTATAGAACTTCACGACTTATAGAAGTCATTAAATGCATTATTGTTACAAACATTATCACAGATAAAAAAATACGTTAGAATTGAATTATTTTTTTGTAAAGATTAGCTTTTTACTAAAGCTACCGATCATTATTATTTGAGTATTAGTTACGTTACAATATGGCTTTCAACAATTAGTGTGATAAAATGTTATTAGTTAAAGCCGAAGTGATAGCATAAATTGGTTCTTTACCCTATTTGAATTAGACTCTGACTAGACAAAGACTAGAGAGGTTTTCGAAATGTAAATTTATTAGAATCGAGAAAAAGCTGATTCATTTTATTTCAGTTTATTCGACATTGAAGATCGTTTCATTATTAAACATTGCATTCCAATATTGTACACATTTATCTCTATATATTAAAATATAGCGAATTAAAATATTGAACATAGCGAATTTTATCCATACTTAAATAAAGCGATTTACATTAATTAACTCGTTTTTAATTGTATGAAAGTGATCATAATGTTATTATGAAGAAATGTCCCATTAATTCCTATCATCATTTCGGTTAGCAAAGCTCGCTAGCCACGTCTGAGATTGCAGACTAGCTTCCTGAAACTATCGGCTTGTCATACTAACGCAAAGATATCGATAGCAACCCAACTATTTCTGAACGAAAGAAAATAATATCTAAAATGGTTTCTTAAACATTTCGAGATAAGGCATCGAGCCGTTTTGCGCATGTACCAAGTTTCGTTACACCCGAAATCCGTACGATCCAGCCCGCTATTTTGTAGATTATATCACGTTTATATTGTTAAGACGAATACTGAACGTAATTTTAGAAAACTATAAACACTAAATCGATAACATTAATAACCTCAAATCTCTTAGAAAAGTACTGAAAATTTATTATGCGAAATGGAAACATTATCTTCTTAAAATCTGGTAGAAAATTCCAAAATATATTTAAAATGGCGACGCATATCATCACTCGAATGTTGAAGCAACACATCTTCAATATTTAAATAAATTCTCTATTAAAAGACCTCGTAGCATCCGGGAAAGTTCACAAGAAACGCGAGTTCCAAACAATATTTGACATACATTTCAAAACAACAACCCTGTTTTGTAAATGCTGAAATGTTTAAAGAAAGTTTTTCAATAATAATCGTCCTTGTAGTTGCGTTAACCTTGATTTAATATAAGACGTTCAGTCTAGCCACTCAGTCTAGGTGGAAGGGAATCCTTTAAAGAGATCTCGGAATTACGTAGAATACTTTACAAAGGAAGCGACTAGTCTCATAACCTAGTTACTATCACAAGCTTTAAATTGTAACACCGTGAACTATAATACAAACAATTTGTACAATATAATCCTTTAATCTCGATTTATCTAATATTATGTCCGTAAACATTCATTTTAAAACACGCAATTTTGATACAATTTTATAATAAAACAATTATAGCAAGAACATTTAAAATTTTTAATAAACTTCAAAGAAAGTACGGATAGTAATTTGTTCAGTTCAAACACACGCTCTTCATACCTCGTTAACATTTAATTACTCTCTCTAGAAATATGTAAATTCCATCATACTTTTTACTTACTGCACATCCTGAACCAATATTGACTTAACGAACATTTTTACGATAGAGCCAAATTAAAATGTTAATAAAAAGATGGCTGTAACGAAATTAAAATATCCAAAGAAGGTGGAATGAGGCGCAAAATTGAATCAGTTTAATTAAGCTCTGTTTATCGTGAAATTAAATACAAGCGGATATTTAGAAAAAATGTTTGCTTATTAATCTATGCTTATATTGGGCGATATTCTTCCTTATATAGGTACAACTGTGATTTTAATAATAGTAAGCTTGAAAGAAATATGAGACTCACTTATTAAAAAGACAATAGGAATACTAATTTAGTGAAGAAAAGTCGTGAGAAAAATCTAATGAGCTAATTGAATAAAGCTATTTTTGTTTACATTGCGTCAATTGATTGCGAAAATTGCGACATTTACACTTACATTTTCCTTTACTTTTGCCATTTGAAGATTGTTTGTAAACATTGGCCGATTGTAAAAACAGAGAGGAAAATAAAACAGTCCTTTTTAGAATATTCAGGTAAAGGGTTAAAGAGGGAATTTTTAATCGCAAATTCAGAAGTAACTTGCACGTTTGTGAATATGCTATTGACTTTGTAATTTATTAATGTATGAAAATCCATACCAATATTATGAATAGGAAAGTATCTCTTTCCCTGTGTGTCTCGCTTTCACGCCAAAATTACTGAACCGATTTTAATGAAATTTAGTACACAGATAGTCTAGAGTATGAGAAAGGAAAAGGCTTTTTATCTGGAAAAAAGGATTGTGGGGGGTCAAAGTTTATATGAGAGTCCACGCGGACGAAATCGCGGGCAAAAACTAGTAGTATATAAATCCATGACAAATTAAAAAAAAATTTAAAGTCTAGACGAAGTCTAGATACGATGTATCTAACCGTAGTACGTAAATACGAGTCTT
Organism: Eurema hecabe; assembly: GCA_026213755.1. Taxonomy (NCBI): domain Eukaryota; kingdom Metazoa; phylum Arthropoda; class Insecta; order Lepidoptera; family Pieridae; genus Terias; species Terias hecabe. The sequence continues at coordinate 7,756,925 of JADANM010005835.1, forward strand.
CTTATTTGTAAACATATTAAGTTACACAACACGCTTCTATAGAAATAGCTCAGATGCCTATTTTTAGCAAAGGGGGTTTTCCGAAACACTGGTACAATTGGAGATCAATCCTTTTATAAGAAAGTTGTTAACTTATAATGCTAAATACTACTTTTAACCGACTTCTAAAGAAGGAGGAGATTTCACAATTTGACAGTTTATATGCTTTTTAACAAATAAAATTATAGCATATAAATAAACTAGGTTAAATCAAACCATTTCTGACACGTCACCATGTTTGATTTGATTCTGATGTCAAATCATATACCTACTAGCTGTTGCTCGCGACTTCGTCCCCGTCGGATCTATTTCTATTATTATGTTATTGTGAGTCAATCTTAGAAGATAGACATATACTGTCGATGACTTTTTTTTAGATCATTTAAAGAGGAATAATTCTTTCATACATATCATTTTTGTATCTTGAACCGTTTTCGTAGCGCACGCAAAGGAAGCCCTCAAAGATGAATAATTTTCCCCGTTTTTTCCATATTTTACATTATATCTTCGCTCCTATTAGTCGCAGCGTGATGTTATGTAGCCTAAAGCCTTCCTCGATAAATGGTCAATTCAATAAAACAAGAATTTTTTCAATTCGAACCAGTAGATCCTGAGATTAGCGCGATCAAACAAATTTACAAACTCTTCATCTTAATATATTAATATAGATATAGATATTATATAAGAAAAGCGTAATCTCTTTTTAAGTACAAAACTATATACAACTGTACGAGTAATAAATCAATCACAAGCAATAACATCGTATCAATAAATACAAATATTAAAATTGCAAACGATAATTTCAGTAAATAATTCGAACGAATTTCCCAGATGAATTCTGTGAACTGCAATTATTACAGTCACAACGTAACCTTTTTACCTTCATCATTATTTGCTGACCGCTGCCTGATTAATTAATACGATTAATAAAAATATTTAACACTCATAATTGTAGTAATTACACAAACAGTCGTCGCATGATAATAATATAAACACATTATTAATGACTGAATAAGACAGTAACCCAAAATAGTGTACATGGCATTTTAATATTTAGATAACTTTTTTTTTACGGGAGGAAATCCTGTTGCGGATACCGCGTCCTCCTCGGGGGAGAAGGAGGCTTATCTCGGACTCGCCAGAAGGGCTATACTGACTAAAACCCACCGGTGTTCCGTCGCGCACCCTTTCGGGGGGCGAACTTGCTGAGGACGCACGAAGCAATCGTTACTTACTGCAACTAATATTATTATACTGCCGCCCCGGCTTCGCTCGCATATATTATGCATGAAAATCTTCCTCTTGAATCAATCTATCTATTAAAAAAAACCGCACGAGAATCGGTTGCGTAGTTTTGAAGATTTAAGCATACATAGGGATAAAGGGACAGAGAAAGCGACTTAGTTTTATACTGTGTAGTGTATAAAGTTTTTTTTTTAATTTAAAATTTTGTTTTGCAATAGGTTTCGTAAACTCTGTTCTTTTGTCGATATTTTTAGGCTTATTTACAATGTTTTGGTATTTACAATTAAAAGCTTTGACACTAACAAATAACGTGGCTATAGATCGCTAAATTAGTCCTGTTTTGTTATTGGATCATTTTTATCATTTTTGATATTAAAGTCTGGCGCAAATCTCATAATGTTTATAATTTAAATCATTTTTAACTATTTAAATAAAAATATTAAGCGATGGTTTTTGGAATGTCTCAGAAAATATTTCTATTTATACTTGCTTGCAAACGCTTGGCAAATTTAAGCTGTGATTTCAGGCGATAGATGAGAATATGAGCTGGCTGTGTTCTGGGACCTTGACATATATGCCCGGCCTACAAAATATTTAGTAAGCGTTGCGCTTGATATAGCTTACAATATGTTATTTGAGAGCGCGATCATTTCTTCACTTAATTTTCATACTTTTATCGAATAGCAGTCCATAATATAAATAGGTACCTATATGAAAAGGTTGGGTAACTAATAGGTACTTATTAAAACTGCATCGTTGTATTTTACTTGTATTATGCAGGAAGAGGGTTGCAGTAGTTGAAAATCGATTCTTACGCCGTTAAAAGCGTGACTACAGTTATTATTTGTTTAGTCATTTCAAATTATTTCAATGCTTCATTATAAAAATATATTTTTAATCATAAAATATTGTATATTTCAAGCTTCAAGTTTTTTCAAAAAAAAAGGTTATAAAGCAGATCCAACGCCGCCAACATCGTTCAAAATAAGCTGAAAATTTTAATGGACATCACATTAATTATAATATAGCGTCAATTTCAAAGTGTCAAGTATAAAACAATATTTAAATTTAGTCCTTTTTTCATAATATGAAGAGGGGAGACGATCTGGACGCACTCCTGATGGTAAGAGTAACGCCAGCCCATAGCCAATGCAGTGCTGCCCGGAACTTTGCTATAGACCCCAACTCCGGGCAGGGGTGCACTACACCGACGCACTTCATCATTAGCCCAGACTCATTAGCCCAGTAATTTCGCTGGCTAGAGTGCCCTTCAGACCGGAGCACAGTGACATTTTCACATCACTGTTCAGGCGGTAGAATGTCTGGCACTGTGGGGGTACCCACCCAGTCGGTCTCCTGCGAAAGAGACCTACCCCTGGTAAGTACAGCCTAATTATTCTTTTATCAATTTGGAAACAATGCGAAACTTCCTTTTGTTTCATCTATATTAATAAAAATCTCTATATTCTATGTACCTACTCCAATTATACGCACACTAAAGCGCAGACAGTTACACTAATCCACGCTTTTCATTACTTCTTAGTTAAAGTCCAACATGTCAAAATTTTCAAGAGCAATTCGTTAAGCAATTTTGATTTAATTTAGAGAAGTATAGTCGGGTTGAACAGAATAACTCTGAGTTGGAACTATTCGTTCGGTTAGAATTCGCGGCGGTCGCCCGCCCGAGGTGCAATACTCAAACTATCAAAGGCATACCGATAAATTGTATTGCGATAGTCAAAACTAGGAATAACTTCTAATCAGTGTAACAAAGGGCCATTTCACTAGATGAGATTCCATCGATTTTAGAATATTATCATACTAACTACTTTACTCAAGAAAATCGTACGATAATTAGAAAAAAACATACGTTCTCGAGCGTTAAACAAAAAAAAACCACCGGTATTTTTCTTTCTTCATCTTCAATATATATTCGTTATATAAAACATTTCATAAGGTTAAAATAAAAGCTAATCGATTCATAATATTAGCATTGACTACCTTTTAACATCGAAGGTACTTTTAACCTTAATTTTCAAGAACATAGTGTTACTATATAATTTGGAACTGCATAGCAATCTAAGTTTAAAACCTCTGTGCGTTTAAATTATCCATTAGCAAACGTCTTTCAAATAACTTCGCTTGAAATACACGCAAAGTCATTAATTCCTCATTTACCTTCACACCAGACACTTCGATAAAAAATCATGCAACAAGGTACAAAACATAACAATTTATATAAACGTTCTTTGATACAGTAATTGAAACTGTAATAACTTATAATATCATATGTAAGGAGACAATAACTAAACCGCTTACGCATAAATGATTTATGTATAAAGAGCAATTAATATGTAAGTGTCTTTTAAAGTATAAAATTACACGGAAAGCTTTCGAAAATTTGTCATCGCGTTTTCGCAAGTAAAACAGCGGGACACAGCTAGTTAATCAGCTAATGGCAACCGCAAATGCTCACATGTTCAATGATTAAAAAATAACTCGTAGATTAAAAAATAATGCCAACCGTAAAGGAAAATCGGAATAAAATCCATATCCACATTCAAAAAGTTATTCACAAAGTATAAGTCAAAAAATAAACAAAAATATCACTGTAAACATTTTGTCCACAATACACAATAACCATTGACACTAATTATTCCAAATAATAATTTTCGGCTGTGAAAGAAATCGAAACGAAATCATACATTATGTTACATAATATTAACAAACATAGTAAGCAGTATCGAAAAACACATCGTTACGTAATTATGTTCGTCATAATAACAGTAACAGTCAATTACAACACTTCCCATAATATTCGAATTACGCCTTCAATTCGTAGTATTCATTAACAATTGAATTATAATATTAAGCTTACATAATACAATATTCTCGTGTACTAGTTAACCGTATTCACTTGTCATAATAAATGCTTAAATTCTGTGTAATATTTAAATGCAAATTTCTTTGCAATGTATCGTTTTCGCGACGTTAATAGAGTTGTTAATAAAGCCTTATTAATACGAGAGTAATTTGTAAAAACGTGTATCGGATGACTGTATTAAATTATGTTTAAATAAATATGCAGTCAGAAATAAAATTAGCATTATATTTGTATACGTAAAATTGTGTACTATGCGATTTCAATCATACCATTAAGAACGATATATTATACCAATTTACCAAACTGTAGGTACATTGCCTTCAAACTGTGCGTCAAAGTATAAATTTGCCTAAGAAATGCCACCGATAAACAAATAGTTTACAAATTGATTGTCTCAGAAACATTTACCTAATCTAACCGTGACCTGGTCCTTGAAATGCCAAGTCAAACAAATCAGTCTTCCTTTGAGAAGGCCTATACATACATAGCACACATTCTATTCCATTTCGCAATTCAGAGAACTGCTTCGACATAACTAAATAAAGATAAGTCCAGTTCCGACCGCTTATAGTCATCGAATCACTACTGTTTTTATCTGTTCGTTTTCTAACTCCCACACAAAATAGTTTTATCGCACTTGAAAGAAAAAGCAATTTTTTATCTCAGATTTGAATCTACGATATGATGCTTAAATGGTCAAACTAACATTGAGGCTAATGAGTTATTTAGCTCTGAGTGAAATTATAAACTTTTGGTTTTTTACTTTAAGCTTTTAACTCAAGCTAACATGTTGGTAGGATTTATGGTCTTGAAAATTGGCATTTATCGACGTTAAAATATTCTACCAAAACGAAAGCTTCAATGGAATCACAGCCTTTTTACGTTATAATTTTTAAGGCTTACTGATGCTTTTTGATTTCTTTAAATGATACAGTCTTTTCTATTGTAATTGATAGTCTAGAATCTGGGTTATACTTTGTAATGTTACCTGTAAGGAACTTCACTTTATTTTTGCCTAATAAGAGCACTATATGAATGCGCGTTAAGACATAAATCAGGTGTATTTTTTTTCTATAAGAGCATTTTACTGTTCTTTTTTTCTTTCAAAATTCCTGTGGCAGCGATGTACAATTCCGAAACAGCTTTCTCCTTATTCGTTAAACATGTTTGATGTCAGACAGTACTCCATTCTCAGGGGAAGATGTTTTCAGTGTAAAGCGTCTGTTTGTTTCTCATTAATGTATCAGCTTGTGAGAACAATGCTTTCGTATTGTTTAAGATATAAAAATATATTTTCAATATAAACCAAGATAAACAAGAAGCGGTAATGAAGGCATTATGGTGTAAAAAATCTATTATAGGTACTTCAGACATATTAAATCAAATATAAGATTAAGTATATAGCTATTAAACTGTTTGAGAAATACTACTGAAACTTCATTATACACATGATTTCAGTTTAATAAAACTTATAAAATTTGAATTCGCAGTACATTCCTCTAGAACATAAAACAAGTTAAACATTTAGATTAATTTTACTCATAAAGCGAACTCAACCAAATCTCTTAAGGGATTTGACAAAGTACTCGTCCCTAAGTGCAATTTTAAAAGCACAATTTATGAAAGAAGATTCGTATTTAGACCGAGATTCACATTTTTTGCAACGAAAATGCAATGTTATTCGAATCTCTAAATACCTTCTCTAAATATTTTGCGTCATCTTAACAAAAAATTAATTAGCTTAATTAAAGTATAGAATAAACATTTAACACATACACATTCTCGAGCAATGATTTATTAAAACAATATCTAATAATCTCTATTCTAATATTAATCTAATAACAATCTCTCTATTACATAGGTACTGTAAATAGAAGCATAATACGAGTATTATGGTATTCATTTTAATCCGTTAATCCTCAATCCGATAGCAAAATGTCTATATTTATGATTATGAAAACAAGCACATTGAAAACCATTCGATGTATTTCATTTTCTGGTGTAATTATAGTTATATTTTTATTTTTAGCTGGTAATTCTGAAGAGCCTTATTTAAAGCTGGCTAAGCGGTCCGCCCCAATTTCGCACGTGTGCAATTAAGATGAAAAAAAAAATGTAGAAATAAAGACTATTTCAGTCAGTAATAACGTAGAATTTTTGTGTTTCTATTGAATGAAATATTAATATGTACCTAATGTTTATTATTTAATACGAATATTTGAAGTTTAAAAAGCATAACCGTATTAAATTATAAGAAAGGAAAAACTTTTTCTGTATATAATTCCACCAATTGTTTGTCGAAAATAAATGCATTTTTGTGGTAAAAGACGTATCAAACCGAGTAACTATTCTCTGCATAAAACAATATTTTAAATTTAGTGAATCACTTACGAAAACTTAATCTTAAAATATATTTGTTAAGAGAATATTTTTTTTACAATATTTATAAATATATAGCATATATGCTTTAGCAAGCCAGATACTCTTAACAAAAATGTTAAAAGAAAAAGTGTTTAAAAGCCATATAACATTTTAAATAAATAACTTAAGCCTTTAAATAGATATGAAACGAGGCGATTAGTTAATCGTTGTACGTGCATGCAGAGGGATTTCACGGAATTTCCCAACTATCCTGCTTACTCAATTACCTTCAAACTCGTGTGTTATTTCCACAATAATTACCGCGTCCAATATCGAGCGTTAGTTTATTCAAAGCTTATAGACTTATCGAGATAGACTTACAAGCCACAAATTGTTTGACAATTTCACTAGGTCATTTACGAAACTGGACACTTCGAACGATGATACTTTATTGAATGATTCTTGAAAAATTTTGAGTTGAATGTGAGCTGAGATTGTTATCTTATTAAGTTACATTATTATTTTTTTAGCGTTTAGATATTTGGTATTATTTCTAAAATAACGGTGGATAACTGCAAGAAGGGTCGCTTGATGTTAAAAGATTACTTCTTCGTATGGAAAATGTCTATTGCAAATGCATGCAAAGGGCTTAAAATACATGACAATTTAAAATGGGACAAGTGGAACTCAAATAAGAATAACGTTATAAAACCCACATGAATGGAGAGAAAAAATTCCAGGACTCATTACTTCTGAAATGCCTAAAATATTATATTTTATGTCAAGCCAATTATATTAAGAGTCTCGTTCCTAAACGTAAATATAAAGAGGAACAGAATTCCATAAAATATTAACAGTAATGGTATGCAAATAATAAGAAAACAAACTTTCGACATAATCACCGTCGTTGACACAATTGTTTTCATAATTACCTAAAAATAGAGTCAAATTTAAGCCAAGAGTTTACTCAAACTTTTTGCCTCGTTTAAATTGTGCCAACTTTACTATAGTCTTTGCTATAAAAGTTTCGCTGCGATAATTTATGGAACCCTTATGCAATTACCTATCGCTGTTCCTGCGTTTGTCGTCTATCGAAGACAGACATTGTCTTCGATTTGTTATAATTAAAAATGAATCGGTGTCCGTTGCGTGGTTTGGAAAACGATACGATCATAGAAATGAAAATAACAAAGTAATGTTAAGATTTCTGTGGATACGACATACAACAATTAGAAATGTTTATTAATTGTCTTTGGTAATTGTGTAAAGACAATGTTATATATGTACACTATGAATGCACAATACGTTTAAATGTCTTGTCTTGTCTTTAAATGCTAATATTATTGTAAATTTATTTAGTTTGCTAGTTTTTATTTACTTTACAAATACTATGGAATATAATTCATGGGAGTCATGGTCTATATTCGTTATATTAAGTGGAAGAAAACTTTCCGGAAAAAGCAAAACTTAAGTAGTTTATTCATAAATTTCGGTCAACATCTACATTCTAGTATATGTAACAAGGAATGAGTAAAACCCGACTTTCATCCAAAAAATAGATTTACAAAAAATTCTATAACCGAATTATTTATTTACATTTTTGCTAATCCTCGCTGCTAATGGAAACAAAAACAAGGATAAAAATGAGCATTGAGTGCTGCATTTTCAAAGGTAAATTCATCTACATGTACTTGTTTATATCGAAACACTATAGGTACACTCGCATGTTAAAAGTTAACCTTGCGAATTGCGTTTCAAACATCGATGTAATTAACATTGGTTTTTTTTTTGAACTTCAAACATTCATGAAAACGAATAGTGTTATTAAAACGTGGAGTAAAACATTGTATTGATTTCATTTCGACCACGGTCTAGGTTGATTCGCCCACACGTGAGCTGTAAAATATTGTTTTAGCTCGAGAGCTGATGTGTTAAAATATTTTAATTAAAGGGCAGTATATTATTCTGCCATCAATAATTAATGTATAACCGTAATGTGGATCTTACGGAACAAATCATAATTCCACTAAAATCGAATCAAAGATCGCCAATGTTAGGTTCTTATCGGCAACTCGTACAGAATTTCTCAGGCTTACTTTTAAGACGTTTATACTTAAGACGTTTATTGCTTGTTATCCTAAAATATAATTCAAGAAAATATTATTTCAAATTGTCTATTTTTAACTGACTTCAAAATTACGCAATAACTACTTACTCATTTCTATATATTAAAAATATGTATTTTACGTATTACTTTGTGCGAAGCGAATTTATTTTTTGCTTTTTAGTTTAACTTTTTATTTCAAAAAAGCAACTATCAGAGTTTATTGACGGCTATTCTCTTAGAAACTGCTTTCTGGTAAATTATTGTTTGGTAATCAGTAATACCCTAACTATAACCATTGCTATATGTATCCTAGATGAATAAAGATATAAGACATTGGCTTTGTTAATTATTGACTTATTAATACGATGTATATCTATAATATTATATATATTTTTGTCACTCGTATTGACAATATAGAAGCGGAAAATTATATTTTATAGAATCTCGATTCATTAATAAGTTAGTTATTGACACATTACAGATGCTTGAAAAACATATATTTGAATATGAAGTAAAATTCTGCTGATTCGTTGTATAGAATTCATGTGAAAATTTCGTTGATTGAAACTATTGATACTCTTACTATTGTTAAAGGACAAAAGATATACAGTTACTACAGCTGTAATAAAAAACAAGCGTAGAATTGAAATTTGTTGCTGTTTTTTACGTAAAGGTTAATTATTTTTCCAATTGAACTATGAAGGTGTATCTTTGAACATTTAACGAAAGTTAAGAAAGCTGTTATTCTTTACTAGCGGCCTGCCCCGGCCTCGCTCGCATGTATTATGCAAGTACATATACACATTAACCTTCCTCTTGAATCATTCTATCTAAAAAAAAAGAATTTGAATCAGTTGCGTAGTTTTAAAGATCTTTAAGACACTATTTCTTTTGCATTTTTTTTAATATTATTCAAATAATTTAAAGCTATGATGATTTCTAATATAACATAGAAAAAGTGCAGCTTTATGGATGTACAAAATTATGGTATCTAGTGGGCATTAAAGAGAAATTGAAGATTCTTCGCTCGCTGGGCTTGGCAGGCGTATATGATATACTACCAAAGTTCTGGGCTTATATTTTTGGATTTATATTTAATCTAAGAAAGCTTTAACGCATATATTTAATTATCTATGACAATATAATTCAACCAGTAAAAAGCCTAATAAGTTAAGAACGTTTATAAAAACATCGATGGAGAATGAATTATTTTTTAGTGTAAAAAACCCTTACAAAAATAACGATTCTTTACTGCTTCTTGACAAGCAATAAACTAATATAATAATAGTTATAATACATAGGACACGTATTTTCCATCATCCATTTCCACGTCTTAATATCAATAACTGGTTTCAAAAACGAAGTAAATTATTTTCCCAGAAACACAAATGGTATTTAAACAACCGAATCGTTTATTGAAAAACATTTCACAGCTAGCATACATCGTGCCAAAGCAAATACCACCTTTATAGGTACAATTTTCAACTACAAAAATTCGACGAATTGTTTTTTGACGAATGTGATAATATGATTATGCTATGCGATGTTTTTAATAATTTTTTTTCATTGATTTGAGGAATTTCAGCGATTGTTCTATACGTTATACGTAATTAAATGGCCTACACGAATTTAATAGAAATTAGTTTTATAAATCTAGCCGCATTTATCGTTTTCACTCTCATATTCGTAAATAGGAACTTTATTGTAATAAAAAAAGGTCCTAACCATTACTTGTGATTGTAGAATTTCTAAACCCGATCTTTCGCAATTATCGCGTTCAAAAAAGAAAATGCGGCTAGCCGCATTTATCGTTTTCACTCTCATATT
>JADANM010005835.1:7780772-7815703 GCA_026213755.1 Eurema hecabe
TTATAGCTTCATATTTAGCAGCCATTAACCCCGAAAGCTTTAAAAAAGAATTGGCATCATCAGCTGATTTAAATTCTACTGACACTCTATTCCTTCCAATTCGTTTAACACCGTCTCTCGCAATACCCTTTACTTTATTGTGGTGCAGAAAATGCCCAAACTTGATAGGTCGCAGAGTAGTGGAACTGGCTGAGGACTCAATACATTTGCTCACATGTATTATAAACGGAGCAACATCCTGATCAGAGTAAGTTTTACGTAAACTTTCATATTCTGGTAGAGTATAAACCGACTGGATGGAGCCTACAGACTGAGCAACGGAACTTTTTTTAACTAACTGGGAAACATCCGGCTCACCAGCTAATTGTCGCTTCCTTGAAGAAGCCGTGTCCATGGGGATACTAGGATCGAGGGAAACATAACCTCCCCCTGGGTCAGGGGGATCGCCACCAACCATATTTAAACTAATCTAAATACTTACGAATAGGACAACACACTTATATATACACAAATAACTAAATAATTAACTAACAACAGTTTATATTCAGCGAAAACACCCGAAAAGTAAGTGAAAAGATTTACTGTCACTACACTTGTTACAAGCACTCCGCCCAGATAACCAATTTCAGGCACCAATCACAAATAATATTAAAATTAAAGGAGATTCAAATTATGTTATTATAGTTTAACATACGTACGTATTGAAGCTAGAAAAAAGCAAATTGTAACAATTATTATTAATTACAAACAAGCAATTTTTGATTTCGATGCATTTGTAAGTATTTGCAGCCATAAAATGACAACCAATTACCAAATCGTAAAACTCAAATGAAATTCAAATCTCGAAAACGTTTCGGCAAACAGTTTATTTTCCGCAAAAAAATATAAGAGGAATCAACGGTCACAATCGAGTCGAGAGCTTCTTAATACGGGAACCCTTATGAAGAGTTCACTTGATTTCTGATACCTCTTAACAAATTTTTGAGAAATTTCCGTCTGAGGGCTTATTTTAAACGATGCTACCATTTATATTACATTAAAGAGATAAGTTATAAGCGCAAAATTTTGCAAAAACATCCTAATTAGGACGTCTTACTGGTGATTGGTTGGAAAGTTTATTTGCATTCATTCTTGTTGGTTTTATCACTTATCTCATTTCCTATCGCTTTGACTTGTATGTGTGCTGCCGCTGCTGTGCGGAACTCTTATTAATATAATATCATTGGATGCTACCTTCGTTAGAATCTTTGTAGTAAGATATTTTATTTTTTCTAAAGCAGATAAACACTAAATTTATTTTTATTTTATTTAAATTAATTCTAATGCAATAATATATCTATACTATTGATATATATTTAACGTTAGATCACTTTAGAAGATTGAACTAAAGGCCAATCAATGTTAGGGCCCTGTGGATGTGGTTCAAAGTCGAAAAGTTGTTTATATGCTGTCTCGAATAAATATCATAAGCGCGATTCAGAACTAGGCGCATTAGTAGCGGAGGCTACAGTACAAATAAGAGCTTAATTAAACCGTAATTAGCTTTAAGCGTTCAGTTTAAACATAATATATTGATTTTAATTTATTATAGTATCAATGATGTTAATATGAAATTTAAACCGGTACATTGATATTATTAATCGAAAACACAAAGAGGTTTTATTAGGTATGGGTGATTGTACGTGGCTGTTAAAATAAAATTATTTTATTGTTTCTAGAGGTCATTGACTTATTGCCCTTTCAAAATATTGAATAATACCACTTTGCTTAATACATTATAATTTCTGTGAAATATCTATAACATGAATATGAATCGTCAAATGTGTTCCCCAGTGCATAGCTTGATAACAGCTGAACTGATTTCGGTTATTCTTTTGTTAGGATTTTCCTTGAAGAACAAAGACAGTTCTTTAGCAGAGAAAGAATAGGTATAGGATAGAATAGGTACAGCGTGAATGAAGTTTTGTTTGTACACAGAAATACACAGAAATATATTAATTGAGGGTTGATGGCATCTCCCATTTAGCCAGCTAGTTATTAATAAAACTTACTAGCCACGCCTTGTAGTACCCGAGTAATTGGGATGACGACTAAAAAATAATTTAATGTCCCTTGGAAAGATTAATGAAAAATAAACACGTATCTTTTAGTTATTTTCTTATGCAAAGTCTTCGCAAAGTCGCATGACGTTGCTGCAATATACCTTTTCTACTAAGGTGTGACTTTACTTACTTTTACTTTAATACACTATAATAATATAAGTCTTTTGCTATTTTGACAAAGCAAAAAATACCGCTGTTACATTTTGTTATAGCGTAAGAGACGGACTGATTTTTCTATATTTTCATTTCCATTTGTAGCAACACGATGTAGATAGTACCCTACGTTAATGCATAGTCTAACGAATGGATATTTTTTTATGCCTCTCCCGGATCATTGTCCGGGATCTTTTTTTACATAAATATATTTACTTTATTCAATTAATCACATTTTCATAAACATAGTTATATATAAATAATAGTATCATGAAATTACATTTCTATTCACATTTACACTAACATATACAAAATAGTTCAACATCATTTTGCTTTACTCCATAGATCATTTGTCTGAAACTATTTAAATTTTTAAATTGGTTGTGTATAGTCTAATAAATAATTAGACTGGATATGTTAACCCGGTATTACTACGTGCACGAATAGCATATATATTTTATTTCCTACAATTGCCATGTCCTTTCTAAGAACTAAGCTTATAGACTTGAAACTGAATAATAGTATTAGCATCGATTATAGTAGTTATAGCGTATACGCTATAACTACTGTTGTATACAACACACTAACGCGAGATCTTTGTTCTATTATGAAAACAGAAAGTGTATAATAGGAGTTCGAAAGATAATGATGTTTAATTTTGAAGTCGAAATAATTTCAAATCTAAAGTATTATGTAACTCTGGTCTTCTCTTTCTATCTTAAGAACGAAAAAAGAGGAAGAGAATAGTTTATCAGGTCTGTCTATAAGGTACCTTAAATAAGAATTTCTATTTCAACGCCCGGTCATTTACACATTGGATTTCTATTTGTATCCACTGACGTGATATATATGTCGCATTTAAGAGCATTCACTTCTAATTAGATGGAAGTAACTTTAGCACAACTGAGCAATTTAATACTAATGACTATTGCTGAACGTTTACCTGGTATAGTTCTGTTTTTAAATACAGATATTTCTTTATATTTTAGATTTACGCGAGTAAAATGATATTTGATATCGATATTTTTCAGGTCATTATACAATTAAAACTGGCTAATATATTAGGTATGAGGTAGAAATTATAAAAATTAAAGAAAAATCGGTTAAATGTTTGCGCAATTTAAAATGTTTATCATCTCAGATAAACATTAAATTTTTTATGTCTTGCACTCGAAGAACTAAAATATGAAAGCGAATTGTAATGGTTACCAATACTTGTAGAAAGATCTACTAAGTAATTCAAAAAATAATTTATACAATACTAATAATAATATATAAATATGTGTACGGTGCTGATCATTTACCATCAGGTGACGCGCCAGCCCATTTGACCAAAAAATATATATACATTGTATGTGTACTTAGTCAAGTAGTCGGATAGTCATCCGAACTCGGATTTTCGTCCACAATTTCACATTACCCTATGCCGATGACTGTTCCCTTATCGTTGAAAAAATAACAATGAAACTATTTTCAGCGATATCGAATCACCGTAAATGTTGAAAGAATTTTATATTCAAGGAAAATACGACATCTGATGTAGTAAAAGGAGTGGGATGATATTGAAGAATTTGTACTGTAAAGCTGTTATAGAAATACAGTCTTAATATTATATTGAATAAACTTCATGAGTTTTTTATTTTTATTTTTTTATGCGATGAAGTAGGGAGACGAGCTGGACGTACTCCCGATGTTAAGAGAAACGTGTAAACCATAACCAGTGCAGTGCTACCCGGAACTTTTCTAAAGCTACTCCGGACAGAGATGCACTACACCGACGCTCCCCACTTTGAGTCCCAAGATGTTAAGACTCATTGGCCCAGTAATCACGCTGGCTACAGTACCCTTCAGACCGGAGCACAGTGACATTTGCATATCACTGCTCAGGCGGTAGAATGTCTGGCACTGTGGGGGTACCCACCCAGTGGGTCTCCTGCGAAAGAGACCTACCCCCGGTAGGTAATAAATTGTAAAAATAAATAACGATGTAGGTGTTTTAATGTTGAAAACTTTACTGGTAATTGAAACTTAAATTCGGGATTATTAAAATATTACCAGAGCTTAGCCCTAGAGAACAAAAACTTCTAGTGCTGGTTTTGGTATAAATACCACATATGAAGCACCAGGCAATGAACAAAATAATCCACAACTAAGATAATATACGTAAGACAAAGGGGACTTTAAAATCGTCCCTTAATATAAAACACCTTTTCCTCCAAAAAACCATTTCTTGATTGAAAAGGATTTGTTATTCATTCTTATCTTTCATCTGATCGAGCCGTACATAACGTGTCTAGACGTTGAACAATTGGTTATGGGCTGGCGTTTCTCTTACCATCAGGAGGACGTCCAGCTCGTCTCACCACTTCATAGAATGAAAAAAAAAATTAGCAAATACCTATATAAATTTGTAGTACTAACAAAGCACTAAATGATTTCAGAGGCGCGGGCGGCGGCGGTATGTTCGGAGATGTCAACATCTCGGCCATTTTGGACTCGCTAAGTGTCAGCTACGATAAAAGAGTGAGACCCAATTATGGCGGTGAGTAATCTTCATCCCAATTCCATTCCAGCTTCGCTTACTAACTGAATTAGGTCACTGTTTCAAATGTAATATTCATCATAAAAACGCTTAAGCTTATGCGAATGCAAACGAGCTGAACTGATCTGAGCTTACGAGTTTCTTTATACTCACATTGTACAGTTATTAGAGAAGCAATTAAAATCAATTTATTCGCTTAAAAGTAAATTTTTTTCTTATAATCAATGCTATTCGTGAGTGTACTAATTTTGGTAAAACTGAAATTATGAAAAAGCTCTTGGAGCGTGTATGATATATATACCCATAGGTGTAATCAAAGCAGTCATTCTAATTCAAAAGGAACGCATCACTGATCTAAAAATGTCCTGGCATATTGTCTCACAATCGTTCAAGGTAAGTTTCCCTATCAGAATTATGAATACACTTTGCAAAACATCATTAAAAAGTTATAAAATTTAATCCAGGTAAATAGTAAAAATATCTGCCTCTCGCTGGTTTATTTATTCAAGGAGCGTCACGAACTGAAGTCGGATAATCCGCTATGATATTTAATTATATCTGTATTCAAAGAGCAGGTTGAACATCATTAGTTTAAAGCACTGAAAAATACGGCGCTACATTTATATAAAAGCGGTTGCGTTGTAGACGTGAAGTAACCGTTATGAAATTTCAGGACCACCCGTCGACGTGGGAGTCACCATGTACGTGCTCTCCATCAGCTCCCTTTCTGAAGTGAAAATGGTATTTAAGAGACTACTTTTACGTAGATGGTCATATTCACTGAAGAGACTCTTTTTCGAGCGACGGATTTATTAGTATAAGTCCGCCTTCGATCGAGGGTACCCGGGATCTTTGGTTTGGTTTTCACTGGCGCATAACGCGCTCCACTCACAATTGGGCTTGATTGCAGGTCCGCCAGTGGAGGTGGGCGTCACCATGTATGTGCTCTCTATCAGCTCCGTCTCCGAAGTGCTCATGGTACTCGCTCCTGTCATCTCACGCTTGTCTCGGTCGCTCAGCCACACTAAGCGACCGAGCAGCCCCAGACACGAGGCTGCGAGCATGCCGGCGTATTGGAGCAGACCGCCTGGATGGTTCAACACTATTCATACTAAATTTTTCTTTAATTTTTAAAATTTCAACGCCGAATTGGCCAGTAGTGTGACCTTCCAGGTGCGTCATAAAGGCATACTAAAATGTTGCTATTAAGCATCCCTCCAAGCAAGACACTGTCGTTGCTCCATTGTTGTTAATTTGTTTTGAGCTTTTTATGTTTTTGAGTAGGTATTTGTCGTGACTGTGGGTTTCTTACTATTGTCTCCCAGATTGGCGTTTCAACACCTCAATTTCGCCACTCGCAATTTACTTATTTTAGTAGTCTTGCTATGAATGTATTTAATGTTTGTAATGTTGTCCGTGAGTTCCAGTTGGACGAGGGAACTTTGAATTTTATGATTTCTTTTGTTTATTTCAATTACGTCAAACGTTTCGGTTTTCGTTTTGTTTCGTGATGTTAAATTTTATGTTCCGCCACTTTCCGAGTATTGAATATTCCGGGCCGCGACGAAAGGCGCGTTTATGGATATCGAATAAATCGCGATTGTGTTTTTTGTTGAATAACTTGCCGCTATCGGTGACCCTTGATAACGGTTCCAAATTACACCGTCTAACTGTGACCAGGGTTTATGACCCCTAGTGGAAACCAAATCAAGGGGACTACATATTAAAAGTCACTTTGAGACGTGACCATAACTATAGTTCTAGGATCTATAAGCCGTGTTTAAGGTACACGTAGCTAATTCAGAACATTGAATGGTTTTTTTAATATATAACAATACAATGATCAAGTTTTAATTGTTTTTTTTTTATTTACGTGTACTTTAAACATTTGACCGTATTCGAAACTATATAAAGCTTCTGTTATTTCGCAAAAACATCTTTTAAAACGGAAAATAAGTAATTAAATTAATTAACCCAACAAATGTAAACAATTTACTTTGCAAAGTAATTAGACAATGTCACAATGATAAAAAATATTGTTGAATGTATCGAGAATCGACGTCTTAAAATCATATAAAGTGTTATTATATACGATTAACTATAAACAACTATATAAACAATGCACTTTTATATAAAGGAAACGTTTCGATGCATTGTTATTCCGTTGTCGTTTTAAAAACTTTAAAAGTTTTTATTCGTACTTTGTACTAAATAGCGATGTACTATTGTTAAATTTTGTGTACAAAAATAACTATCAACATCAAATAATTCTTAGTGCCGGAGCGTTAGTAATTCAAAAATCAATACACTAGAAAAATCAATATACGAAGTTTGCAAACGGTCTGAAACGCCTCCTTTAAATATTTGGCGAGAACACGTTTACTTTGCAAACAAGCACAATTCCCGGATTGCATTTACTGTGTTCCTGTTAACTCAAACTCATCTAGTATTCCCTACAGCAATACTAATGTTTCAGGACTTTACCTTGGATTTCTACTTTCGTCAGTTTTGGACGGATCCTAGACTTGCTTATAAAAAACGTCCCGGCGTAGAAACGTTATCAGTGGGCTCCGAGTTCATAAGAAACATATGGGTACCTGACACGTTTTTTGTTAATGAAAAACAATCCTACTTCCATATCGCCACAACGAGCAATGAATTTATTCGAATCCATCATTCTGGATCTATCACACGTAGTATAAGGTCAGTTTGCATGGTAATTGAGTTGATGTAATATTACGCATATGAAAGATCTTTAAGTAGCATAATACGAATTTCAGATTGACCATCACCGCCTCTTGCCCCATGGATCTGCAGTACTTCCCTATGGACCGTCAATTATGCAACATTGAAATCGAAAGTTGTGAGTTAGCTATCGTAGCTCTTTATTATATTTGCAATTTAGATTTACTAAACTAAATGAAACTTAATATATTTTTGCTTCACCAGAAATTTGTAATTACGGATTATGGACACTTATGGAAATAACGATCCATAAAGCCGGACAGTAGATTAAAATCAATACGAGCCTTTTCTAATCTCTGTCATACATTGCTTCTCTTTCATTATCACATTGAAGTGTTCGCTTTGGTAGTCATATTTGCAATCATTTTTACAAGTTTACTAAAAGCCCAGTGCGATGGGTGCTTATTTTATCGTTCCATATATCTGCATGGTACAGTTGGCTACACCATGCGGGACATCCGATATAAGTGGAACGAGGGGCCCAACTCTGTAGGCGTCTCCAGCGAGGTGTCTCTGCCGCAGTTCAAGGTGCTTGGTCATCGCCAACGCGCTATGGAGATCTCGCTCACCACAGGTATTTGCACAGACATTCGTTCAATTTTACCAGAATGAGCATTATACTTCTTTATGGTATTACAAGAACCAATCGCATGCGGATTGCTTGATTCGACCTCATTACTGTCTCAAAAATTCAACTTCATTTAGCTTTTTAAAAGTCCGATGAATGTCACTATTGAATAGTTGAGTTTTACACGGCGATGTAATTTTGAAATTGTTGTTTGCAGGAAATTATTCTCGGCTGGCTTGTGAGATTCAATTCGTGCGTTCGATGGGATACTACTTAATCCAGATATACATTCCGTCTGGTTTGATCGTGATTATATCTTGGGTATCGTTCTGGTTGAATCGGAATGCGACCCCTGCCCGAGTATCGCTGGGAGTGACTACTGTTCTGACGATGACAACTCTCATGTCATCCACCAACGCCGCCTTGCCCAAGATATCGTATGTCAAATCTATTGATGTTTACCTTGGTACCTGCTTCGTGATGGTCTTCGCAAGCCTTTTAGGTAACAAAATGACATACCATGATGTGTATAAGTGTTGTGTTTCTAGCTGTATCACATTTCTCTGTTACATTTTCATTATTTTTAAAACATTTTTTGTATTTTTGTCCTAAAAATATCTACAAATATAAATACTATGTAAAAAATAAATTAATATTAGTTATGCTTTGCGATTGTTTTTTGTTTGCTCTTAACAACTGAATGTTCTCTGTTACAGAATATGCTACGGTGGGCTACATGGCAAAGAGGATACAGATGAGGAAACAACGATTTACTGCTGTTCAGAAGATGGCTGCTGAGAAGAAAATTCACCTGGATGGCCCTCCCGGTACATCAGAACCCTTGCCTCCACCTCGGACCAGCACATTATCTCGTCCGGCTCCACCAAGCCGATCTTCGGTACGTTTTCTCAAGGCATACTAACTACCATTAAATGTCTCTCTAAGAACAATACTACAATTTTAAATGTAGTCCTATAATCCTCACACGCAGGAGGTCCGCTTCAAAGTCCACGACCCGAAGGCATATTCAAAAGGAGTAACGCATGAGAACACAATCAACGGGGCCCGCAGCCATCCCGCACCAGCTCCTCCAATTCCTGCACCCGAGGAAGAGATCCCACCTCATCTACTACAGGCTTCGAAGGTCAGTAAAAAATCCTACTGTGAGTAGTAAACTAAACTGTATGCCATGCGATAGACTATATATAGCAATGCGACTGTGCGCGAGTGCGAAGTATCCACTAATTGAGTTAACAGACCAATAATTTAATAAGCCAAGTTGGAAAATGTTACAGAGTATCAACAAGCTGCTGGGCACGACTCCGTCTGATATCGACAAGTACTCGCGCATCGTTTTCCCCGTATGCTTCGTTTGCTTCAACCTAATGTATTGGATCATTTATCTGCATGTGTCCGATGTTGTGGCTGACGACTTGGTACTACTAGGCGAGGAACATTGATTCAATCGACAGATAACCTGGCGTATACACTGGCACTTGACGACGAGATCCCGAATTATGACGGCATCGATGCATTAATATTTAAATTATATTAGACTAATCTTGACTCCGTAGCACTCTATCCTTATGAAGTACATAGAATCACTTAATATATTTACTTCATTTACGATGTAAGTGGCACGGAAACTAAACAGAATTAAATTATTTTAAATGGTAAATATATGTCAATCTATACAAAATTGATGTAGTCTTCTTAGTGTATAGTACCATAGTCAACAAGGTAACCTATAAGAAGTATTAATTAGACAACAATCAGTAGCAATAGAATATATTAAATTAGTTTTAATAACAGCGTCGACGTGCCGTTGACGAACTGAATCTCCACCGATACTCATGACCCTCTTATGGGTGACTTGTATAAGTTGAACAACTTGTCTATTTTCATTTGTTATTTATTTTATTTTCTCACCGAGAAACAGAAACAAATTCACGATCGATTAATAAATATCGAATTATTTTAACCAAACTTTGTACAGAGAAATTTTAACAATAAATAAAGTTAGTGCCTCCTACATGATACCTGAATTAGATTCAAACGTTTCCTAAATGAAACATTGTATTGTAAGATTACGAAAACATACGGCGGTGGGCAAGAAAAAAGACAAATAAAGATGTCGGAGTTAGAACGACCACGGGTGTACATAGTAAGAGAATTATTGTAAATACTTATACATGCATCTATTATAATATTACTTAGGTACTCAATACGATTGTACTAGTCTTATTATATATGTAAAAATATTTATATAATTTTTAGTTCGGACTTAAGATTATACACAGGTAAACACTATATTAAAATTTTAGTGCACAGTACACTTTTTTTCTACGTGCTTAGACTAAAATACTTTAATAATAATTGTCGCAGTGGTATAAGAGAAACAGTTTTACAATTATGTCGTATATATAACGGCGAATTAAATTGATACATACATCCTTATATTAGATTTTTATAAAACTAACAAAGTACGGCAGAAAGTAATTACTATGATTAGGTCCTAGGATTATGAGAGAATCTAGTTCCTTGTAAAATAATAGAACAGTAACAATTTAATTCTTTCCGGCATAATATTTCAAGGCAAATGTAATAAAACGGTTTTTGTTATTTCCCTGTGACAAGAATTACCTACTTAAACGACGTTATTGGATGTATAAAATTAATGTAACGACCGAAGTCTGTTCTTTTTGACAATATTTTGCTAGGTTTAAATTATATAAGTTAATGGTGCCGATTCTAATTCACCGTCTTGTTCTTCCTAAAATTATAAATCGAAAAACGTTCTTAGATCACAAGTATTACTGGAAGTATGCCGAAGGGTGGTCTCATTTTCATTCTGGAGATGGAGAGGCGTAGATTACAATGTTTTATATTTATTATTAATAAAACACATTCCAATGGTAGCTCTAACACTACTAGTGGCTCTCAACTTGTCCGACAAAGATAAAGATTAGGACATTGAACGTTGCCACAATTATGTGACTATAATTATTACGCAATTATTTTCCTACAAATGCATTCAGATTTCTCTTATAACTTAGATCATTTTTCTCAAAGTATCATTTCTATAAAATGTATAAAAATAAACTGATAAGGAGGTTTGACTAACAAAACAATTATCTGTAGTTATATTTGACGATCCATTACACTCAAATCTCAAGACAACATGAAATTTTGTCCAACGCTTTTGTCATAAAAAATGATTTATTATAATATTAATTATTATAATAATTAGGTTTGATAGTCATCAACACATTAGGCATTTAGACTCTCTGAATTTCTGAATAATTTGAATTAATATTTTGAAAATGTATTTCTTGTAAATATTAACAATTTCGTCGCACCTAAAATAACATTTTTTTATAACATCATATATTTACACACTGTTACGATGAACCCAATTTCTTTGAATTAAATTTTGTTTTAAAAATATATATGTGAATATATTAGTGATTGAGAAAATATTTGTACAAGTAAACAGTGCTGTGAGTTTCTTTTTTAAAGTAAGATATTTTTTTACGAATTTTAATGGAAACATTAATTAATTCGTTCTCCGAGGCTTGTACAAGGATCATATCTATGACGTTTTGTACCAAAGACACGAGTTCAGTTTGACATGACAAAATAAAGATACCTGATTTTTTGTATTTGAAATATACGGCATCAATGTTCGTTTATAACTTGCTCAAGAACGAGGAATCGTATTTTCTCATAATGTATTTTTATGAGAGATTAAATGACCCGCTCTGGTACAAGCCGATAGGGAACAAAATTACGTCTAAAAGTGCTCAATGTTTAATAAAGAACTATTGTGTAGGAAAGTTAAATTGTTTAGATGTAGAGAAATAGTATCAAAGTACGTTACATCTAGAGAAAGATTTTATGTTTGTTTTGTTGTAGATTGTATATAGTATTTGCTTAGGGCAAAAAGAAATTCATCAGTAGGACAATTTGTAATATGTATACTTATTGTTCATTTTAAAAAGTCATCAAATATCTCTATTAGTTTCTACTCGGTATACCTACGTATCACATAATTTTATAACCTAAATCCTAACTATCAGATTAAAAGAAATGTAAACTAAAAAATAAATTATTAAGTTAATAAAAGTAAAATAAATTATAATTAAGACACAAATACGTTTGTTCGTCGGTTTGTTTATGATAGCGTTACAGACTTCTTTTGTTATTGTTGTAGCAGAGAAATATAATGATGTTATTTTGTTGTTGATTGCAGAACAATTTTATGGAAGCAATTATTTAAAAATTGAATTACCTAATATATTAATGTAAAATACAGCACTTAGTTAGTAAGGAAGTAGAGTAGTGTAGCATGAGAGGGAACGGGCGGTTTACGGGAAGAAAAGCACAAACTAAGGAGTTTTGACAAACCTTTACCTTCATATAAAAATACCTGTATCATGCTTAAGCTTGATGACTTATAACGTAATCAGATCGGCTCATTCGATAATACTATGATTTTGTACTCTCTCAGTACAAAATCATAGTATTATCGAACGATTCAATTACAAAATTGAACCAACAATGGTTCAGGTATTATTATATCCTAATCCCGTAATTATTATATCTTGAAAGATCTATAACAAAGATTTGTCCGCTATATTCTATAACAAAGGCAACCTATAAATAATTATCAAATAACATTGCCATATTAAGACTATTCCAAATTGAAAATTGAATGTTGATTTGAAATAAACGGAAATCGCCCGCAAACCTCCATTGCGAAACCAAATTCTAAATCACATTTAAATAAACGTTAGAATAATAAAAATATATATTGAGATATAAAATCGAGTTAGTGACTTAATATAACTGTTTATAGGTAATTGTTGCCTATAATATATCAAATTTCATACTTAGGACGGCTTTTTTGAAGGAGACATTTCTCCTTCACTTACAGACAGAGATCATAAAAATGCAAACGTTCGCGATCGAATTTGGTAAAGCCGATTAGCTATTGATTAGGTAATTTAAAAGTTATACATTAAAATAGATGATCTGAAACAAAATAGTTAAAGGATAGCAACATCGACGCCATGCCGCTAACAAAGACAAATTTCTGTACTCAGTGTGTTCTGTGTTACAGAATGTATCTACATATTTTACGTAATATTTGATGGTTTGAATCTGCAAAAAGCACATGTAAGCATATTGCAATGATTTTGCATATGCATATATATTTTTATTATTGTACTAGTCACGTTTATATTGTAGGCAATCTTGTAATTTTATTACACGTAAACCTACGTAGGAGTTTATTTAAACAAATGAATGTTGTAATTTGAATTTCGTTTAGAAATGTTAACAGATAAGTGCCAAATAGAGAGTGTAATTAAATGTCCGTCTCGTATTTATTATTTATAAAAACGTTTTTTTATATACTTATTATTATATACGTTCAATGGTCAATTCAATAAAGTAGGATCAGACTTATGGTGTAATACATGCGTCGAATCTTTTGCTGAAAAATTGTTTACTTATAGGTTAAATGGATTTAAAAGCATGTTTTAAACTTAGGTATCCTGTATCAGACACTCAATGACGTCTCATTTTTTATATATAAATGTATCACGAAACTTGACTATCGACTAGCACAGACCTTCTGATATCTAGACAATGTTTAATTCCCGTGGTCCAATGAAGCTATATCAACATCGTAGGATATGGGATTCTTTCGGTGCTATTGACTGACTACTTCAACTCCTTCTCATTTATATTTCGAGGATAGTACGAATGAGTTTTAGGAGTATGGATTTAGGTAAAGGTCCCAATTCCAACACTAAATCACTGTTTTTTTTTATTACTTTTAGACTAAATAACTACGTCCGTACTTTCCAATTTAATTTTTTTTTATATCCTATATAAATCTTATAGTTAATCATGTATAAATTTATTTATTGCAAAACATAAATGATCTCATAAATAATGTACCTAATAGTATTTAATTTCGTAAGTAACTTTGTTGCACCAAATAATCAGTCTTTAATGGATTGTCTTAATAAAGTTTTATTTAAAATATTTTTAATTTTGTTTTAAAAACTGTGCTGTTTGCAGAGCTTACTATATTAATTTGCAAGGAAGAAGCTCGTAAGATCTCATTATTTCAAGTATAGGTAACATGTAACAAATTTTTGTGAAGCGAATATTATTGTGTTAAGTTTAGTTTTAAAATAATAATACTAAGACAAAAATGTTAAAATACTG
Source organism: Eurema hecabe (assembly GCA_026213755.1). Taxonomy (NCBI): domain Eukaryota; kingdom Metazoa; phylum Arthropoda; class Insecta; order Lepidoptera; family Pieridae; genus Terias; species Terias hecabe. Next base: position 7,795,123 of record JADANM010005835.1, read on the forward strand.
ACTGAGTATTTATTGGTTGTTGATTTCTAGTAAATAGATTCCTTCATTTCAATTTATGTTACGTAGTAATATGACTAACGACTTTCCTTATACAAGAAAAATATTATGCACTATGTGCAGTTTAATTATATTATTTAATTTTGTAAGAGCTGTTTCGAAAAAATATTCACGAAAAATAGTTTATTAACCAATCGTCTAATGAATTGCATAAAAAATGTAAACTTCTCATAGATCGTTATTATTATTTTTTAATGTAGTCACTTACATTGAAGACGTTATTTCTACGTCTCTAAAAAGATTTGTTATAAAAGTAGAATAATTTATTTATATGTTTGTTATTCGAAATAATATCTATAAAAACGATTGATAAAAAAACCTATATATAGCGTTACATTAATGTAATTATTGTACTGAAAATAATTATCTTTTCAATAATTAACCCTGAACATTATTTTGTATCTACCTAAAGGTGTTGGTGTAAAAAATGATGTTGCTCAAACTGAATACTGAATAACTTTAAAATACCTATGTGTGTAGTAACAATGTACGAAATTTAGTTCTGTGATCCAATAAAGTTATATAATAGAACGCGTTTTATTACAACCTTCTAAATTTCACAAGAAAACTCATTTTTAAAAAGGGAAAACGTCGTAAGTGAGAAATATCAAAGCAGATTATTATGTTGATACCAAATTAGATATTTTTAAGTTTATTTTGAAAATTTCTATTTTGCTCTAAATGTAAGTATGTATATTCGTCTAATCTTTTATAATATTTTATAAATACCTAATCTAATAATACACAAGATCGAAATTAACTACTTGTTAATTTATTCTTCTTATAATGTTTTATTTTCAAATGAACGCTGGAGAAGTTCGTTCGACTTATTTTTTTCAAAGTTTAGTAACAGCGCCATCTATTAAATAATTTCCAAACCAAATATTAGGATACAAATGTATTGGATACTGTTTTAATAAATAGTAACAAATTGAAGTACTTGCGGAGTAATATCCTCGTAAGCATTATAAAATCGGAACACAAATAGGTACATGAGCGAAATAAAACACATCACTTCAGTCCCATTTAATATATTTCAATGCCTTAGTCAACATTATCTCAAATTCGCTATGAAGTACTGGAAAAATAAATATATTCTATCATTCGTTTGAGTCACAGCGCTCAAAAAACAGCTTTGTTGACAGATATTTGACAGTTTTTATCGAATATGCATTTATTGAGATATTTACAAGGATTCATGATTACATTTACGTAGCTCTTAATATACTTAAAGCCTGATTCGAAAGACACGTTTTGATGTTTTATTGTTGTTTTATCGAAAGATTAGATCGCGTATGATCTGTGCGATTATAGCCAACGCTTTGTACCTATGCGCGCCTAGTACCTCGCCTTGATGCATTCATGGCGTATTATCACGATAATTTAATATAAAAATAATTCATGGTCTTTGAAAAAAATTATAAATGTATAGAATCCCATGAAAACGCATCTCTCTTCTTGCCAAGCTGCTATTTATCTAAAAAATTAAATATTTACTCCCGAAAACCTGTTTTTAACAAAAATACTAGGTATCTACTACATTAGGTACGTAAATGCAATCGAAATAATGTAAAAGTATTTACAGTACTTTTTTTCTCAAGGATGAGTACATCACATAGACAATTTTGTATGCTACAGATATTAGCTAATAAAATTAATACGTTGTTCTCTATCGTCAATTGAATTGGGTTTCAGTTCTATGAAGCTTAGTTGAATTATTTTGATTTAAAAACGATTGTTTGGTTTTCTTTAAATAATTATTAAATCGTGTAATTAAGTGTTAAACTTGAAATCGGTGTTGATAACTTGATATGAGACGATAAATATGCGTCCAATATAAGTAGAAAGACATTTAGTACAAATATGTCATATAATACAATCTTGTTATTAATTGAAGAAAATATTATATTCTGGTGTAGGTACTATTTGTAACAATGTAGTGTTCGAACATTTCTATACTAGAATGTCTATAATATTAATACTGTATAAAACATGTAATACGAGCGGTAACTCCTAATAATATCAAATTTAATACAATTTTATTATATTAAGTATATTTTTTAGCATTTAAACAATTAGTGTGAAAATATGTGGTTACACCTACACCCAAACGAAAATAACTTCATACATATCACAGTATTTGAGATTCTGTTACGCTTTTATTTCCCGGCGATATCTATCGATAGATATGTTAATAATTTCAACACACAGTACTTAAAAAACTTAAACATTAAATCAAGTAAAAAAAATAATTGACATGACCTTTGCTATTGATAACCGCCAAAATAGATACAATTATAAATAAAAGATAAAAATATCTATTGTAGTCATTAAAATCATGATCTTGAAACTGTTTAATATTTCGATATAATACGTGATATTATAGGTAAAGCAAGGCGCATAGCAAGGCTCTTGTGAGTTATTATTGTTATTGATGAATTAAAAATTTCTATCATTATGTTATTTATTTATATTATACAATATGAATACAGTTAAGTTTGAAGGCGACACAGGATTCGACAGCGAGTTTAAAGATTTAGCAATTTCACAGATTTTTAGCGCAAGCGAAAGTTTCTGAGAATGAAACAGAAATATTTGTAGGAGTGCAAGCAAACGAAGTTCTTATTTCTTTACGAAAAGCACATTTCATTTAACTAACTCGTACGGCAACATCGAGACTTACGCTAACCATCTGTAAAAATCACGTTTCTCTTGCCGTGTTCACTCAATATAAATATCCTCAATTGGATACGCTGTCTCTATGAACTTCTGGTAAAATCTCTGGAAAGCTCTCCTGAAATGACAGAACTAATTATATTTATTGATATAATAGTACTCTATTATACTTACGTATAATGTAGAAGGTAGAAATATAAGCAAACGTGCTACACCTATAAAGAGCAAGTGGCAGCACAACAGTTAGAGTAAAGCAAAATAAACATTTACCCCACAGCTTCGGCAACTGGTCTTGTGGATTCTTGTCCTCGAAACACGTGACATGCGAATCTTTGCAACGTCGGATGTTTTGTAATAAAGCCGAGGTATCGATGGTCGCGCGGATGGAAGGCGCAGAAGGAAACATTTTTCAAGGAATAGAAGTAATCGATGCAAGGTGTGTTTCGACTTCGCTGTTAAAAGAATATATAACAAAACAAACTAAATTAAATAAAAATCACTTCATCTCCCAAACACTTCATCAAAACTAGCCAAATGTTATATAAATCGAAGCGTACATTTTGTGTTTAGGTTTCTTGTGTAAAAGTAAAAGTATATCCAGTTTCGTTTTGTATGTTTCAGAAGTACTAAACACGTATTTTAAAATAACAATTTATGTTTTCCTCTGCTATAATGTCATAGAATAAACAAACATTGAAAAAACGTTATAAATAAAGAAAGCATCGTAAAGAAAAAAGACTCACGTCTGGTTTAGATCTGTCGACCATGCGTAGGCCTTGATCAGAAACTTCTAGAATACAAGCTTGGGCACTAATATCTCCGTTCGAGTCTCCGATAATTTTCTTCACTGCTTGACATACCACGCCTGTTCCCTTATGAGCGAGAGTTTCCACAGAACCCATGTACCTGTACCAAAAGAACATTTTGCACGTTTAGCTAATTCTCATCAAAACTCGATTCCATGAAATAAGCCATTTCTAGATATTGTCTTTTGGTTAGAATAAAATGTGGTAAAATTTCGTAGGTACATACCCCAATAAATATCGTTCTCTCTTTACTTTGGAGTTAGCTGGATCGAAGTCATTGTAGTCCATGTCGACAGCATACGCTGATGGAAAAATTCCTTGCTGTCCCGTCCTTAAGTTTACACCTGTAAATATTTTCAAAGTATTACTTTATAAGTATTTTATCTGTAGCTACATCCGACTGACTCCCGAATGTATGGATATTATGTTAACTGCTCTGCAATAATGTAGTATATTTTCAAAGAGTTTTAAATAATTAAATTTAATAGATCAATAAACTATTTTGTGTAAGCGAAAATTAACCATCCTTCTGGTATCATACCTTCACACCATAAATCTTCAGCCTCTTTTTGTACATAAATGGGGTCTCCGATTTCCACCTCTATTTCATCGTGGTGCCTGGGGTTAAACTTGTGAAGTCCTCTGTGCGTTGCTTCTAACATCTCCAGTTGGCTGTGAGGCACTGTCGTCATGTTCCCAGCGAAGTTGATGCCGCTAATACTGCAACTGGACGATGGAGATACTGAAAGAAGATTGAAGATTAGTACCGATTTCCCTAAAGTGCAATAAACTTTTTTAGGCAAATGTGGTCGTAATACAATGTGTATCTTTGTTATTTTGATTGAATAAGTTAAAATGAGAGTATACTTTAAAAACTACTCTTTATTTCATATAGTTTGAGAATTAGTGAGATGTATCCTCTAATGTCTTTAATCTATATCATAAAACATATCTTAGAATAAACAAACTACTGCGCAAAATATCTCTATGAAAATGAGGAATATCATTTTCATTTCAATAAACCTAAGTCGGATAATAAAATAATTATAATTCCTATAATAAAACCTTTTGAAAATAATAGATATACATATCGATAAGCTTATTGTTCCATAATATCTTCTACTAAATTAATTATTATTTCTGTTGTGCAACATTCTTGCTGCAACAATGAAGAGTTTTATATAATTTTGTTCACTGTATTTTTAAGTGTCTGTCACGTGCTACTTTTCCCACGTGTACAATACACTAAAGGACCGATATATTGGAATGACAGTAAATCAATACAAAGCATGGCATTTCGTCAGCATGTACTCACTTAGTGATGGTTATGCCTCATTATTAGATGGTTATTATAATTCATAACCATCTAATAATGGAATCAATTTCCATTTTTTAGCATTAGCAAGAAATATGGTGGTCTCATACTATCAGGTGAACCTGCTTAGTCCCAAGTCTATCATAAAAAAAGGAAATTACCATTTTGCTGCAAAGGTGTCGGAGATAAGCTTTTAGGCCCAGTGTCGATTGGGGAGTGGGCAGTACTGTGACCGCTGTCGACATCTCCCAGGCTCTGGAGTCTTTCAGAATCTGGGCTCGAATCTTCGTCCAGAAGGTAGCCGCACTTGAGCACTAACAGGGGACGTCCCTGGCAACCTGGCCGCACAAGAAGCCCAGTTAGTGCTCCCAGTTCATCAGCAAGAGACGCGGGCTGACTACCCGACATTAACGTTGCTGAAAGATTAGATATCATTATATAATAAGACTATGGTGCTACTACTTTGACATGTGTTTCTATTGATTTATTGATTGGAATTGACTGATTTGAATAAATACATTTTTGGAATAACAGAAACTTTTTTTACAATTGAAGTTTCCTGATTAACAATAGGTAATCATTTATCATTGTTTTAATTTTTAATCATAATAGCTTATTTAAAATGTATTTACATGATAGATATAAGGTGGTTATTTGATTTCGCAAACAAGCTGAATCACAGAAATATATACAATTTTATGGGATGTAACATGAGCTTGAAGTTATGAACAATCTACCAGGTGAAATGTAAATCCCTATTTCAAAGTACACCTAGCAATATGGTAAAGCGGCATATATGTAGATTGATATGAAGAAGCTTGAATGGAAAGATGGCGTAAATAGGCCCTTTGTAACTCTGTATGTGAAGTGCTTTGAAGGGTTGACGCTTGGGACACAAAAATATAAGGACGCGAGTAGAAAACATAATATATGCATTTTTTTAAAATCCGGGTATTTCTAATTTTAGTTACAGAAGTACAAATATGTTTATGAAAATAAGATTTTAAACAAGTAAGAACCATAAATTATTTCATCATTCAGTTAAGAAAAATTTATAAAAAGTAATGATAAATAAATAAAATAGAAGAGTGCTAAATAAAATAATAAAGAAAGGAAGAAGGCGATAGTTTGAGTAATGTGATTCTATTTACGATAACCATTAGCCAGCTTAGCTAATAATGATGTAATGAGTTAACGATATACCTCGCTAATCTTCTTAGGTCTTAACGTAAGCATTTACTTATGAAGTAAACGTCTTTGAAAAATATAAAACCATCGTATCTCCATTGTTTTGCAACTGAGTTTTTTTCTTATTTACTGTACATAATAATGTCATGCGTAAGAACATTTTTACTCTATCTAAAAGATTGGTCTTTGAGTAATGATTCATTATTCAATGATTCATATTCTTCGTTATTATTTTCGCTTGTAAATTTAAAATACCCAAAATCTCAAACTTTATACGAATCGGGCAAAACCGTGTAAGACTTAGGGTTGCTTTCAAATCTTATTCCCTTTCCGTAAGCTCGGGCAGACATTGACAGTATTGATTTTACTCGAACCAATCAAAACATGATGCACTTTAAGGGTAACGTGTGCCCTTTGAATTTTATTTTCTGGATAATAACATATTAAAAAAATATGATTCATCATCCATAGGAACCACGCTTTAAATAATAAACAGATTGCTTTGCAAATTATAGAAAATAAGACGATGAATATAACATTTGCCAGAGCGCAGGTGCTAAAATCGCTAGCTAATGTGACCGAAAATATTACTATATGTTACTTACGTTTTCTATTTTTGGGTATTTCTGGCAGTTTCCTTCGCCTCCTTTCTCCGTTTGTGAAGGATTGGTGGCGTGGACTGCGTTGTGCGTCTGCATCAGATTGGGCGACAGGCGACGCGTCTGAAGCTACCTTCGTCCCATCTGATTCTCCCACTTTTTCCTCTTCAGGAGACTCCTCGCTCTTCGACGACGGCGACTCATCTTCCAGTCCGACATTTGGCACTAGTCTACAAACAAAACAGCCATTAGCAAAAACTTGGGACCAGACCACGCGCATCAACAGTTGCTCAGAATTCACCCGTCTGTTGGAGGCAAATTGTATGGAAAAAGGTACTTACGAATAAAAAGGCGTCGGGGCCTTTATGTGTTGAGGTAATTTGTCAAAAACACGGCGAAATTCCTCAAACTCGCTGTCGGCCATATCGCTACACCTGATTGTCGGACATGGAGCGACGTCGCATGCGCGAAACGCAATCTAGTGCATATCGACCCCACTGAGTGAGGGTTGGTGGAAGCATTGCGCATGCTCGCGCGAGTTGCGCGCGCAAATTACCCTAACTGTGGTCTCGTTGGACACGGGCCTAAATGACCCCTCGTTATGAATCAGCGGGTTAACCCAAATGACAGGGGTGATGAATGAAGTTCCTGATATCGTTTTTGTTTATAGCCGACTTCACGGCTTCAAATGTTTTTTTTTTAACAAACGTTGAAACTATTAAATATAATATTATACAACAATGTAAAAGTAGTGATTCTTTTTATTTTAATTATCCATACAGTCATAATTTTCTGACTTAGTAAACTTTAACATATATTTTCCCTACAATATATTTTCGATGTTTCTAATAAATATCTTTAAATACCAGATTACTATTGACGTCTTACATACTACAACATTATGAATCAATCTAAAAAGCTTTCCTTTAAGAAATCTTCTGACTCAAAGTTCAAGATCTAGATTTTAGTTCAAGTCGTCTTGAATGTATAAAATTCATTACAGAGTACTCATCCCAGAGACGGCGGGAGACGCACGTACAAGTGCACTGCCAATAGTTTGAGCTGTGTGTCAACACTCCACGAAACTATCTCTGATTTTAATTATTCTACAACCCGCTTGGTGCTAGCCCTGGCTTCGTCCGAACTACATAGATATATACTAGTTAGTTTAGAACGTGCATACTCTATTATATTTAATACACTATTATGGTAATGAATGAGTAGTGCTAAGCGATTTTACCCGGGTTTAATACACAAAAATTAAAGACAAAGAAGAAAGAAGACTTATAGAAAGATATAGTCAATAGACATTTGCAATGGTGAAGCTATAGCAATATAAACAATCATTTTTTCTCCTTTAAAAATTTTACTAGTTACTAGTTCCTATTTTAGAAAACACATATTTCACATATAAAGGGAAAACAGGAAGCCTTATAAAATCACCTTGCTATCCGTCTAGAATTTTACCGTGTATGGGCACTTGAAGTTGTGAAATTTTTTAAGTTTATCCATAAAATCTGTACGGCTATTATTTGAGAAAAAATATCAAAAATTTCAACATTGTCAAAGAATAAAGAACCTATAAAGTATTTTCGTTGATATAGAGCTTTGAAATTTGGCAAGAAGCTACGGTATAGACTAAACTTGAGGGTTGTAATTAAATCTTAAAATATAAAAGGTTAAAGGGGTGAAGATAGGGGTCAGAGGTGGTCACAGGCTTTATACGACGTTTCATTCTTTTAATATCAGACAATCGCGATGTAATAAACTTTTAAATAATTACAAAGTATAAATGCGAAAGTAACTCTCTTTGTCTGTCTGTCTGTTATGCTTTCACGCTAAAACTACGAAGCTGATTGTAATGAAATTTGGTACACAGATGGTCTAAACTCTGAGATAAAACATAGGCTACTTTTAACTGGTAAAAAGGGTTATAAGGAGAGAAGGGGTGGCCAAAGTTTATATGGAAGTCTACGCGGACGGAGTCGCGGGCAATAGCTAGTAATATATATTATGTTCAACAAACTCGAGTAAATCACCAATCACATTAATCTTACGACTAAGATTGAAACGTTCCAAAATGCTCCTTTGTATTGTAATTATAATTTCGTTAACAACATATTTGGTACTATATATTTAAATTACACGTTTTTAAGGTTCATTTATATATTCTCTTTTTGTTATATAATTTCGAGGTAATGTTGTTTATTTGGCCCGTCTAAAACCTTTTAAAATGACAGTTCCATTCAGAAAAATATCAAATTTATATCTTATTCGCCATCACTGGCCAGCAAATTCAATTAAATAATTAAATGAAATAATCTAAAGATTGTTTTTTTTATCAATGCAAACATACAAAAGCGAATTTCATCTGAATGGGTCTTGATTATAAATCAGTTACTGGAGCTTCGTTTGAGACGCCTCTCAGGAAATCGAATTAAAAGCCATTGCGAGCGATGTTTCATTGATGTTTAGGTCTTGTTCTCTACAGACAGGCTTGAGAAAGTGTTTTATTAATAACTAGCTGTTGCCCGCGACTCCGTTCGCGTTTACTTTCATAAAAAAAATTATTCCCCTAGATAAAAAGTATCCTATGTCCTTCTCCTGGTTCTAAACTACATCCCCACCAATTTTCAGCCAAATCAGTTGAGCCGTTATCGAGTTATAAATGGTGTAACTAACACGACTTTCTTTTATATATATATAGATATAGTTATTCATTATCGGTCTTTCAATTAATCACTTTGTTTTGTTTCAATTTTCCGGTATATATTTTGTGTTCTGACGTATTATATTAGTAATTTATTTGTTTAAAAAATAATTCAGCTTAAATTAACATTTAATTTCGTTCTTAATTTATTAGAGAAAGTATCTCCTTAACCTTAACCTTAGTTAAACTTTAAGGAACTGTATCTCTTTACATCTAGCAGTTGCTCGCGACTTCGTCCACGTCGATTACTTTTTCCCTTATTTTTTCGTTCCTATTAGTCACAGAGATGTTATGTAGCCTTAAGCCTTCCTCGATAAATAGTCTATTGAATGAATAAAAAATTAAATTCGAACCAGTTCCTGAGATTACCGCGATCAAACAAACACAAACAAACAAACTCTTCAGCTTTCTTATATTAGTCTATAGATGTGTTTGATTGACTTATATAACATTTTGGATTGTTACAAAGTTAACGACCCTGAAAGATTTGTAGATGAAAGCATTGCGAGTCATGTTCATGTGGGCTGTGTCAAGTTTCTAGTGATAAATGTTATATCACAATGACGTCATTTGAAAGTTAAATTTACTTTAGATTTACGTTTACCAATTTGACTATTTCTCTTCTTCCATACAGTGTAGATTATTAAGTTGTAGTTAATTTAAGCTTACTTATAAAAATACAGAGATTATACTACATGATTTTGTATTATATCTTTAATATTAAAAGAGTAAAGTAATATGTACACACTCAATCTTTTTCTATTATTGGATAAATATATGAAGAGCAATCTACAGGTTGTCCATAAAACCTTAAAAGTAAATCTTTTCATTTCGCTATTTATAGCTTTTGTTTCAAGGTTCCAATCACTTATAAACGCGGCTATTTGATAATGAATGACGGCGGATACTCTTTTCGCTAAACAATGGTAATAAATACAGGAGGCCCATCGTTATCAGACGTCAGTCCAAGGGGGGAATTGCATCTGTGTGTGTTAACAGCCCTAGAGCATACTAGACTGAAATTTTGACGCCTGATAAAAATATTTAGCAATTTCATTTAACCGTGTGAATACTAATAATATGCACAGGCGTTATGATTTACGTTTCTTTTTGTTTTCAATTACTTTTATACACTACGCCCGATTTTAAAAAAATTGTTCAATATTATACTTAAATGCAACCATATTTTTTTGCGAGTCCTATTTTTGGATTCCTATATTTGAATTTTATGGGGAATAATACCTATGACGCCTTTTTAGATTTAAATGAATCTTCAAATAAAAGGTTTCAAACTTAAATTGCATTCTGATCTCGTTACAAATCAGAACAAATTAGCAAACATAATTTACTCAAAACTACATCACCCTAAAGTTCTTTTCCCACAAGTCGACGTAAATCAGAAAAATCTCATACACCAACATGAAAGGCAAAACAATTAAATATTATACGTCGCCATATACACAATAAACAAAATACTATACGACCTAGAAATATCATCAATGGGTCCAATCAAAAATAACAAGCGAAGTGTATCCGTGACTTAACGGTGTGAAACATTTTCCAAGATACAGTGAACACTTGATTCAGCCAATCAAATATACCCACCCTCCTGGAGCTCCCGCGCCTCTTCTCTTTATAAGAAGCGGTCGTTGCAGGACTCAGCGCAGTATCTTACCAACTTCCTAACATCCCTAACCCCTGATATAACTTGGACAATCAGTGCTTCATTCATCTTTCTCGTATTATACCAGACTAATACGTTCATTATTTAAATCACCTATATCTGAGAGTACTATATTTAAGATAGATCATAATATCACTTGAATTAAAATGAGTGGTTCAGGAAAAGGTCTTTTAGGTCTGTGGTTATACAGAAATGGATCTGATTGGGAGGTCAAGAAAGAACCTCACCCAAAACTTCGTGATATGCGCCTTCCCCAAACGCAGGGGCAACCCGAAGGAGAAAGGATATCCGTTATCTTTACTATCAAGAACCAAGTTGGTGGGTTGGTTCGAGTGTTGAATGTCTTCCAGGATCTGGGTATCAACGTGCTGCATATCGAGTCAAGAAAATCTGCTACTGAAGTTTCGGCAGTAAGTGTAAAGAACTTTAACTGTTTATGTATTTTACAAAGATAAACACTTTTAATAATTAATATTATATTATAATAATATAGTCATAATCCTTATTGGTGTGATTACTAAAGAGACTTAATCGCAAGCGAAGTACCTACCTATGTCCTTATTATTAATTTAATGTATTTTAATCGATTTTAATACTACAATATTTATATCAAGCGTAATGCGAGTAATGATGATATTCGTGATATTATATAACTGAATTGCATATTAATGAATTAAAAATTTTCACAGACAGATTTTGTCTTTGAAAATTTTAAATAAATTTTTAATTGATAGGGTTTTTTGGTACTGTTTAAAAATTATATATTTACGTTTCACTGGTTCATTCCTGGCGGGTCTATACCTAATTAATTAATATTTAATTTTCCTATCTCGATATATTTTATTTTAAAGTTTGTATGTTTGTATGCTTAAAACTCAGAAACTACGAGCCGTATTTTTTAAATACGTGTTTTCATTTTACATTTTAGGAATTATATTTATAATTAAGTATGAGGTATCACTGAGCGTGGCTAATAAAATATTTAAGTAAGAAAACTTTGTTTTCATAAAAGAATTGTTTATAGCCTAAGTTGAGAGTTTTGAAAGGAATGCTTTACTAAAAAAGATGAGTTCACGTTTCATAATGAATGTATTTATCAAATTTATTTTATACTAGCTGTGCCAGCGACTTCGCCCGCGTAGAAAAGTTACATTAGGCAGCATTTTTAAAATGCCTAACTTTTTTATTTATCAACCGATTGACATGAATTAAAGACTAAATGTTAAGTGAAGCTTACCACAATATATAATTGAAAACCTCATCTAGATAGGATAAGCCGTTTCTGAGATTAGCGTGCACAAACAAACAGACAAAAATTCCAAAAATCATTGTATCTTCCATGTACAGACAGTGACTCGTTACGTTTTTATTATAGGTATGTATTGATATTGATGTCGTTTGTCACGATCCTTTTAAACGTCGTATGTTTCTTTAGTCAGATATACTAGTGGACGTGGAATGCGACCCTCGGCTGATGGAGCAGCTGAAGAGGATGCTGAAGCGAGAAGTCCAAGACTTCGAACTGGTTGCCTCAAACTCGGGGGATGAATTCCCCCCTCCCACCCCGCTATCTGCCGCTGCAAGTTTTGGTAAATATTGTATGGACTTCACAATAGGGTTCAAATCTTTATTCTACCCGGATGGGTTCATACCCAATGTGTCCATGCATCACAGTTAGCTTTAATAGATTGGATCTCTATTCAATCTCTCGATTTCACAATGAAAATTTGTGTAAGCTTCGATAAACCGATAGAAGAAAAAAATAGTATCATAATGTCTTTTAACTTATCATCATCAATCACGGACGTCAGTCAAGGAAGGTAGAACGTTAAAACAAAGAATATTATGAGTACAGGCTGGTTTGTTCTTTGATTGTGATGCTGTTCTGTTTTTTTTTCTCTGTTTTATTTATTACTAAATGCGAAAACATTTTAAATGGTCCCCTTAAGATTTATTTTTGTTTGCAATCGATGTTATTGTGACTGTTTGTTTTCCGAAGAAATAAAAATAAAAATAAATAAATAAAATAAAGACCTTCCATTTATATCTCTAATCAGAAGTTACTATACGATTACTGTTCAAAGGTGGTACCACCCTAAACTACCGCATCGCTACAAGCTCATGTAACTTCTATTGTAGATTTCGGTGAAATGCACTGGTTTCCCCGCAAGATATCTGACTTGGATCGCGCGCAGAACGTGTTGATGTACGGCTCCGAGCTGGATGCTGATCACCCAGGCTTCAAAGACCCGGTGTATCGCAAGCGGAGGGAACAGTTTGCTGCCATCGCTAATAACTATAAATAGTATGATTATTATTTATAACTAGACATTTAATTGTAACTATAATTTGTTACAAGAATATTTATTTTTTAAGTTTCGCAGATTCTCACTCTTTTATTGTATAGGTTGTTTAAATACTAATAATTGCTGCCGTTCTAAAAAGTAATATAGCTTTTAGATCGTAAAAATCGGCATTGAATAGTAAAACCGCGGGGCAAAAGGTATTTTATAAACTCCATACGTAAAAAGTTATAGCTTACTTAATTTTTTTAGTTTTTCTTAGTATTTTTTTTTTGGTAAGTAATAATATTGTGTTACTATGTGGTCAATAAATGATTTTTATTTGTTTTTTTATTGTTTTTTTTAGTGGACATCCGATTCCTCGAGTCCAGTACACGGAGGTGGAAATCAAAACTTGGTAAGTGAATCACTAGATATGAGAAAAACGCAATATTGGTATTCTTAACAGGAAAATAATTGTGTAAATGTCTTTTTACTAATTTTATTACTTAGTTGTTAATAAGTCATTTTCAAACCAGTTCTACTAGTGAAATAGTTTAGTATTCAGATGTTTTATAATACAGAATGTGTTAGTATATTTGTTTAAATATTGAATAAACGCTTCTGTCATAAAAAAAGTAGCTAAGTATATATTTTTAGAGGTAAAAACTAATTAACAGAGTGTTGAGTGCTCTGTACTTAAATTACGTGATGCGTTTAGATTTCTCAGCTCTTTAAACAAAATATATAAATAAACTATACGAAATTATAATGAATCTAGACAACAAATTTTATTGAATTACAACTTCATGAACAAATCACGTGCGATAGATACATTCATCAAAAAATCATCCCAAGTTTAGAGTAAAGCAAAGAGTTCATTAACATTCTTTTGATTCGTTTTTAAAGTTCTACGACCAAGATTATAATTGGAAATATCGATGTATACTTATTCATTGAAATTTAATATTACTAAAGCGATAAGAATAGAACCTGCTGCCAAATAAACTATATTTGACGTCTTATAGAAGAGTGTTTCGGCGACTTCGCCAGGAAATGCGTTGAGAAGAACACATGAGGATTGTACATATAGTGCGACATATATCATGCCGATATTCGTAAAAAAATTTCCCCGTTGAAAATAGTGGAAATTGGACGTGAAATATCAATTACAATTGTTTTAAAATGGACGTTTTTAGTCATATTATCCTCTCAATAATCAAATAGCTGTAAAGAGAAAGAGAGACGGAAAACAAAATAATCTTAACGATTTCGACGACCGCCAAAGGAGGTTCTATTATCTAAAGGCATAAACACATAACACGAGTCAAAGTCAGTTATTAAACACCCAATATCCTCAGCTTTAAAGCTACAAAATTAAAACCCAATCTATCCACGCTCTAATCTTCATATAAACACTCACGATAAACTATTGTTTTGAGCTTCAGCTATGTTGCGATGTTAACAACTTAGTTTTGGTTCGCAAGTTACGGCTTAAACTGTGTTAGACCAGTTTCTATGTAGGTACACGCTTAACTTTGTGTCATGTAAGTTACTCGTAGAACGGTGTGTTCTTCAAATTAAATTGTTTGGCTTATACGGCTTTGTATCGCCATTGTGATAGATTTTAGATTAAAATAGTTGGAACGTGACGTCACGTTCATTTTGATTCGGCAAATGTCATTAGTAGTATTGTCAGGTAGTTACAATAAAACCTAGCCTTATAGACATGCAGCATGATTTTTGTACGGCATTATTACCACTGATAAATAGATTAAAAATAATAATAAAACGCGCAGAGCCGTAAAATGGGGCGCCACAAAGTCGGATTTTTTATTTACTTTCCGACGATTACCGGGGTAGTTTTGGTCAGTTGATTTGGTACGGCATCTGTGTCGTACTATTTCAATACTGCTTCTAATCCATTAATTTCGCAACGCCGTACAAAAATGCGAAATGGGGAAAAAATCGAGGGTTGCATTTTCGAATTCTCACCTGCACTCAGTTGGACAGCTTACTTCACGTCATAGTGCTGAATCTTATTATTTTATGCTCTTATATCGTTTTAGATAGGTCACCTGGTGGTTCAAATGACCCATAATTTTTTCAACATGGGCCCTGTAGTCTATTATCGCGATCGGTCAGTCACGGTATTATTTAAAATATTGTTCAAACTGGTTTGTCAATTTTATTGAGAGAAATTATTGAACGTCTGGAATCAAACGGGGTTATTTAATATCATTGCACAATTAAAGGATTGTACAATATTATTGTAGGTGTATGGGGCGCCTAAAAGACTAACAAATAATGCCTTCACATTTTGCTTATTTATAATATTAGTAAGGAATTATTCATAATTATCTGTAGCAATTTATTTTTTTTATTTTTATTTTATTTTTTTTAAGATTTCTTTTTTATTTTATTTTTTTTTATTTTATTTTATTTTTATTTTTTTTTAACTGTAGTTACGTCTTCTATGAAAACACAATCGCAATGTCCCGGTACAGCAGTCACAATATTTATCCGTAAGAGTCTAGGGTGATCTTTTATTTTTAAATTATTTGTGATCCTATTTGTGATTTGGAAATACTCATAGAATACTCAAAGGGTAGAAAAGAATTAAAAGAGACAGTATCGGAACAACCCACTGTTTTCCTGTCTTATTGTTTATCATCTGCATATTATAATAACCAATGAAACGATTTTAGTGGTAAGGCTTAAATATTTTATTAATATGTAAGTAAATAATGTTTATGATGTAGGGGCATCGTGTTCAGAGAACTTCACAAGTTGTATCAAATGCACGCCTGCGAAGAGTATTTGGAAAATTGGCCGCTGCTCGTCAAATATTGCGGATACAGAGAGGACAATTTGCCTCAGGTATGTATTTTATTATTTCTGTGTAATAATAACTATAAGAATGTTAAGTTGTTTATGTGTTATGGTGTATTTCATAAGAGAAATAGTCAGATAAGTACGCATTACTTTAAGACTTAGGTACTTGTGAGTCTATATTTTTAATTTAGCAAAAGTTCATTTTTTTTATTTTACTCCGTATATATACCCAATATTACGTAATTTACTATTACTGATGCGATTAATAAATATACATGTAATTATATTAAACAACTAGCTGTTGCTCGCGACTTCGTCCCCGGCGATTTCTTTTTCCATTATTCTTCACTCCTATTATTCGCAGCGTGATGTTATGTAGCCTAAAGCCTTCCTCGATAAATGGTCAATAAAAAAATAATTTATGAATTCGAACCAGTAGTTCCTGAGATTAACGCGTTCAAACAAACAAACAAACAAACTCTTCAGCTTTATAATATTAGTATAGATGATATTATACACATTACATAATATATCATTGCTTGTAGATGTTGGATTAAGCGTCGTTTCTAAAACACACGGCCGTATAATTTTATTTTAAATGCTGCATTTCAATAGGTATTCATTACTGATTCATGACGATTTGATGCTTGATCGCTCGACAAAGCAATCTTAATAGGTTTCCGTTAAAATAAAACCCTTGTTAAAATTACAGGTCAATGAACTCAATCTTAATACTCGTATGTTGTAATTGTTCTTTCAGCTCGAAGATGTGAACACATTTTTGAAGCGCAAAACCGGTTTTCAACTGCGCCCTGTGGCTGGATATTTGTCACCGCGAGATTTTCTCTCCGGTCTAGCTTTTCGCGTGTTCCATTGCACGCAGTATATAAGGCATTCGTCTGACCCATTCTATACTCCCGAACCGTAAGTACATAAGGCAATGAACATTATCTTCCTATTAAGCTCCGTACTCACATACGGTATTACTCGATAGTTTTACTCGAAGTCGAGTAAAAATCAACGTGTGGACCGCAAAACACACAGTTCGAAGGCTCGCACCGAGCCGGCTCGATGGAATTAAATTAAAGTAATTTCCTTCTCACCTACTCGAAGCGAGCCGTCGAGCTTGACTCGAGCGTGTGTACATGACCGCGAGTGGCGCGTGTCGAGCGTCAGTCCGCTATTGTTTATCGTGATTGAAACACGTGTTTTTAAGAGCAATGGATCTGCGAGTTTATTCCAAAGGCGCTATAGAAGACTTTATTAACACTTATAGACAGATTTTTCTTTTCATTTTCTTTGATTTTCTTAGTGATACAAACGCAATTGATTGAGAAAATAAAAATTTAAATTTCTCAACCGCAATTCCAAGGCTTATATTTTATTTTAGAAGGATTCCTAAAATCCAATGAACTCATAGTAGCTATATTTGGAATAGGACAGACAAGGGTGATGTTATAATATGAAATCCATACTAATATGTAGAGAGACTGTCTGCCTGTTACGCTTGCACGCCAAAACTACTGAAGCGATCGTTATGGAATTTGGTACATAGATATAGTCTAGCCCCTGAGAAAAGACAGACTTTTACTTTTAAACAGGAAAAAAGGGTTGTAAGGAGGGTCTAAGTTTAAATGAAAGTCCACGTGGACGAAGTCAAAATACGTAACTATTTGTAAAATCAGTAACTTTATATAATCTATAATGTGTTCGTGAAAAAAAACCAAGTTCAAGTATGGAGAAAGGCTAGTTTGTTAAATAATGTTATATTTGTTACAGGGATTGCTGTCATGAACTTCTTGGGCATATGCCGCTTCTAGCTAACCCTAGCTTCGCCCAGTTCTCTCAAGAATTAGGCCTGGCTTCGCTCGGCGCTTCTGACGAAGATATAGATAAATTAGCAACGGTAATTCCTATTTCCATCTTTAAGTATGAAGTAACGAGTAGCTTGAGACATTAATGAACAAAGGCAAAACTGAATAAGCTCATAAACTACATTAGAAAAATGATGACTATTCTGGTATGCTTAAAGATACTAATTTTATATACGACTTATGACTTATCTTTAACCAATATTAGTTCCAGTCTATACGGACGTACTTAAAAATTTTATACGTGAATATGACATTGTACATTCAGCGGTTCAGTTAAAACACTTTTTACAGTAATATTTTTAAATAATTAAAATATTCCAGCTATACTTCTTCACCGTTGAATTCGGTCTTTGCCGTCAACTGGATGGAACCTTTCGAGTGTATGGTGCCGGTCTATTGTCCTCTGTGGCCGAACTGCAACACGCAATATCTACTCCCGAGAAGATCAAGAGATTCGACCCTGACATAACTGTGAACGAGGAGTGCATTATAACAGCGTATCAAAACGCCTATTATTACACTGACTCTTTTGAAGAGGCGAAGGAAAAGATGAGGTACCTACATTTGTAGCATTTGCTTCATAAATTAGTTGTTACTAGATTTATAATTTATTGGTTAGTTTAAACTACAAAAAGCTTTTAAATTATATTAAGAAATCAACAAATACTATAAAATTTTCTTTTGAAAGTAGCCTATAACACTACATACTACTTATATATCCTAACAAAGACAATTGTACAATCAAATGTATGACTCCCATTACAATATCAGTAGAATTAATTTCAAAATACAGGGCGTTCGCCGAAAGCATTCAAAGGCCCTTCGGAGTGCGGTACAATCCTTACACGCAGAGTGTAGAAATTCTCAGCAACGCTCAGAAGATCACAGCCCTTGTAAGAGAACTGAGAGGAGACATCTGTATCGTATCCTCTGCTATCAAGAAGATTTCTGCCCAAGACTCCACTCTTGATGTTGAGACTATTGCTAATATGCTACATACTGGCTTGCAGGTACTTGATTCTATTAATGAAATGTAAATGTAATGCACCTTGAAAACAAGCTTCACTTGTTGGTAAGCAAAGTAAATGACTAAACAAGTGTCCAGTATTCTGATTCTTGATTAAAGTCGATTGGTAAAATACTTCATAGTGGTTTACAAATAAGTTTGGAAGCTAGTATTTATAAGACGTGGATTAAATTGAGAAGCTAGTTTAAATAGTTGGTATGTGGAGTAATGCTAGGACATTACTCCGCTTACCTTAGGCTAATATAACGCTCTAAAAGACCACAGCTCCAATCCTATAGCAAAAGACTCCACTGTCGATTTTGAGAAATTGCCAACATACTTCATACTAACACCGACTTTCAACTGGTCGTAATATGTAATGTGGATAAAAGCTAGGTACAAGGAATTTTCTACAGATATTTAATTTGATAATTTAAATTAATACTGTTAGTTATTTAAAGTGCTGAGATAGGGTGAATACATTGCAATTACACATAAACGTCTGAAATAATTAAATATGTACTTAGACGGTGCTTCATGTTTTCTTATGTAAAGAACGATGATGATATACAAAATAGAAGTAAATAAAAACGCAATTTATAGTCCTAGTGATCTGAATCACGCTAACAATTTAAACAAATATATTCCAGGTAAACGACAGGAGTCCTCAAAGTGCATCCGGGGGATCATCTCCCAACTCAGACAGGGGACAGTCACCCAGACTAGAAGTTTCAAAATAATCTATGCGATTACAATGTAATATTTGTCAAAAACAATACAATTTTAAGCTTTTTTCACTTCAGAATACATTTTTCCATATATACTGACAGTACAAACAATAATTATATGGATCAGTATCTTTGAGATTTTCATTTATTATAACTGTAGCCATGAAAATCAGATGGGTTTAACTTATTTAGAACCAAACTGAAACTGGTCATTTAGAACTATTTTGTCTATAACGTGTACACTGGCAATATAATTTAGATTTTAGCTATAAATGAATAATATAATATTTTCACTTTATTGGTGTTGTTACTATAATATACACAGAGATACTATGTGAAAGATATATTCTATACTATGTGTTATAGCGCAATATTTAATAATCGAAGTGCTTTGAATGTTAGTAGTACTCAAAAATATTTTAAAATACCATGTTTATTCCAATCCTGTAATTGTCATTAAGTGTCTCCTTTCTTTCCCTCGCAATTCCTCTCTAAAGAGGGGACTTAAAGAAAGTCAGCAAACATTTTCACACCTATCATTCTGCTTTGACTTTACTTACATTCAAACATAATATTCATTCTGAACTCTATTTCTTAAATAAAAAAAAATATATCTATAGTACTTTGTATGTTATACTAAAAACTTTAATCATTAAGTATAATTGGAATATATCGTATAAATGTTAAGATCTAAGACAATAAATATATTATGCAGACTATTAACCGAGTGTTTTATTTATTTCGTTTTTTACCCGACTACGGCAAAGCCAAAGGAGGGTTATGAATTGGACAGGCTATGTATGTATGTATGTATGTATGTA
>JADANM010005835.1:7830210-7873292 GCA_026213755.1 Eurema hecabe
AAAAAACGAAGGTTTCATTTGGAATAAAACTCAATTTACTAATGGATTTTTTCGTATTATTTATTTCATAATAAGTAAGTACCCTACACAAGTCGATACAAGTGTTCCTGTTTGAAACGCGCAAACAATAAGCATAGGTCGCGTCACGAATCCTTAGCGCTGAACGAAACCTGCGCAGAAGTCAAAAATAAAGTATCGAGGGGACGGCACGGCGCGCGGGGCGCGTGATCGTCTTGTGCGCGAGCGTTGATTGGTTCCCCAGTCGTGTTGTCTTTTTCACACCAATACATAGATTACGATGGCGATTCTACCGATGCGCAGCTATTCTCGTCCAGCGCTAAACATTCGTGACGCGACCTATACTGAACTGACTTCAGCCGTTGATAACAATATAACTACAACGTACTTACGAAAATAGAAATAATTTAATGTTCAGTTATTGAACCTGTTTGAACCATATTTATGTAATGATTCAGTAAAACGAAACCCTTCAGATGATGTTCATTTTAAGCGTTGATGTTAAAATGTTGGCTCTTTGCCAGAAATATCGGATTAGTTTTTATAAAGTGTATGCATATTGAGGTCGTGCATTAGACGTCTGAGGTACGGAAATATCAAATCCGATTTCAAGATTTAAATTTGTCAACGACGTATTTGATTCTGAAATGAGAATCTAGTAGAAGATATGCGGTTTTGATAATTATATTTTATTAAGTCTTCAGTTTAATACACGTTGGTGATATGTATATTTCGTATAGTGTATTCGTATTGTTATCGACACTAACTCGCGTGCTCGTTTGCTCCCTATCATATATAAAAAAAAACAACAGACAGACATATAGATGTATGCCAGATTTAACCCAACTATGCACCTTACATATTAAATTGTAAATTAAATAACCACGGAAACTAAAAATAAATTAATTATGATGTATATTTTATAGTTTAAACGTTGACCAACATAATGTTGAATAGCTTTCCACTGTGAACACTTGCAATATTATGTATACGAAACAAGATTCTAAAAATAGCTAAGCACGGAACCTAGCTATTCCTAGGCAGTAAGGTTAGGGTCTTAAGCTGTCCTTGGCAGTGTATCTCCAATTTAATTATAACTACCTACGTTCCTGTCAAAAACGTATGAATGTTGGCAAGTGAACGATCTACCGCTGAGAGTTATAAATAGAGAAGAGAGACATTGAAAAATTTTGTGACTCTCATTACGTCGGTCGCCGGTAAAATAATGCACCGTTTTGGGCATCAATGTTTGCGATCACAACTCTTGAAGATGCCATCGTAGTGAGTTAGACGATGTTTTTGTCAAAATATATTTACGTTGGAATGTTTCTGAGCACTCTCGAAACATATGTGTTGTTGATTGCGTATTTGATATGTTTATTTATAAGAATGCATGCGATGAGATTATTAAGTACTACAAGTGCACCGTGGTTTTAGGCGGGTAGTTTTTACTACGGCGTCAATAATTAATTAATAGGTTTGTCAACGTTTCTCTTACCACCAGGAGGGCGTTCAGCTCGTCTCACCACTTCATAGAATAGAATAGAATAGAATAATAGGATAAAAATTATCCTATGTGTTAATCTAGAATCTAATTTATTTATGCCTCCAGGCAATTCCATTTTGTAGCTTTTAAGTGAAAGAGGAAAAAATATACTTACCTACTTACATTAGTATTGCGTTATTAATAATATTGAAGCTGAATGTTAAAGCTTTCACTGTAGAACAAAATAGATTAAATTTATTATAAAGCAAATTTTAAAGACTGTTACTTATAGGATTAAAAAACTTAAATAATATCATTTTAAACGATTAACTTTATTGTAAAATTCCATACATAAGTCTTATAATTTACAGCAAAAATACTAACCAGATTAACCCTGTCTTTCTTTTCAGATTCCAAACTGGTTTAGGTCCTGCTTCTTAGTAGGAATTTGAAATATTACATGAATAGGTACATGATTGGTTAATACTTATATAATATAATATATAAGTATTAACCAATCATGTACCTATTCTTATTATGACGTACATTCAATATATCTTCAATCTTCATTAATAGACGGCCAAGAAAACACTCTTGCAGTAATGGGCTGTAATTAAATCAATTCACGAGATACCAGTCAAGGTAGACGCTCGGTATTGACCCTTAATATATTTCATTAATGTGGTATATTCAGTGACTGATTAACTCTAAGTTCCAGAAGGCCCTAAGGTCTAGTTGTTAGGGGCAGTAAATCGTGAGAAAAAATCACTGATGATATCAAGAAGCAGCACACAACAAAAATTATCTTCTGATCGTGCCGTCCAATAATTATGGTAATTTCTATTTTGGAAACAGCTTCTCTTTACAATGATTTGGTACCTTTTTAATATTAATCGATATACCAGCTTAAAGATATAGGACGGACGATACTTATTTAGTATTAACTATACAGCGCTAGAATGATAGAATGTACTCTGGAATATTCAATCAGATTATATTTTTATAACTACGAATAACTGCTTATTAAAATTACCTATAACGTTAAATATATAAATTGTTTTATTTCTTTAATCGTCAATCGATTCCCATCGCAATAGATGCCGAGACTTTCTATACGAATACTTGAACTATTGGCAAATAAGTTAAAGCATTTGACATTTTTCATAAGAATTCAAATCGGATTTACCTAGACTTAGTATGACCGCTAAGGTCTCTGAAATATACGACATTCTTATCTGACTGCACACTTTTCGTGAGGGAAATATTTCACGTCTCGTATTAAATAAGATTTTGCCCCATATTTTCTGTAGGACAGGGGGACAAAATAAGCCTTTTACAAGTAAGATCTATAGCGTAATTAAATAATAATATCACCTCATAAAAATATTCAAGAAAAACGTATAAGTCATAGTTTATTGAATATAGAAAGAAATCATTCATTCGGGTTTCGTATCGTATATGAAAATTTTTAATAAGTACATAGTAGATACCTTCTCGTGGTACAAAAAATTTCAATCCAATAAATTCCTACCTTATTACAGTACTGCAAAGTCGGAAAAATGTAACTATCTATATTCTATAATATATAACAACTAGCTGTTGCCCGCGACTCCGTCCGCGTGGACTTTCACCTGTGTACCAAGTTTCATTACAATCGGTTCAGCGGTTTGGCCGTGAAAGCGTAAAATATAAAAAGTGACCGGGGGTAGGTCTCTTTCGCAGGAGACCGACTGGGTGGGTACCCCCACAGTGCCAGACATTCTACCGCCTGAACAGTGATGTGAAAATGTCACTGTGCTCCGGTCTGAAGGGCACTGTAGCCAGCGAAATTACTGGGCTAATGAGTCTTAACATCTGATGACTCAAAGTGGGGAGCGTCGGTGTAGTGCAACCCTGCCCGGAGTTGGGCTTTATAGCAAAGTTCCGGGTAGCACTGCATTGGCTATGGGCTGGCGTTACTCTTACCATCAGGAGTGCGTCCAGCTCGTCTCCCCTCTTCATAACATAAAAAAAAAAAAAAAAAAAAAATAAAAAGTTTCAACCCCTCGCGCAACATTTTGGGCGTTAAAAAAAGTTACTTTCGCATTTATAATATTAGTATGGATTAAGCACCAAATTGTTGCTTTGATTGGTTCATTGTTATTGAGATATATTGCATATCTCGATAACAAATGAACCGATTTTGATAATTATTGAGAGGACGCGGTATCCGTAAGAGGATTTCCCCCCGTCTAAAAAAACGATAGTCTTAATATTATTTTATATACTTTATAAATCGATAAATAATAAACTCCAAATTCTTCTTCTCAGTAAAATAGTAATTCGTTAGAAGCAAAATAAAAAAAAAGAATTAATTAGTACAGAAAATTTATTTCTAAATTAATCACTGGCATTTATCTTCGTTTATCTATGCTGTAAAATAATTTTGTTTTTCTTGCTAATAAACTTGTTCGGAGTTTGAAATTGGGTAAGATCCTAAGTTCAGTAATTATCCTAAAATCTTAATTATTTTGCTTTCATCGCAATTATTAAAGTTTTTATATCATAATTAAGTTTTATTAAGTTCATTCCATATTCATATTGTGTTCCTTTTCTCTTTTTCTTAGTTATAACCTTCTTGTGCCTTCACATCTAAATTGACTGTATTAGTTTCCCATAGTTTCCCTTTTTTATATTTTTCTCATTTAGTATTCCCTCGATATACATTACAACATAAGAACACAAAGAATATGTTTTATTACTTTTTTGTGTATTTATAATAAATTTATAAGAACTACACATCCATACTAATATTAAAAATGCGAAAGTAACTCTGTCTGTCTGTCTTTTCATCACGCTAAAACTACTGAACCGATTAGAACGAAATTTGGTACACAGATGGTCTAGGGCCTGGGGAAGGACATAGGCTCCTTTTTTTTTAAATCAACCCCCAAAAGGTTGCGCGAGAGGTCGAAACTTTTTATAATTTTACGCTTTCACGGCCAAACCGGTGAACCGATTGTAATGAAATTTGGTACACAGATGGTCTAGAGCTTGGGATAAAACATAGGCTACTTTTTAACTGCAAAAAAGGCTTATAAAGGCGGAAGGGGGGATCAAAGTTTATATGGAAGTCCACGCGGACGGAGTCGCGGGCAACAGCTAGTATTAATATAAGTAGTGAGTAACTTTATCTGTAAATATCTATTGTGTAAGTTTTTCAGTGTAAATAAATAAAATAAATAAATATTATCCAAAATATGAAATAAAACATCAATACACTAATACTATTTAATGTAAGAGTATGTTCGCATACCATCAGACAAAACTTGTTACCCCTAATCACTATAATAAAACGTCCTCAACAAATTACTTAGGTAGGTATGCCATTAAATGGAATGTACTAGAAACTTCTAAATTGAACACTTGAAGTGGAAATTCATAATCTGTCCACATTTCATATCTGCAATTTGCACTTTAACTAAAACTAACTCATTTCGCTTTCCATCAACTTTTTGTAGACATTATTTCCCTACTATATATTTTCTTATCAGGATGTATATTGTATAGTTATATGGATTTTTGTAACTCTTTAAGAAAACAAATGCATAATGTACCCTATTTTTTTATGCGATGAAGTAGGAAGACGAGCTCGACGTACTCCTGATGTTAAGAGAAACGCCAGCCCATAACCAGTGCAGTGCTACCCGGAACTTTGCTAAAGCTACTCCGGACAGAGGTGCACTACACCGACGCTCCCCACTTTGAGTCACAAGATGTTAAGACTCATTTGGCCCAGTAATCACGCTGGCTACAGTGCCCTTCAGACCGGAGCAGATTAACACATACGTATTTTATTCCGGTAACATCACGGGTTCTTAAACCGTGCTAGTAAAACCACAGGGCGTGGTTACCTACTGGCTGTAGTTTTAAAGAGTTAAAACTTCCAAGATCTTGCGTAACATTATAATCTTACGTAAAATGTTTCCCAGTGTAGGCTTAGTATACACACATCTGTATCATCTATCAAAAATCGTGTATAAATACCGATGTCTTCTGTTAATAAGGGATTACAATTAGAACACAAAACTTGTAGTTGCCTTCACTACACCAGTTTTCTTTAAAATTGTACAACCATGCGTGAAGCCCAGTGACCTTAGAAATATTTTGATCGTGATTACATTTCTTAAGTGTCGTCTCGGGTGTAGAAATAGCTTTTTAAATTACGTGACTTCGTGGGCTTAATTACATAAACATTAATTTTAATACTATTTTGACTAAAAAGGTATAAGTTAAAAATAGTTAAGTGTTCGTTGAATTAAAACGCTGCAAGAACTTATGGTAAAAGCATTGTAATTTACTACCGAGTTAAAATGCTTTGAGATAATATGTTCTATGTAAGTCAGCTTAGGTTACTCGCTACATTTTATATTTAATGGGTTACAGCGGAACTAACATATGTGCATACGAGTATAACCGCATTAAATATAACTACGATAGAACTGTATAAATGTTCAAAGAAATGTGTATATTTCTTCCTTTTCGTATATTTAGATTTATCAAAATAGAACATATTTTAGTATAAAAGAACTTAATATGGCAATAAAAAAAGACAATAATTACCATGTATTAGATTAAGCTACTTATTATTGTATGTATATGTACAAAAAATGATGTTTAAAAATTAATAAATATTTTGACGTCTATCATGTTCACGCTTCATACAACGACAAGATTAGCGGCAACGTTATGACGTCAAAATAACGTCTGTGTGCTAACTAGTAGGTAGGTAGGATATTAGTTCCCGTCATATCGTGTTACGTGACAATACAATGCTATTTTGCCCAAAGCTATACTGCGGAGACATATTACATTTCACAGAAGGTACAACAATATAAATAATAGCTTTAATCTATACTAATATTATAAAGAGGAAAACTTTGTTTGTTTGTAATGAATAGGCTCAAAAACTGCTGGACCGATTTCAAAAATTCTTTCACTATTCGAAAGCTACATTATCCACGAGTAACATAGACTAAATTTTATTTTGGAAATAAATAGGGTTCCGTAATATATTTGGGTTTTTCGGACACAAGGTGTAAAAAATCAACCAGAAAAGTTACTTATTTTGCGTACGCTGCCTAAACTATAAAAGATAGAACTATGAAATGTACTAATTAGTTGTAGATCTTATAAATATCTACAAAAAACTCCGCGACACACTATAGCTATCTATGTCGAGTGAGGCACAACAACCATTTTTTAAATCAAAAATCTTGAATTTTTTTGGACTACTTTTAAACGCATTTATTTTACTCATTCTATTAATCCTTATCAAAATAATTTATTTCATCTTTAAGTACAGTTAATGTAGATGATATTTGGTCTTAGAATGATTAAAATTGGATGATTAGTTTCGAAGTTATGGCGAAATTAAAATATCACGATTTCTGCTGCACGGCCCGTTGCGAAGTGAGCGTCACCAGGTTTAGATCTATGAGTAATATACTATATGCGTAAGCTCTGATATCGCGTAATATAAAAATGTTCCTATTATGTAACCGTTGTAATACTCTAAAATACCCGTGCTGATGCATTTTATTATTGTTTAAAATCAAACATGGATTTATTAATTTTTATTTTGTAAACATCTGGACAATTTGTGTCGTTGCCGTATGTGATATGATTTGGATATAACAGGCTGCTGAAAAACAGTTTCGTCACTCAATCACCATATTCTGGAAAATATATTATTATTATTATTAATCTATTGTGAACCGTAATACCGTCTCATAGTGTGTAAGTGTAAAACTTTGAAGTGTTTCGCAGCTCATTCTCTGATCGCATAGGTACTTATAAGTATAGTGCGCATCATTTATGTTTAGCGCTGGACGAGAATAGCTGCGCATCGGCAGAATCGCGCTCGTAATTGACGTATTGGTGCGAGAAAGACAACACGATTGGGACAACCAATCAACGCTCACGCACCCGATACCTCGATACCTTATTATTAACTTCTGCGCAGGTTTCGTTCAGCGCTAAAGATTCGTGACGCGTACTATACTTATAAGTACCTAACTCTTACTTCATAAAGTCATTTCGAGCAATCAAAACACGAACAGGATCCAGCCCCTTACGGATCAATCTTCATGAATATTTTAATATTCATTCCTCTCCGATATTGAATAATTAATATTAGAATACATTTACGATAGCTTAGAGACGTTCGTATTGCGAAATATAAGAAATATATTGAAATTATCTTATTTATTATCTATAAATAATTAGATTTTTTTTAAATTACCCTTTGGTTTTACAAAGTATACTTTCATCGATAACAATGTTCTTTTTTTTAATTTTATCCTGTCCCTGACTACAGCATTTTAATGCACTTATTGAAAGAGTGTGTATTAGTGCTTTAAAACTAGCGGCAGAGATTTTTTTATATTTAGAATAAGTTCAGGACCCAAGCGTTTTAAGCATACTCTTATTCAATATAATAAATACGTTTATTTTATAATTTAAAACTTAACAAAATAAAAGTTATATCGTACAAAGCTGTATGATAAGACGCCGCCAATCTCCATGACAAGCTCAACTTTTTGACACAACTTTAAACTTCTTTTAAATACACATAAATTTTGACGGTATTTTGTTTGTGTTATAGGATAAAATAAAACGGTTCAGGTATATTCTATATACTTCCTGGCTGTGTGCAGCGGTTTTCGTATATATCGGTATCGTAGCGTATAAAAGCCCAAGACATGTGTACACAAATAATATAGTTATCTATTGGTAAAATTAATAAGAACAATTCATTTCAGTAGATCCAAAGATTAACCCCTTCTAATAACCTTAATCACACTACAAACTACGTCTTGTCATCCAGTATTGTCACCGAGTGTTTATGTCTTCATTAATCAACAGTATGATTAATATCCCTATGGAATGTTGAATAAAAACAATCCAACCTAATTACATTTTTATTATTAAAACGCGTTCTAAATAATAACGCGAAACCGTTGATTAGTTTTCATTAATATCCAATTACATAAGAAACGCTGTACCAGACGTTTTAGTCCTTGATTTAATTTGCAATAGAGTCTAATTCAATTTTCTCTCATACGGCACGTGAACTTTAATATGAAGGAAGTGTTCTATTAACTATGGAGTGTTTCGTATGGGGCCGTTACTACAATTCCTATAAACTTTCATAGTATTTAAGCTATAAACGATTAAATCGAGAATGCTAAAGATTGTCTTTCCGATTGTCATAGGCTGTTGTTCTTCTACATTTAAAATGAATATTAACATATTTTTTTTAATGTATGAGGTACATCTTTTTTTTGGTAATCCTAACAGTCAACAACAGAACAAATTCTTAAACCCTTCATCATCCCTTCCTTTATTATCATTCATCCCTTCCTTTATTCCAAATCCTCTTCCTTACCTTTTTTAAAAGCCGAAAACACACACGTTTGTCAATTTTCTTTTGCGACTCGTTGGGGGGATCTCACCATTTACTTATAAGACGAACCTACTCCTTGCTGTCATCGTATAAAAAACTATATAATACTAGCCGCTGGTCGCGGTTTAAACCGCGTAGTTCCCGTTCCCGGGGCAATACCGGGAATAAAAAATTATCCTATCCTATATACCAAATTTCAACTGAATCGGTCCAGCCGTTTTGCCGTGAAAGAATAACGAACATACAGACACTTTCCCATTTATAAATTTAGTATGGATTATGTTAATTTAAATTCAAAAGCTACCGACATTCCGACGCGTCGATCCCAGATATTGGTTTAAAGCTACAATTCCATGGCATTTAAGCAAACAACTTTGTAGGTTAGTAGGTCAACAGGAGTTTCAGTACCTTTGTCACTTGTCAAATATAATGAACGCTAGGGGACATGTACGAGTATGTCGTGTAAACAAAAGCTTGTCCGTTCACCTTTTATGTCTTAATTTTCCGTTAATATTAATCCCAGCACGCAATTATATGAAGGATTATGTTTGGAGCAATTAAAGGATTACATTAGGGCTAAGCGTGTTTATTTTAAGCTGAGATTATTTTTATTCTTATATTAGGTGATGTTCGCGACTTCGTCCCCGTAGATTTATATTTTTTGACTTTTTTGTTTAATTAATAGGTATAATTAATATTTTAAAATAATTCAGCGTAAACAATATTCGGTTTTCGTAGAAATAAATTTAGATTACCATGAAAAAAAGGTTCTAGTGAAAGAACCTTAGAAAATAGACTTTCTAGATCATTTACGCTGCGCACGCAAAGGAATCCCAAAAATATGAATAATTTACTAATTTTTATAACATTTGTCCTGATATTTAGCCTCAAAACCTTTTTCGGTAAATTGACTATCCAATGCAGAAATAATTTATTTTCGAAACAGTAGTTCCTGAGATTATTGCGTCTAAATAACAGTATAGGTTTGTCGTACAGACAAACCGTAAAATATTTAACAAATATGTACAATGAAAACTTTGAACGCCCAAAGAAAATACGATTGTTATTCGTTCACATTTTTATTGATGTCTATTTATTTTGAACTGTTTTCGCATCAGCGTTGATAGACTAGAAAAAATACAATTTTAAATTAGTTTTATAAACAAAAACTGTAGGTACGATTTCTACTAAAGTAATATACTCTAATATTATTTTATGGATTTACGAAATAAATATTAGAATAAATAAATTCGATTCTTTTATAACGATGTATTTTTTTCTATGTAATATAGCTTAATATGTTTTATTTAACTAACTATGTATGTAAATAGAAATAATTCAGAAAATATCGACTACAATGAATGGTATTTTTTTTGCCACTAGAAAGTTTGTATTAGAAGAAAACTACGAAAGATTTTTTTACGCAGCCAAACCCGTGGATAGCTACTACTAGTAAACATTTCAATAAAAACAATTATAGTAATATTAGTTAGTAAATTCTCCGTAACATTGTGTCATATATCTCGTTTATCGTTGGGTAATACTCTGCTTTGAGATTACCGTAACTTTAAATCAATTACAGATTACTGCTATATATTTGGGAGTTCTGAAATTGAACTCCCAATAACTTCGTAACAAAGCAATTTATATTAGGTTGGTTCTAGTTCACTGATATTATTACGTTAGATATTATGAAAACGAGTTTTTTTAATTGCTAGCTGTGCCCCGCGGTGTGACTTGTGATAAACCGTTATTATATATATTTGTATTTTCATATTTTCAGGACATTTATACACAGCGCCATCTAGTTGCAAGCTAAGCCGAAGCTTGTGTTATGACAACTAGATAACAGAATAAATTACATATACATACTTTTCTTTTGTATAGCATAGCAACGCCCAGACCCCAGAAAAATACAAATGTAAATTACAAATATATTTTTCCGGTGTGGAAATCGAACCCACGACCCTTCGCGAAAGCAGTTGTGTTACCACTGCGCCAAGCGGTCGTCGTCGTTATTAGGGTTAATAAATTGTGTATTTTCCCGCAGTTAAACGTAGCCATGTGTTAATCCACGGTGTCAGCAAACTCCATACCAATCTAACCAGCCGTTTAGACGTGTAGGAGTAACAAACATACACTTACAAACTTTCTTCGTTATATGCTCGATTTAGTGTAGATTTAGACTGAAAATCTTGACGAACCTTATTTCATTTTAGTGATTTAATTATGTGTGTGAAATGGTTAATTCATTAAGAACTTTATTTTTAAAATAGGTACAGTAAGTAAAACAATATTAAATATTTCCTAAATTTATAAACATTAATATGTATAATTGTTATTTTAAAGTAGAATAATTGTGGTTTTTTCTCAAAGTAATCTTGTTAAGATCATATCGTTAAAGACGAGACAAAATATGAAATAAAACCATAAAAATTAGTATTATTTCAAATTTGTAATCTTAATAAGTATTAAGATAAAAAATAAAACGATCAAATCGTGTAACTGTTCTGTCAAATAAAAAAAAACTTGCAACGTTAGTTCAAGTAAGACATCGTTAAGACATGTAGGTATAAAACATATATTATTAAATCCGAATATAAATATAGCACATCACTCAGTATGAAGTTTAATTGTATTACATGGTAACTTTAGTTGGTCGGGTTACATACATATAATTTGGTAATGTTCCCAGGCATTTATTATGTTTATACTAAGATGTGTTCGAAGGATATTGAGCCGGTTTATTTGCTAGCAAGGATTTATTAAAGAAAGGATCTTTAATATAAAGATACCGTAAATTACGAGGCTAAAGATGCTATAGTCTATTTGTTTTTTGTCTTCTCTTGGTCGCTATACTAAATAAAATATATTTTCTTTTTTTTCTTAGTGGCAAGTTTAATAAAAAAAGTTAACATTCTATAATTTAAAAAATTGACAGCTAAATAAATATGGTATATTTGTTTATCAAGTTGTAAGTCAGTCATATGTCGGTTTTCTTTAAAAAAAACTTTTACTCATAAAAATACTTGACGTTACCGAGCAATTAAGCTCACTTGAAGCATACCCTTAATTGAATAATATGTTAGATACGCAAATGATCCTTATTCCATTCGAAACTAAGCCCATTAGAGAGCATGTTGCAATTTCAGCAGTTTAAAATCTGATTTTATCATTAGACTTACAATTTTCATATCTCTAGCTTAAATTAAAAATATACTCTAATACGAAGGTAATAGGGTCTATTCTTACGAGCGTAGACAGTTGCGCAGAGTATAGTTAAAGGGAAGTACACTTGTAGAGGGATTTCTGAAAGCTTGTAGCCCGCAGTTGCGTTCAGTTCCCGGCGCGTCTAGCCGCTTTCACTCTTAATCGATACTCGCGTACACGCTTTATTAACAACAAAATATTTCACGACTCTTTAAAAATTTCACGCCACGTAACCCATATAATACGTCATAATTGAAATACACGTCTCCCATATTGTGACACATAAAATTTAAACGTCTCGCACAACTGGCGCTCTTTTTAACTTTCAAACTAATGTTCGAATTTCGAATTAGTTTCGAAATGTTAATGACGTACGCAGCCGCAGATAATGGCGGGCCTGTGTTTAAATTTAAATTCGAATTTTGAAATTGATGAGTCTGTAAGACTTTTGTTATTATACAACGATGACACTTTTAGCGTAGCGTTCGCGTTTTAAAACGAAGCGTTTGGCGCGTTAAAAAAAAAAAAAACGTTTGATGGTTGAAGCGTTCTGATTGAATTATAGAAATTAGGGATTTCGAAATTTGAATGTCGTTTGGTGGAGATTGAATGTTGCCGCGGTTAGAGCGTGCTTGAAGGTTGGCGCGTGCGTCGCGATTTGGCAGCGGTGCGCGGGCGACGCGTCAGTCGGAGGACCGGGGACTAGGGACATGAATGTGTTATGGATTATCAATGCGTCGTCGTGTACACGGTCATCAATATCGCACCGCCGAAACTCGCGTCACAGGCCGCGGATTTCTCTAATGGCTGCGTTGATTGGATCAAGAATAAATTTAAAAGGTACGTAGATGGCGATTTTAATATTTATATTCGTATTTTATAAAACACAATCAATTTATAGTAACCATTGATATAGTCTAGACTCTAGAATACTTATTGTAATTCGTCATAAATTCAATAAGAAATTTTCTTTTCAACATTACATTTATTATTTTATATTAACTTACTACAATATTTTAAGCATTTTAGCGTATTATAACATAATGTATAACTAATCTACGATATTATGTTGTTTTATTTTTTATTCTCGACCAACATTAATTGGAATATTTTTTTTTAATTGTTCTACAATCGAACGATAAGCCCAATGAATGTAATATGAGGTACAATTAGTCAAGTATTGTGGATTATCGATCTGTAAATCACTGGAAAAGCAGTTATGTTGTGAATTATTAATTTTCTATCCGCTCCATGTTGAAGCTTCTTTGTTTATTTTCTTGATATATTGTATTTGAAAGCAATGCGAAGTAGCGATTGATGACTGATTTATTGTTTTACTAGACGCGCCTTTTGGTTTTGCGTGTGTTACCGTAAGTACTAATGTAAAAAAAAGTAGGTACCTAATATTAAATAGCCCATAACCCTTCTCATAAAATGTAGGTAGCCCTAAAAATAATTTTAAATTTTGAACTGCAGTTCCACAGATAACGATAATTCAACGAAAGAAATCTTAAGCGTTGTATAGTACATTAGTAAAGGTATGTTTTATTAAAAAAATAATTTCGCGTATTAAATAAATAAAAATTAATTATTTTTAATTCAAAGGTTTTGAATGAAAATTTACCAATCTATTGGCAAAAGTAAATGAAAAGAGACCGTTTTTTAAAATTAATATTTAATATTTATTAACGTCACGTAAAACAAAATAGTTGCAACATAAATACTATGAACAAGATTCAAAGGAACTAAATTTAAAAAAAAAAAAAACAAATAAAAAAAATAGTTTTATGAAAAAAAAATATTAAAAAATGGGCATGCTGGTAGTTATTAATATCATTATTAAAAAATTGTAGCCATCTCGTATCTCTTAGATCGTATAGTTTAAGTTAAGAACAATACAATCAATGTCTAGGCTTCGTGAAAATGTTTTTGCCCTGTGTTTAGCTTGCTCTTTGATATTATCTACATTCTACACTATGATGTGACTATTAGCTGACCTTAACGACGAATCCCACGCTATTTTCAAGATGTCCATCTCTGTAGAGGTTTTATATAATAATACTAGCTGTTGCCCGCGACTCCGTCCGCGCGGACTTTCATATAAAATTTTGACTCCCCCTTCCCCTCTTTTAACTCTTTTTCCAGTTAAAAAGTATATGTTTTATCTCAGGCTCTAAACCATCTGTGTTCCAAATTTCATTACAATCCGTTCAGCGGATTGGTCGTGAAAGCGTAAATTAAAAAAAATTTCAACCCCTCGCGCTACCTTTTGGGGGTTGATTTAAGAAAAAAGTAGCCATATCCTTCCCCAGGCCTTAGACTCTCTTTGTACCAAATTTCGTTCTAATCGGTTCAGTAGTTTTAGCGTGATGGAAAGACAAGCAGACAGACAGAGTTACTTTCGCATTTATTATATTAGTATGGATTAGTATGGATAGTATGGAACTAGTACTAAATTTTAGAGTCGCGGGCAATAGCTAGAATTTCATATAATAAGCCTTACATTGAATGTGAAGTCCTATAGACATTCTGAATTTCATACATACGTTTCACTATTTGCTAATAAAAATACCTACCGTCTATGTATATTTCATGAGATTTAACGAGTGAGGTAACATAATTAAGTTCTACGGTAATCCTACTTATATTACAAACCGCGAAAGTTTGTGAAGAAGTTGATGAAGAAGATTATTAATCTGTAATATAAAAATAAATCGCAAAATGTGTTGTGTGTGTGTCACCCCATGACTCGATAACAGCTTAACCGATTTACATAATTATTTTTTGGGGTTGGTCAGGGTTGGTACGTATGTGTTACATAGTTTAACAGAAAATCTAACTACATTTACAATTTTACACATTTTCACATATATTATTGAGAATATAATAATCGGTGAAACCTCGCTTATAACGCCGAAGACAGCGTTATACTCGTATATGAAAAACTGCCATGCCATGTCTAATAACATATAATAAACAGCCGGAACATTTGAAAAGTATAGGAAATAAAAAAAATTAAAACAGAGCTTTACTTGTGGTTGACTCAAAAAAACTATTATTTGGTTAATGAATACTATAATTGATAACTAATTTTAATTATTAAATTTGACATTACATACTTATTGACATAACATTGCACATAATAGTATTTTATTGATATAACTTCTTATAATCTATAATTGCAATAATGTAATTTAATATCTGTAATAATTAGTAATGTTTTATCTTGAATTATGATTCTATGGAGCTTGTTAGTTACCAATTTATTGGTTGTTTTCGCAATAAATAATTATATATTATTATAATAGCTAAGGGCTCCTCTACGAAAAACTACCGGGGGTAGGTCTCTTTCGCAGGTCTTTCGCTCGTCTCACCACTTCATGGAATAAAAAAAAAAAAAAAAAACTATGAAAGAATTCAATCCAAGTTTGGCATACAGGTAGATAAGCTGGGTTAACACATAGATTACTCCTTATCCCGGTATTAACACGGGAAGGGAAACCCAGGACGTGACTAATTCAGTTCTGATCCAGTCTTAAAAGATAAAAGGTATAAAGATTAGTTTTATTTTTAGATACGTAACTTAATAAAACGCCCACGCCTAGAAATATCCAGAGAATTAATTAAATTATTCCAATATAATTTGTGTTTAATCCTCATTTCAGACGATACGTTAATGCGTATTTTTCCAAAGCATTTTCGTAGATTAAAATATTTTCCTTAAACAATTATTACTTCTTTCCCTAAGCGCCTGGGAAACTAAGGAATTTAATTTCTTAGAAACGATTAAAAGAATTTTTTATTACAGTTGTTTAAAATACCGAAAGCTGAAGATATTGTTTGTATCATTCATGTAAAAAGAGTACTAAATTGAAGGTAGCTAGGCAGACATGTTACTTGCTTCGTGTGTCCTCAGTGAGTCCGTACCCCGGGCGGGTACACGAAGGAACACCGGTGGGTTTTAGTCGGTATGGCCCTATTGGCGAGTACGACATAACCACCTCCTTCTCCGCCGAGGAGGACACTGTTTCCGTAACAGGATATATCCCCTGAAAAAAAAAGATACAATGTATCTTTTTTGACATGACATGTTACTACTTAAACTATTTTTTATAAAAATAAATTTACGAAAATTAAGCATTGCAGTCTATACAAATAAGAAAATTTTACAAAGTAGGTACCTTATAAAAAATTATAAAGGAATAATATGTCCAACAGATACCGAGGGAATTAAGGAGTGTACTGTGAATTAATTATGAACCAGGCGACTTGAAATGCGAACATTTTTATAATTCATTCAACTGTGTCAACGTCACTGTTGAAACACTAAATAATTCTTTAAGTCTCCTTCAAAGTGGAAAATGAATGCTTATATTTATTGATGGATTTTTGTGTGCCTATACCTTGTGTTTGGTATAGAATACTTCTTTGCATCTTGAAGATTCACCAGCTCTGTAGAGTATTGAGTATCAGCTTGTATCCTAAAGATTTACTAGCCCATAACACACAAATTGAAGCCATACATACATAGATTTAAATTTTGTCCACATTTATAGGGTAAATTTCTTATAGCAGCAACATTATCGATAGGCTTGTGTGCGTGTCATCGAGTATAAGATCGTGCTGTTAACGCCTACATAGATACAGTTATAGCTTCACTTACCGCGGACTTTAAGTCTATTTAATATTATTACTACTTTACGTAATAATATACCATTCAACATCGAAAATATATCGTAGTAGAAAATAATAAATATGTATGCATAACATTGGCAAAGGAATATTGGAAAGTTAGGGGCATAATCGAAACCCGAAGATAAGGAAAATGTGTATTTTCTGTTAACTAAAGAAAATCAGTGGAGCGTCATAAACGCAACGGATGAAGTTGGTCTTTGAAGTTTCAGCTGAACTTAGGTTATAGAGATAGTTATTATATAAGGGACGTCTTTAGCGACTCTATTGTTGAATCGCAAAACTAAACGGCGAAGTAAAACAACGGAATTTAATTAGTGAACTATCGAAGGACCTTTCTTATATTTAACTTGTATTTAGCTATATCTATGTCCACGATTATATTATGTAATATACTAGCAATGCCTCGCGGTATTACCAACGTTGTCGCTGTTCCCAGAACCATATTGGGATGAAAAGTATCCAATGTACTAATCCAGGGTATTACCTATCTACATACCAAATTTCAACTAAATCGGTCCACCCGTTTTTGCGTGAAAGAATAGCAAACATACTGAATGGATATTATTCTAGCTGGCCCAACGCAACTTCGTTTACGCTGTACCTATCCTACCTGTAAAGTTATACTTAATGCTTAAGAACCATCGTACCTTTGTTTTTTTTTTGACGGGGGGAAACCTCTTACGGATACCGCGTCCTCCTCGGGGGAGAAGGAGGCTTATGTCGGACTCGCCAGAAGGGCCCTACCGACTAAAACCCACCGGTGTTCCGTCGCGCACCCTTTGCGGGGGGCGGAACTGCTGAGGACGCACGAAGCAATCGTCCGCAGATCATCGTACCTATTTTAAGAAATGTTCTCAAGAAAATTATTATTTAAATCGCTACAGCTGTTATCGAGTTATGCATTTAGCACTTATGGCGATTCATTTTTATATGGCCTATAGATAAAGATATTACCTACATACATATAAATATTTACAACTGAAAAATTCGCAATGAACAACATAAAAATGAAATGAAACAGACATATTTCAAAAGAAGTCCTTCGTATTTCTCTCGTTCAATTACTATACGTAATAAATATTTTATTATAAATTTTCTGTTTTAATGAATTTTTTTCCATTCATTATAATTCTAAATTTGAAATTAATACGCTCAATATAGCAGTATCATTTTGTAAAACAGTCTAATGACGACTTTTTAGATGTTAATAAATTAAAGTCCGCATTAAATAAACATTGCCAGCATCAAAATGAGAAAAATAAAAATAAAAAAGCTGAATGGTCACTCGACGCATTCACATCAACGTTTTGACTTAAAACCTATTTGCTTTTCATTTCAAGTCTAGCTCGCGTAATGAGTATAAACTTGACCTCTTTACAAATTGTGGATAGAAATTCATCGCATTTTATTTACAGTGTCTTTTGATGTGTGTAATTAATTAACAGAGCTGCTTTAATTTACGAGACTCGCGTATAAATACCTACACAATACTTTTAGCTGTTTTACGACTCCTTATCAAGAATTTTATGTTTTACTAGCTGCGCCCCGCGGCTGTACCTTCTAAGGTTTATACATTCCTCTTGAATCAGTCTATCTTTAAAAAAAACTGGCTTAAAATCGTCGGTGTAGTTTTAAAGATTTACACATACAAACAGAAGAAAGCTTTATTTTATACTATGTAATTATGATGTAACGGACGTAGAACAAAAGTAGATGTTAGTAGGCTATAGTGATGTATAGATGTCATATTTTTATGTTTAATATTAATAATAATAAACCGCATTTTAATTGCATTTTGATACAAATTAAACTTACACTTAACCCTATTTGTCTATTTTAAAATTAATCCTTCCATTATAACCTATCTTTACATGTAAAATATACTGTGGTCACAATAGTGACAAAATAATAATTTTGTAAGATTAAATTCATAATTTAATCCTCATATTATATACCAATTTACACCAAAATGTTAGTTATTTGAGACACTTCAGCAGTGGATATAAAAGCTTTTCGAAAAAAATATTGTTAATAGAATAACTTTAGATCCAAATCTAGTTATCGATATTACGTATTTAAAGAGGATTCAATTTTATCTAATACTGTAGGCGTACACTTTTCAATAAGATGTGCTTCGATCCTTACAGCCACAAAATTTTAATTAAGTATTTCAACAATTTAATTAAAATCACCCTATGTCAATTCATAGTTTAAATTTATTTATTATTATAGACTCATAAGTGAATAGACTCATAAAATGTTAACAGCAATGCCCTTATCTCCTCTTGTCAGATTAAATTAGTTTCCAACTGAACTTCATAAATAAAGCTTGCTTTACACAAGAAATTTATCTCTATATAATATTATAACGTATTTATTTTGATATTAAAATTATACGGAAACCGCAAGCAATAAAATTCTCGAATTATCGTTGGCTACATATTTTATTAAGACCTATAGCATTCGGAAAAACATTTACAATTTTCTGAGAAACAACTATTAATATGTTCTGAATCATACGCCAAGGTGATTGATTGCTAACACATCAAATCGAGTGAATTTTGTTTATAATTCCAGAGCGGTAGCAGTATATCTTCAATCGCTGAAGCTTACTCCAAACAATGGGATAATACAGGGAAACTTGGCATGTTTATACTATAAACAAGGTTTCATAGACCTAGCTATAGACACGTACAAACAGGCAATAGAACTTCATCCTAATTTTCCTGACGCTTACTGCAATCTAGCCAATGCCTTAAAGGAGAAAGGTCTGGTCGACGAAGCTGAAGAATGTTACAGCAAGGCACTATACCTTTGTCCATCACACGTAGATTCCCTAAACAACCTTGGGAATGTAAAGAGGGAACTGGGAAAGATTGACGAAGCCACCGATTTATACATGAAGGCCTTAGAGGTCTTCCCAAATTTCGCAGTAACTCATAGTAATTTGGCATCGCTTTTGCAACAACAAGGTATTATAATCATATTTCTAATTATGTATAGAAGTCGCAATTTTGTGGCATTTTTGTTGGCTTAGACTCGATCCGGTATGGAAAGTAAAGATTGATGACCGGATTTGCAAATAAGAATATCGATCATAAAACTTAGTAAACTTTGTCTTAACTTAAAGTTATGATGTAGTTATTTAGTGAAGTTGCAGCAGTATCACAACCATTAATGTTGATATCAGCTTTATAAATAGTTTTGATTTCAACACTTTTTATTTTTTATTCCAAGAACATATAGTTATTTAACGTGTTATTTCGCAATCGCTTTTATATTGTATGGTTGTTAATCAGTTGATTAGCATGCTATATTAACAACACTTAATTGTTCTAATTGCAGGTAAATACCATGAAGCGTTAATGCATTATGAACAAGCTATTAATATTCAGCCCAAGTTTGCAGATGCCTACAGTAACATGGGAAACACATTAAGAGAATTACAAGATATATCGGGCGCTCTCGTATGTTTTAAAAAAGCTATAGAAATAAATCCTCTCTTTGCTGATGCCTATTGCAACTTAGCTAGTATTTACAAAGACACGGGTAATATAACTGAAGCGATCGAGTCATACAAAAAAGCTCTTTTAATAAGAGAGGATTTCCCGGATGCATATTGTAATTTGACGCATTGTATGCAAATCGTCTGTGATTGGGAGGATTATGAGGAGCGTATGAGCAAAATAGTTTTAATAGTCGAAAGTCAATTAAATAGTGAAAAATTATCATCAGTCCATCCACATCATTCCATTTTATACCCCTTATCTAATAAGTATAGAAGAGAAATTGCAGCTAAGCATGCATTGTTATATTTAGATAAAGTAAAAAACATGCAAATCACACCTAATCCAAAAAGTAATGTGAAAAAAGGTCGTTTAAAAATTGGTTACGTAAGCAGTGATTTTGGAAACCATCCGACATCGCATTTAATGCAATCAGTACCAGGGCTACATGACTCTTCAAAGGTGGAAGTGTACTGCTATGCTTTAAATGCAAATGACGGTTCGACATTCCGTAGTAAAATAGATAATGATTCCGAACATTTCGTTGACCTATCAGCTATTTCATCTAATTCGGATGCCGCAAATAGAATAGCAAACGATGGTATTCATATATTAGTTAATATTAATGGCTACACTAAAGGATCAAGAAATGAAATATTCGCTTTAAAACTAGTACCAATCCAAGTAATGTGGCTTGGTTACCCGGGTACAAGTGGTGCTACATATATGGATTATATTATATGTGATGAAACTTCATGTCCAATGCAATCTGAAAGTGATTTTAGCGAGAAATTTGCCTATATGCCCTTTACATATTTTGTTGGAGATCATAAGCAAATGTTTCCGCATTTAAAAGAGCGGTACAAAATAAAAATAAACAATGATGAGGTGTTGAATGAAAATGTAGCATTAATAAATTGTAATAGAAGTTTGGAAGAATTTTGTGTAAATACAGAAAATGTAACGATAAGGTATAAGGATTTAAACCCAATAGAAGTAATAGAACGACATATTAACATTCCTAAACATGTGATCGAACTAATATCAGATTGTACGCTAAACCAGGTAAATAAAACAGTACAAAATTGATAAGAATACTGCTAATTAATGGGCAAATATTTTCAAGGAAATTTTGTTTTTCAGGTGTTTGTAGATGACGTATGCATACAAAATGGACTAACGATAGTCAATTGTGATGAAAAAGTAGCGAGTGGGGAGAAAGCTTGTGAAAATATTGTTATTACGTCAAGATCTCAGTACGGACTTCCTGA
The DNA here is from genome assembly GCA_026213755.1 of Eurema hecabe. Lineage (NCBI taxonomy): Eukaryota > Metazoa > Arthropoda > Insecta > Lepidoptera > Pieridae > Terias > Terias hecabe. Next base: position 7,851,844 of record JADANM010005835.1, read on the forward strand.
TGATGCGATTGTTTACTGTAATTTCAATCAGTTGTACAAAACAGACCCGAGTATATTACAAACTTGGGTGAACATTTTAAAGAAGGTTCCAAACAGTATTATGTGGCTTGTTAGTTTTCCGCGAGCAGGAGAGCCTAATATACACAAATTTGCTGAGAAACTAGGTAACTAAATTTGCCCATTTTCCACTCCTTTGACATATTTGAAATAATCTAAATTTTTGTTACGCCTTCACGCAAAAACTACTGAACAGATTACGAAATTTTGTGCACGTATTTTTGGTGATATCAGAATAAACACAACTTTTTGTATTTATTTGATTGATTCAATGCAAATGAAGTCGCAAGTTAAAGTTAGTATGTTATAATTACAGGTTTAGAGCCGGGACGAATAATATTTTCAAAGATAGCCTGTAAAGAGGAACACGTTCGAAGAGGTCAATTAGCAGACGTGTGTTTAGACACGTCCCTCTGTAACGGTCATACCACAACCATGGACATTCTGTGGGCCGGCACTCCAGTAATTACGCTACCGGGAAATACTTTAGCTTCAAGGTATATATCACCACATAGTATAAAACAAAGTGGCTATCTCTGTCCTTATATCCCCATGTATGCTTAAATTTTTAGAACCTCACAACCGATTCTTAAGCGGTTTTCTAGATTAGATTTTAATCAGTATCTATTTCAAATATAATATAGTGATTCAAGAGGAAGGTTTATATATGTATAGTATATGCGAACGAAGCCATAGTTGGTCGCTAGTAACTAAAATAATAAAAAAAACACTTTATTGACAAAAACGATACAGAAAAGGACTTCATAAAAAAAACACAATTCAGAGCGATAAGGCCGCCATCTTCCAGGCAACCAAAGCTAGGCGTTAAGAAAAAGTTATGAAAGTGCTAAAAACATACTTATAATTTCGTCTGCAGTTGATAAATTTGTTATTAAAACTGTCTATAGATCAATATCTTTACGTTACAAAATTCATAAAATTCGTAAAACTAGATAAAAGTATTTTTTTATCGAGTTTTATTTTAAAATATCTGACGATCGTAGTAAATTTCAAGTTTCAACTAGTTTGACTTAACAACACACAACCACGACGAATTGGTTATTATGTTACCGTAAACAACTCCGACTGCGAACAGCATTATTATTTACATTACTGCAAATTGATCTGACAGGAATTATATATTTATAGGGTAGCTGCATCTCAACTTGTGTCGCTAAATTGCCCGGAACTAATAGCCCATAACAGCAATCAGTATGAAGATATTGCTGTAAAAATAGGATTGGACGCACAGTAGTAAGTATTCAAATAACTGTTGTAAATCTATATAGAAACGGGGTTTTTATTCTGTATGGGCTTGCGCTTGACCTCGCCTGGTGGTAATGAAAATGAAAATGAAAATAATTTATTCACTTAAATCACATTGTGATATTTATGAACGTCAAAAGTAAAAATATAGATCAATACAGACATGTCGTTGCAGCCACACAATCTGCTTTGTCCAATGCATTACGATATCGCAAAAAATATAAAATAATTTTGCTGTCTGTCTGTTTCAATCTACTCGTATAATCGCCTGTTTCCAAATGGTAAGGTGTATGAGAAGAATACAGGCAAAGAAACTCATACACTATAAGTTAAGGTAAGTGTACACTATAAGGTAAGCGAGTAGCGACGTTGTGGTCTATGGTGGAGCGCGTTTGCCCTGAAACCTGTTCAGTGTTCACCGGACGCTTGAAGATTGTATCAAACGAGAAAGACCCACTCGGGGAGCTCGTCTTACTCGTGCGCTGAAGAAAAGTGGAAGCGTTCTTCGTTCGGGTCTTAAACCCCTCTGTAGTTTAAAGTCATAGAATGATTAAAAAAATAATGATCTATAAACGTTTAAAAGTAACTTTTAGTAATTTGAAAATACTAATTTATTTGCAAGTAAATTAAGATTATCATTATGAAACTTACCTAGTTCATAATGTGTTTGTATGTTAAATTTAGACGGTAGTTCTGCTTAGTGACGTAGTATTTTAGGCTGATGTTTTTTAAAGATAACATATTCTGTGTGAAGCCTGCCAAAATCCTCATCGAGTTGCTTACGATTTACACTACGATGAATACGAGTACGTACAGAAGGAATTATAAGGGTCTAAATATTGTACTATCATCATCCGTCTGACCTAAATATACTCCAAGATATACATCTTGGAGTATATTTATATTAGCAAAAAAAAAAAAAAAAAAAAAAAAAAAAAAAACTAGTATGTAAAAATCAATGGATGTATGTTTGATATTCTTTCACGCAAAAACGGTTGGACCGATTTAGTTAAAATTTGGTATAAAGATAGGTGATACCCTGGATTATCACATAGGACATCCGCATCCCGGTATTGTTCCGGGAACGGGAACAATACGGGTAAAACCTCGGGGCAGTGCTAGTAATGAGGACATAGTGACGAATACTTTTGTTTTGTTTAACGATAAATAGTCTGTCACGATTTCTATACGCCTGAATAAGTGTTAATATGTATGAATAAGTGTAAATTATCGTCTCGAATATCATTGCGAACGTGATTGATTGTCGGACTGGTTTTGTAATCCATACTAATATTATAAAGCGAAAGTAAGTCTGTCTGCCTGTCTTTCCATCACGCTAAAACTACTGAACCAATTAGAACGAAATTTGGTACACAGATGGTCTAGAGCCTGGGGAAGGACATAGGCTACTTTTTTTTTAATCAAAGACCCAAAAGGTTGCGCGGGGTGTTAAAACTTTTTATAATTTTACGCTTTCGCGGCCAAACCACTGAACCGATTGTAATGAAATTTGGTACTCAGATAGTCTAGAGCCTGAGAAAGATAGACATATAACAAAGTTTATATGAAAGTCCACGCGGACAGAGTCGCGGGCAGCAGCTAGTTTGTTATGCAATCTTTCCTTTTCCAGTAGGATTAGTGTAACCAATTCGAATAGGGATTTAGTACCAATTGGAAAAAAATACGGGGAAATCCTTTGTTAAATGACATGAACTTTGAACGACGTAAATTGAAGAAAGTAACCCGTAAAATAGCCTTTCAATTTGTATAATACAAAAATAAATTTATTTTAATTATTACTTTAAGTTTTGAACTTAAAATATTCGGTCTATAAAAATGATAGATGCCACTTACAAAATAAATTCATAAAAATGTTTTAATAACATTAGTGTAATAATACATTTGTATTTTAAGCAATGAGGGTAGGTCATGAAATTTTAGGAGTGGCCAGTGTAATGTTATTACTTTTTATACACCTATAGAACTATTATGTTATTGTTTACGTAGAAAACTACTCTTAGTAATGTCCAATTCCCATGTGTATGTTAATCGTGTTTTCTTTCTTAAATTATCTAAATGTAGCCTTTGTTCTTCCCTAATCTCTAGACTATCTCTAATCCAAATTTCATTAAAAACGGTCCAGTAATTTTGGAACCTATTTCATGCTAACAAACAATGAAAATGTCCCTCTCTAAACATAATATACATAATATTAGAATATTTTAGAATATTATATTAGAATATTACCCACGTAATCGCTTTGAAGTTCATTTGAAGTTAGTTCATGCTACTAATACATGTACAGTGTGTATGTATGGATGTATGTTTGTTATTCTTTCACGCAAAAACGGCTGAACTGATAAAGATTAATTTTTGTTTGTAGATAGATGATAGCCTAGATTAACACATATGATACTTTATATTCCGATTATACGCCGGTAACAGGAATTACGCGGGTAAACCCGCGGGGCACAGCTAGTATTAAAAAACTTAAAAAAAACAAATGATTTCAGCCGCAAGTACATACGAGCTAAGGTAAACAACGCTCGTCTGGAAAGCCCTTTATTTGACTGCAAGAAGTATACCGAAGATTTAGAAGTTTTGTATTCGAAGATGTGGGATTTATATGAAAACGGAAAACCGCCTGAACACATCAAAGGAAATTAAATTATAAATTGAACGCGAGGAAAGGTAATAAAACACTTTTAAGTATTCCTTTACATCAAAGTAAATGATATTTGCAGTTTCTGGTTAGCCGTAAATTATTACGTGTTTATAATGAATCATTGAATACGTCAGCGACAGTGTTGATTAAAAATATCGTTATACTTTTCAAGGCTAAAATATAATTCATAAAATTATTTTAGGCCAGAACTAGGAGGTCAAACAATTGCGTAGAAGAAAGTAAAAAAACACAAAGACATATTATTTCTATTGAACCGTCTAGTGACAAAGGATTAAAAATAATGTGTTCCAATATTACTTTAAAGTTAAAACTAGGAATAATGCCATCTATGTTCATTGTTATATAACTAAATGTTTCAATTTAGTAACGCATAATAGAACATAAGAAAAGCTAACTGAAAGATTTTTTTTATGTATGAATAATAATGTAATAACCACGCATTGTTATGTCTTCAAAATAACGGTTTTTATTGTAGGCTATGTCGTTTTCGCAGTAAATAAAAATCTAAATAACTAATTTTTCACTTGACTTACATTTATATAAGTTCGTAACGTTACCGCTAGATGGCGCTGTAATCTAATTCTGATATGACTTTTAATAAGGCAAAAATAATAATTTTAAAAAGTTAATGTAGTGCTGGGTCTGGGATGTTGTTGTGTATTGTATGTATTTATTTACAAAAGAAAAGTATGTATATGTAATTCTGTATATGTGTATGTATATGTATGTATATGTTATTCCGTTATCTAGTTGTCATAACACAAGTTCTGCTTAGCATTATTATTTTATTATTTAGCAATAAACGTTTTGTATGTCACTTACTTATTAAGTATTTCAATTTTTAAACGTATGATTTCTTTACACTCATTTATTAGGTCTTATAGTAAATTCAAAAAGTTTAGTTTTATAACAAAAAACTTAAACTTTTCTCGTACGACCGATAGATGTCGTTAATAACCTATATAACGCCGATCGCCTAGATAAAGGGAAAGGGTTTCAAGTGAAAGAGAAAGTATAGTACATAGTATACACAAATACATTTTACACTAGAGGGCAATAGTAAACTTCTTGGAAATACGATGGAAATAACTTTACATTCATGGACTGAAATAGTAAACATGAATGCGCTACGTTTAATTTTTATACTCTAGTTAGGGCTGACGACCGATTGTTTTTTTGTATATATTTAGTATTATTATAAAATTATATTCGAGTATAAGTATGTAGAATATGTGGATGTTTGACTCTGTTAAACGTAGGTTTGCTGGACTGATTATGATTGCTTTATTTTTTTTCACAAAACATGTTACTTTATTCTTGGTTAGGATTTAAAACGCAAATAAAAACTTCTTTCTTGTCCTAGTTTTTCAATTATAGGATTATTCCGCATTTTGAGGAATAAAGCTTAACGTTTAATATTGTAATTCCATCTTTATTCATTCATATATCGAGAACTCTTAAGAGTACTACGAAGTGCTTTCACTTGCTGCGTATACTTTTAATGTTACAATTACTTTTAATGTTTTTGTTCTCTTTAATATAATAAAATCTAGCTTAAAAGCTTATTAAAATGACTTTTAAATGTTTATATTTCTTTTCAGAATTCGGACTGCAATATTTTGCGGTTGGGAAGGGAATTAATACTTCACCACACAATTTTTATGGATTTTAATTGTGTAAAATAGTTAATACGTCTAATTTTGTGGTTTAGTAAAATTTATTGTGTCTGTATTTATATTGTGTGAATAAATTTAATTTAATTTTAATGCTGTTTTATTATAGCATCGCAATCTATATACATAAGACAATAGCTTTTACGAGTATTTAATACGAAATTAAATCAAATTTAGCTAGCTAAAAATCTGTACCAATACCTAAAATAAAACAATACGAAGTCTTGTAACCTATTCGTTTAAATTCAAAATGCATTAAAAACCATTTTTTTCGTTTTCTTTTTGTTAATTCCAACTGTTTTTTTACGTAGGTACACATAGGGTTAGGTGACCAGCTGTAAATGATTAATATCACTATGTAAGGGTGACGGTACATCCATTTCATAAAGGACATCTTTAATACCAATAATTAATAAAGGATTTCTCGATTTAAATAGAGGAATGTCTTAACGGATCCAGTTTTACTTATAAGCCGAAAATATTTTAATAATTAAATTAAATTATTCCTTGTTTTTTTGTATGCATGTAGTGACAGCCTTTAAAAATTGTTACTCTTTTGTTAATATTGTTTTTTATATTATAAGTTTTGGAGTAAGAAATTACTGGTTGCATGCTCTCTTGCGCCCCCTGCTTCACCCCCGCCTATTGAAAGATTTCACGAACGGCCTCGCCTCAAATAAATTAAATAAAAGATGGGCCTTGAGGAAAATTAAGTATGGGTTATGCCGTCTTATGTCAACGTCTAAATAGCATATACTAAGAAGTAGTCTAGTACGAATCTCTCTATGGAGAATGAATTAGAACCTTTTGTAGAACTTACCACGACCCAATCTTATCGCCTTCATTACAAGCTTCAGTAAAAGCAGTTAATGTGTTAATTACTACTCAATGTATATTTTGAATCGTAAAAGGGTATCGCTGAATAAAACTCAATTTTTACTCGATATTTAATATACGTGTACTACAAATATTAGTGGAACATCAATTGCATTTAGTATGCTGGTTGACAAATAAATTTATTAAAATAACGATTCGATTTAAAAAACGAATAAAATTTAAAATCAAATTATATAGTAATTGTTATACATTAAAAAGAAGATCAATTCAAAATAACAAACAATGGAATGGTTTATCATTTTTTGAAAAAAAAATTACGATCTTTCATTGGATTTTCTCAATTTTTAAATCTCTACTATTTTGTTTTATGATTATGATAAATATAGATTATAGTGTTATAAGCGTACTTAGTATTTACTAGTTCAATTTAATTAATGGAATTCTTCATACAGGTCGTGTCTTAAAAATTATATAGAGAAAACATTTGGTGGGGATCACGACAAAACTAATCTAAATCATATTGACTTACATATCATACGCTAAGAACTTAACGTATTTATCACAATTGTATAATAAATTCAAAAAGAAAAAAGAAAATTATATCGGATCAAAATGTATCTAAATAATTTCTTACTATTTTTTACTGTGTCTTTATAATCCTAACACCTTACATTTATTTAAATAAACAATATAGGTACACCTTAATAAATTGTATATAATGAGCAATTTTTTTGAAAACACCTGTCTAAAATCAAAAGGCCGGTGCCTTTTTAATGGGCTTTATATTATGATGTTACTTTTCAATTACTTCTTTAAAGTACTTATCATATATATATAATATATAGTTTTATTTTTTAAATCATAATATAATCTTCATGACACCGCTACATAATCGTTTCGTTTCTTTCTAACGTACTTAAATTTATTTTTTATATACGTTTGTTGATTCTGCTTCCTTGAATTTAGATTGATCATACGTTAATGTACATAAACACTAGACGAATCGATTTAAAAATTACATTTAATAATTTTAAGGAAATTAGTGTTTTAGAAAACTAATCTACGAAATAACTGGCTGAAAATATTGTTATGAGTTGCGTATAAATTTAAACTCAAGAATCACACTGATTTTAATGACATTAATTGTTTTATTAATGTCAAAAAAAAACGTCCCTACGCTTAACATAATAAAAATAACATTTCATTATATTAAATTTGACGCATTAAGGTCATAGCTCATTAGAGCTACCCGGCACCCACTCCGCACCGTCTCGTTGTCAGTAGGTGGTCCACGGGTGGGTTCACCATTGGTCCACCTGCTGCGTGGTCCACGAATTTCACACGTCACACGAAACGAGGCGGTACGGAGTGGGTTCCTAGTGGCTCTAATGAGCTATGAGCTTTACATTCGCCTAGAGTATAGAATACGTATGACGACTACTTGTATCTACTTGTATGTTGTATTTTCTTCATCATTTTTGAAAAATATCATTTTATGACTTAACACATGTAGATATGAAATTATAATACATTTTAACAATAATATATATTTTCAATAAATTTAACGTAATTAAATTATATAATATAACAAATTTTATTTCACCGAATTAAATGTCTTTTATTTTATAACCTAGTCATAATTATTATTCGTACCGTTTTGGGTCTTTCCTTGAAAGCGACAAAAGCATTGAGACTAAAACTTAGAGGAAAGTCTCCAAAAGCATCGTTCGGGCACACGAAATATTTACTATCTAAAGTGTTCGAACTTAAATACATAATAAATACAACGAAAGTGTAAAATCACTGTGTGCGTGTGACAAGTTACTTATGAGTTACAACTTACATCAAATTACTTAGATCTAAGTACTACATATATTTTAGAATTTCGTTTCAGAGAGACGCATGTTTATATGGAAACGTCGTACATACGCTATTAATACTACATCTACGTAAATAATATAAAATTGTGAGAGATAAGGTGCCAATATATTTGGGTGAAAATAGTTTTAACGTACACCGTATTAATAAATACAATTAATTACATATATGAAGTTGCAATTTATACAATACATTTGCGTACAATCTCGTTACTGCTTTTCTATCGTGATTCACAGTGCGTGTACCTTTTGGAATAAATTAAATTTCATCAATTCGATTATGTCAAATAAGTTTAAAGTCAATACAGAACCACCTGTCTATGGTCTTGGACTAGATTGCACACTAACACATATTGAGATGTCTCCTAGCTCCTTGCTACCGGAATTATTTCATACATCTTTTAGCTTGTGAAATATAAGTCTTGGAATGAAATAAATGCAATAAAAACAATAGAGGGAAAGTTCAACGTCCTAGGTCGCTTAGAAACGCCTTAATACGTCTGACTCGTTCATTGTAAGTTACAGCGTTGAAAACTGTCAGACTAGATAATACCATGAAACGTTCAGTTACATTAACTTATTATATTACTCCTTAATACTTCAACGCGCTGTTAAATTATTTACCTACGTCATTAGAAAAAATATACCTAATTTTTTTTTGTAAGTATTTTAAGGTTTATTTGATCTTAATGCTTTTAAAATCTATCAAAAAAACAGTACACGCACTTTCAAGCTGCTGATAAGATACAGATGTCATCATAAATCTATTCCGCTAACAACTCATATAATTTATTAATAACTAGCTAATTTTAATACAATTTATTCTAGTTCTAAGTCATGATAACGATAATAATAAAACATTTTTTTAGCAATAATTAATTATATTAGACATTACCTGATTATACACATAGAGGGACGAGAGAATATATTATTAGAAATACATTAATTTTTATTGAAATAAATTTATAACATGTAACTTAAGCCTAATAAGTATTCCGGTCGAAACTTTCGAGTTTTATACTAGAGATCACGATGCCACAGAGGCGAGGGGAGTGTTCACACAATACTCAATCGATTCTGAGATAGAATTTTTTCTTGCCATGACGCGTGTTACAGTTTTCTCATTCAAGTCAAAATAATTGACACATCTATGATATAGGCGCTACTGTAATAGAGTAAGTACTCCGCTACAATCTAACATAATATTATTGTTTGCATCGACTCAATAACGCTTCCGTGTAACTGCTTCGAGTGATGTATCTCCCAATCCGTCAACGCTATAAGCCAAAACATATACTCGTGTAGACAGTACCGTATCGACAACATTTATAAAAAATACGTGAGATCGTGATAATACAACGACGTATCAATAACCGAACTCTATAAGGCATCTAGCGTTATTATGTAAAAACAACACGTATATAAGTGCTATATTGCTTTATTTACTAAATTATTGAGATCTTGGTGTTTGCATGGGGCAGTGATATTTATTAATATTACTTGTAAACTAATAAGGAACCCGTTTGTAGAGGCGTACGTCATAGCTGATGACAGGAGCTCTGCATGTCAGATATCTGAGGGTTTGAGTGTTGTCAATGCAGGAACTATCCGTCCGTAGCGTTTCGGCGTGTTACTCGAACATTCGACACGCTCGCAGACACTTCGACTTCGGTTCCCGCAATAACAACGGATCTAATGCTCAATTGCCTGTAACTACTCAAGCCTTTAACAGACACCGGCGAAAGTAACTACATCTATACAAAGCGTTGTGTCGGACTACGGTGAGTGAGAGTCAATCCAAGAATCGACAAGCTAACGACGATGGGCCAGGATCTGTGTCACGATGGAAACAAACGTAAGCATAATTCCTTTGGCTCGATGTCGAGGTAATGTTTATTCTAGTATAGGATGGGCCTTCGCAGACGCTTAGCTCTGAACATTACTATATTATATTATAGTGAATACTTTGAAGGCTTATACTAAACGCATGCGAAGGAAGAAGTGATGGACGCTTAATATTCGTAAGAGATGTGTTCGCTACATTTACTATCGAACGAATATTATACTTTTAACGAGTTTTAAAATTATCAGTGCATTGACTAGACGAACCCGACAACTTTCTTTATTATCTTCTCGATATAAAATCGCTCAGTCTCCTTATGAAATGTTTTCGATTTAATTTTGTGACATTATGAAAATGATATCGCATTTCTGGGCCACTTATTTTACATGATACTTTAATGAATGTATTTTAACGGAAAATATTATTTATAATGTGTGATTATTATGATCTTCGTTAACATTATATTAGATAATTACGAATACGTTTTAGGAATGTTTATATTTATTACTTTGAAGAGAGTTGTATGCAACATGAAGCTAGAAGCGGAACTTTCAAGTAATTAAAATTATACGGAGAAATGTACAGCCGTCTTAAACATTCGATGATCACATTCAAAATTACAAATCTTGTTAACACTAGAGGATTGCAGAAAAAACTGGCTTGATAAGAAAGCATAATAATCTCATTAGGAATAATTTAAAAAAAGGGGGTTGAATAATTGAACGAAAGAAATCTTTTAGTGTTAGGCTGTTTTGCACTTTTGAATATGTTCATTAAATTTTGAAATCGACTGTACCATGCGATCGAAGTTACGCGCATGCAGGCGGCTAATTCTCTTCGCTACTAATCTCACGAAAATAACAACAAAAAAATGCTGATTTTTACAAAATACATCAAATGATATCGCTCTAAACGTTCACTAGAAAGTTTAAATAACAACTTAAAACCTAACGATTATTTGAAACCTAAATTAGAATTTAACATGCATATCAATATTTAAAGCTGAAATATTAAGTCAATTAAAAATGTAAGTCCATGTAACATTATAAAGCTATATGACGATAAAATTAAATCCTAACATAATATAATAAGGATGATATTTGCAACTACATTTAAAATAAAAATCTAATTATATCACATATAATATATGAAATACCCACACAATTAAGTTGTTATGTTAATGTTCTAAAATTTTAAAAACTAATGAAAAAAAACTAATCAACATTTTAAGCAGAAGTTTGAGCATTAGACAAATGTCACATAATAGGTCTTTGAAAATAATTACATCCACTCATTTTGTCACATAATAATAATTTGAAACAATACTTATCCAAATGGTAACTTTGCTACGTTTGTTTTTATTAAGTCAAGTCCACGGGCAATCATCAAACTCAAATAACTTCCTTAGGCCTTCAAAAAAGGACCAAACATAGAATTTCAGTTAATCCTTACTCAGACTCCACCGAAAACGACTAATTCTTATAATTAGTGACTATTTTTACTACTCGTATCGATCAAGTCTTTTAGTATATATACAAAAACATTATACGTTACATAGCGATATTCTAGCATCTAAGCTAAACGCGTTTACGTCTAAAAATTCATTTTCGTTTCATTTAATATTCATTAATCCCTACCGAATATTCTACTTATCCGTTGATAAATCTGAGCTTGCGTTTCAAATTATTATTGAAAAGAACGTGAGTGGATCAATGATTTGGGGTTCCCTCTATTTATCTTCTTCCAGAAGAACCAGATCGTCAGCGACGACGTCAGACACATGAAGGTATATGATCCAATACATTAGATTGAAGCAAACAAAGCAAACGGGGAAAACGATGCGCGAGTATTTGTCGATGTCAGACGGTGTCATACCGAGCAGCTTGCTGATGTCCTGAAAGCACACAATTCTATCGTCTATGACATTAGAAAGACAAAGTGCTACAATTAAACACGCAGTTATTATAGTATTCGCAAAAATATAGCCACACACAATACCACAGATAAAATTAAAATCGCATCAGCACTTATAGTTAATACGCAAGTTATAAAACTAATAATAAGAATTTGAATACAATTGTATTCTTTGAATTTATTACCTTTCCAGGTTGAATTAGTTGTGGAGGAGGCACCGAAGGTTCTTCTTCAGAATTTCTTCCGCCATTTATGGTATTTTCTAAAATGCCTCCTTTCGAGTGAACCTTGGGGTCGTGTACTTTGAATCGCACTTCCTAAAATTACATGACAACGTGTAGTGTACAACTTACTAGGTTAAATAATTGTATAAAATTACAACGTTTGAGATTAGTCTTACCGAACTAAGCCTTACCGATGGCCTCCCAGGTGGGCATCTACCGAGAGTGTTCATTTTAGATAGTGTATGAGAATCGACAGGAGGACAATCGACTGGCATTTTCTTCTCCGAAGCGATTTTCTGAATTGTCATAAATCTCTGTTTTCGCATTTGAATTCTCTTTGCCATGTAACCCACCGTTGCGTACTCTAAAAAGACGGAGAGCACGTTTAGTTTACTTTGTTGATAAGCGTCTATCTGCTTTAAACACCATATAATCGCAGTGGCTTTACAGTAAATAGCAAACACATTTAACAATCGCTTCGCAAAATTTGAGAAAAGAATATTTACCTAATAAGCTAGCGAAGACCATCACGAAGCAGGTGCCCAAGTAGACGTCGATAGATTTAACGTATGATATTTTTGGTAAGGCAGCGTTCGTCGAGGACATGAGCGTCGTCATTGTCAACACCGTGGTCACACCTAACGCAACTCGGGCGGGAGTCGCATTGCGATTTAACCAAAATGAAACCCATGATATGATTACAATGAGACCGGATGGAATATAAATCTGAATCAAATAATATCCCATTGATCGAACAAATTGGATCTCACATGCCAGTCTTGAATAATTTCCTGCAAAAGAATTTTGTAGAGATGTCATTAATCAGTAGTTTACTAAATGTCGGTGTATAAAACATGGACATTCAAAGTTCTTATGTATTAGAATATATAATATTTATTATTTGTTTTATTTATCTTCAATGTAATATACACTAAGACATCACTCAGTGTTGCTAGTGCGAAAATACAAAAGCAGGACGTGAACAGAGTCGTGGTTTTTATGCCCAGTGTTTCATGTATATTAATGGTTAATTTGTTTCATAGTTGTTTGTTCCCCATATCAAGTACCTGTCGTTAGGGAGATTTCCATAGCTCGTTGGCGATGACCGAGCACCTTGAACTGCGGGAGAGACACCTCGCTGGACACGCCCACAGAATTGGGCCCCTCGTTCCATTTGTAACGGATGTCTCGCATGGTGTATCCGACTGTGCGCAGCACACACATAAATGAAATAGCCCCAGACCCATTTCAATGGGTTTTACTACACGAGTCCTCATTCGGTTGGAGCAAGGTAAGGAGTCGCGAGCTCGGTTTCACGGACATCGTGCGAACGTCGTGTCATGTATACATTCGTGCTTAGTGCCTTCTGCACACGGGCGGAGGGAGACGGGGTCGATGGCGGAGTATGGATGGAATATGCAAGGATAGCGAGCAATGCTTTACATTTACCTGTGGTCAAGGTTACGACAGTTGCCCTCTGGCGGTGTCCCAGTACGCGGAACTGAGGCAGCTGCACTTCGTTGCTCATGCCGACGCTCGCCAACCCGTCCTTCCAATGGTACCGAATGTCTCTCATTGTGTATCCGACTCCGGAGACATGCCAAACACACAAAACGCTATCACTTACGCTGCGGAGCATCGCGCATCCCACACGTAGCCGGTGACGATGGGACCCGCGTATGGACAACCAAGCTGAGCCGAGTTTGTCACTTGAGTCGGCTTGGTGGGGATGATAGAAAAATATTAACCTACAAGGACTTGCCTACTACGTGTAATAATATAAAATCTACGTCTACTGATCAAAGTGTACTCAAAGGAACAGAAAACATAATAGTGAAGCAAATTACATGATGCAGGTGCGAGAGAGAAGTGAGTGGAAGCGCGAGGTGCGAAGTGCGAGGGATGAGTGTGTTACGCTCGGGTGCGGGTTGCGGTCGCGTAGTACTGTGGTGGGTGTAGTACTGGTGCGTGTAGTCGTGTCTGCAGCACGGCTCTCGGTGGTTGAGCAGACTGCTGACCCCGCCTCCTTCGGCCCGCTCAGCAATCTCAGCGTCGATGTCTCAAAATCAGTTTAGCTTATGCTTGTGGGAACACAGGCTTACTATATACGTGTCTGCCTTCTGCGGGTGCTGTATGCGAGAAGGAGACATCCAAAATAATGATAACACGAGGGAATCACAGCACGTGTCGACGTTAACGCTTGTGCTCACAGGAAGTTATCCTGAATAGCATCTGTGATACAAGAAAGTGGTCACAACACAATATTGGGAAGCCTAGTGAAAATTGCACTGTGGTATAATTAAATGGTTGCCTTTGGTGAGCACACGGATGTATTTATTAATATCAATTGCCTATTTTTCTATCATCATTAGTTCGGAGTTTAGAAAATAATTAAATTATTTTTTGAGCTACGACGTAGCCGTTGCCATAAGTAAAGTAAGGTAACCGTTTCATTTTGACATCTAAATTAGAAAGCGTGAAAAAACATAGTTATTTTATATACAAATGTGTATATTACAGTATCATAATATATAAATCGTTCCTTGTTCGTAATTAACTGCTAACAACAGTATTTTATATTTGATCAATTGTCCAGATACTTACAACTCTCAATCTCGATGTGGCACAGCTGTCGGTCCATTGGAAAGTACTGAAGGTTCATAGGGCATGATGCTGTTATTGTTAATCTGTAATATTTCAATATAAACAATAATTAATTATAAAGCAAAAATTATGAACGGAACTGTTTGATAAAATAGCTGTTGATTGATATTAACAATATAATAATAAAACCAGATAATTCATACATCAATATTTGCAATGTTCACTATAAATCTATAAACCTATGTAGCATTTCAATTTCCATTACTGTACCTGATGCTCCTTGTAATGGATCCGGAGTAATGGATGCGAATAAATTCATTACTAGTTGTTGCTATGTGAAAATAAGATTGTTTTTCATTTACAAAGAATGTGTCTGGAACCCATATGTTTTTGATGAATTCTGAGCCTACTGATAGCGTTTCCACCCCGGGCCTCTTCTTGTACGCCAAGCGTGGATCTGTCCAGAACTGTCTGAAGTAGAAGTCCAGGGTGAAGTCCTAGAAAAAAAAATCGACTATACTTTCAGCATAACACAGCGATTAACTCTTCGACAAAATGATGCAAATTGCACAGGTATGATGATCTCAATTAAGTCCTGTGTAATTCACTTATTCATATTAATGTCACTATGAATAACATCTAACATCGGCATGCTGTTTCGTGAAGGCTGCGTTTTCCACATGTTAAACAAATACAACAAATACAAACTAAATAACGATCAAACCATTGTGCAGTGATGTGAAGAAAGCTATGCGGAAGTGTGTGAAGTGTAGAAGATAGATAGTGAAATAGGTGTGTTCTACAAATGGACAGGTGGCTTCTTATTGGTTGAAACGATAATGTATTAGTGGGTGTTGGCAACGAGCTGGCACCCACGGCTCGATAAAGCAGTCTTTTAACTGAAGCATACAAGCCCATATATCGTATACAAATTGCAAGGAGAAATAACATCGATACTTTTTCATTTTCATCACGTAATTTATCCTTTACAATTAGCCACGTTCAATGTGACCTTACATATTTGATTTGGTTTCCACTTCTCTGTCAAATAGTTTGGAAATATCAGTTCTTCCTATCAGGGAGATAGTACGCTACTATATACATAAAGGAATAAATAAGCAATCGAAAGAAACTAGAGCTCTAAAGACGTGAAATATCGGTGCTCCAATTTAATGGAGAGCGTGAAAAGTTACGATTACGTTGGCAGTATTCCAGTAGATAAAAGTACCACAGACACGTACAAACACAACCAACTACGAAATGACTGACAAATAAAACTGCACAGTCGTCGCAAGTCCACCCCGTATCACGTATTACGTAGCAATTTTAAAATTCGTTTGCAATAAAGATTTCTGAGACTCCCTGTGATCAAGTTCAAGCAGTAAAAATACATTGCAAAGCCAGGGACGGTAAGGAACTTCGCCACAGGTTACTAAGAAATGTCATCATGCTAAGCGACTTCGTTGGATTTACGAGAACTGCTATACACATTAGACAATTTATAAGTACACATATTGCTTTTCTTATCACGCCTTCAGGTTAAATTACTGATCATGATAAGAAAGCAAGTTGGCGGACAAGGGCGTTTTGCTGGACAAAACGTAGACATGCTCGCAGCCTCGTGTCTAGGGCTGCTCGGTCGATTCGGTGCGAAACAGATAGGAATAGTGTGTCACGGACGCAGTGCGAACGTCTGCCAATTACATACAAAATGTATGGATCCGCTGGCCCGTTGTGTAATCCGAGCGCAAGGTTATCGAAACGATTCCATGCATTTTGTATAAAACAACAAGAGGCAGAGCGCCCGTTCTACGTCCGCAACGAACATCATTTCTATTCACTTAGCACCGGTAGCGAGCGACCGAGACAAGCGTGAGATGACAGGAGCGAGTACCATGAGCACTTCGGAGACGGAGCTGATAGAGAGCACATACATGGTGACGCCCACCTCCACTGGCGGACCTGCAATCAAGCCCAATTGTAAGTGTCGCTCGCGCCTCGCGCCGTGAAAACCAAACCAAAGGTCTGAAATGCCCATCGCCTGAGCAACGAAAGGCGCGGGGTGCGTGCGGGTACGGGCACGATCAGAGGCGACCGCGGTCACGCGCCCATCGTGCCCATTCGCAATCGAACCGTGGACACGGGTGCTACGATGAACGGTAATGCTAGTGATTGACTAAAATGCGTTGTGTCTTTATTGCTTTGAAAACAAGGTACCATTTTCACTTCAGAGAGAGAGCTGATGGAGAGCACGTACATGGTAACCCCCACTTCCACGGGCGGTCCTGAAAACGACATAATATGTACATGACACTTTTTATCCATTAAAGGCTAAAATGTCCCATGCTTTCTTAAGTTAAATTGAATAAAACGCTGTCTCATTATATTGCGTAAAGCAAATATTCCTTCCTTATAATAAAACGCGTTTAATAAATGAAAAATCGATAAAAATAACAATTTGAAAAATCTTTGTTATATCTTTTTATCGCGAAGCGAGGGTGAGCTTATCTTTTGTTATAAGAAGAAAAGGGTAGGCTTAAGTGGAAATTTTTTGATGCGTGAAATTTGAAGGTAAGCACTCAACTTCAATTTATTCTACGAACACATTACATTCGAGTGTTTAAATATTTATAGGCTCTTATTAATGTTCCCTTTTGATGGTATAATAATGTACACGTTTACTGTATCTTTTTGCCAATATTGAAAACTTTTTTAATAATTATTAATTTTAACGCTATTATTATAAGGATGATGTTCTATAAATAAACGTATGTACGTATCCGTAACATACATCAAGTTTAAGGCCAAATATATTACACAAGTGATTCATTATATCGATTTAAAATTTGGCCCGAATCTAGGTCAGATTCACATGCTTTTGCCAAATGTGGGGAACAATTCTATTGTATGTTGTTGGATTGTTGTGTTTCCAGTGTTCACTTCAGTATGACGTCTTCATATTCAATACAAGATTTATATACCTACGAATAGACCGATGCTTGCTTAAACAATACCTTCGTATTATATAACGAAACTTATGTATTTGTGAGTCTTTTGATTATACATAATACATTTCAATTTGTCTATTTGTATGACACAACGTTAGTCTTCGTTTTTTCAGAAAAATAGCTTTGTTAACAATAATTAATTATCCATCGACGGTAAGCAATGTCAAAAATCCATACTAAGCGTAATAAATGCGAAAGTATCTCTGTCTGTCTGTCTTGCTTTCACGCCAAATCTACAGAACCGAATGTAATGAAATTTGGTACACATATAGTCTAAAGCCTGAGAAAGGATATATAGTACTTTTTAACTGGAAAAATCGTTCTAATGGGGGGTCAAAGTTTATATAAAAATCCACTCGGACGGAGTCGCGGGCAACAGCTTGTTTTTATTATAATCGTGCTTCGATTAAAGTTTATTGTTAGATCGTTTTAGAATATTCATATAATATGATTGTTAATGTTAATTGGCTTCGTGGCGTGATATTAGCTGTTCCCGTTATATCCGATTCATGCGATAATGTTTTAGTTACAGATACGATCAAACATTTCTAGGAATTCCAGCTAATATGCGTATATATGCGTTTATATTTACCTAAACTATTTTAAGCATTATACTATAGGTTTGTTTTAGTAATTGAGATTGATTGATTTTCAATGTTAAAGTATCTCTATTTTACATGATATTGTTTCATTATTTATTTAATATGGTTATCTTTTTACATAATTATAATTGTTTATTTAGTTCCGTTTTATGATTTTGGAAGTAAAAAGAAAGTTGTTGAAATTGCAAGTTGAGTTTTATCTTTTTAGGTAACTCACTTCCTGCGTTATTAAATGACGTGACGGGAGTCTGTTTATAATCACAGAGTATCGGTTACTAAAGTGATAATTGTAGGCGATTATTGATTTTGCACGAAGCGTAAGATCAAAGGACTGGATATTGCATAAAGCTAACAGTTCTCCCTATGGTAGCCTTTGTACTTATTATGGGAGGCGCCGGCCGGCTGCATACGACACCAAATGAACGATTTATTAGCAAGTCAAATTGTACCGATCGTAAATTGAAAATGTCTCTAAAGGCGCCTATAGCTAAGCTAATCTCGGAGGCGAAATTTACGTGAAAATTGACAGTTCCATAGATTATTTTGTTTTACGTACGATCATCGCGTTATGAATGATTCGTATTAAGTAATTATGTGTATAAAGTTAGGTTAGTCACACCCCATTAAAAAGAGCCTTTTCCGATTTGAAAGGACAACATTCAAATTTAGAGTAGCTAAGATAATAATTATTAAAATATCCAAAATAAAAACAGAACAGACCCTAAAAATTGTAATAGAATTTGTATTTTGAAAGTTCTCTATCGTAGCGAAACTAGATTGTACTTTCTCTTTATCAATTAACTGGTTATTTTTTATCCAAAGCAGCTTTACATAATAATATAATATTTAAAAAGTATAACTGTTACTTTAAAGCAATTTCACCTCCCAGCAATACTACGTAATCAAATATTACAATTTCCGCATAACCGCATTATTGCATACTCATCGAAACATAAAATTAAATATTTGACACGGATGTAAACGGATTATATTGTTTTTAACATTCTCGAAAAATTGAATGTGTTAACAATCGAATTTATTCTCTTTGAACGTGTAATTCAATATAAATTCAACTGTTATTATAACAGGTGTGAGTATTTGCTTACATTGTTCAGGGAAATGCATAATATTTTCTTTTTTGCTTGAGGCGAAACGTTTTATGTGTTCAAATTTAAATATTTTTGAAACTTCCTTTTATTTGGAAATATGCTTTGGAATTTTATAAAGTAATCTGTTATGTTTTAAAAGCTGTTAATTATTGTTATTTGCACGGTCGTTGTATTTGGACTGATGTTAATATTGTTGGTTAGGATACGCATGTTTTATACATTATTATTATTCTATGAGAAAATTTACTTATTTTTGACGCAATTTATCTTAGTTGAATTCATTTTCTATATATTATCGATGCTCATATTATTTTATATTATAAATGTGAAAGTAGGCAGTGATATTATACACTAGATATAGTATGTTATACCCATAAAAATCAACCAAAAAAAGTGTTCAGCGTAGCAGCGGCAGCACACATACATACAAGTCAAAACGATAGGAAAGAGATAAATAATAAAACCAACAAGAAAAATAGAGATAGTTTTGTCAGTTGCGCGTGAAAGCACCGGCAACCAATCACCTAAATGTAAGACGTCCTAATTAGGATGTTTTTGTGTCTTCAAAATTTTGCGCTTATAACATATCTATTTAATATAATATTATTGGAAAGTAGGGATGTTTGTTTCGCTTTTCATACACATATTCTTATATTTCAGAATGAACATAGTACTATTTATTATTTCCGAAATTCATTTAATTCAACGCAAGGGAAGCCGCGGGCCAAAACATTATCCTCCTCAATCGTTTCGCTCTTGCCAGAGCGGTCGTGGTCACATTCTTTAGCCATCACCGGTATAGCTGGTGGTGGAAGTGGTCGCAGCTTTTCGCACAATCTCCTGCCATCTAACTCTATTGTGCGAGAGTCTGGCGCAGTCGGACACGCTGCCACCCATGGCCGACTTCACTTGGTCAGTCCAGCGCATGGGTGATCGGCCGCGTGATCTGGTACCTTCCACTTTACCCTGGACAACTAGGCGCTCCAAAGAGTCATTATGCCGCCTGGAAATATGTCCGAAATATCGCAATATACGGGACTTTACTATGGCTGATAGTCGTTGCGTGATGCCAAGCTCTTGCAGTATTGACACATTTGTCCGAAACTCTGTCCACGATATCCCGAGCATCTTCCTCCAGCACCACATTTCCAGAGCGTCTATCTTTCCCTTTTCCAGTTCGCGCATTGTCCAAGTCTCTGATGCGTAAAGAAAGATGGGCAGTACTAGTGTTCGTACGAGCTTGATTTTGGTGCTCTTTGTGACATTGCGATTTTTCCACACTTTGCGTAGCTTCTCCATCGCAGTTCTAGTCATGGCCATGCGTCGCTTTACTTCATCAACGCAGCCGCCATTGTTTGAAATTAGAGCGCCAAGGTACACGTAGGAAGAGACAACGTCGCAGTTCGCTATTTTAGTCACTTCCGGCGAATTTTCATTGACTCGGTCGATAATCATGACTTTAGTCTTGGATCTGTTTATCTTCAGACCAAACGTGCGGCTCACGCACTCCATTTTTTGAAGCAATCCCTCAATAAGGTCAGCACTAGTGGCAAATAAGGTGGTGTCATCTGCGTAGCGTAGGTTGGCAATCCTGTATCCCCCAATTGTAACACCATCGTTCCAGTCTTCGAGAGTGATTCGCATTATGAGCTCAGTAAAAATGTTAAAAAGTAAAGGTGATATTATGCATCCCTGTCGAACACCTGCACTTGGATGAAAGTTGCTTGAGAGGAGGTCATCTGTCTGCAC
>JADANM010005835.1:7873392-7900115 GCA_026213755.1 Eurema hecabe
GAGCTTTTTCAATGATTTGGCGAACGATGAGAATTTGTTCGCGGGTAGCTTTACCTTTTACAAATCCGGCTTGTTCTGGCGCAATTTCTTTCGACAAGTATGGTTTCAGTCTTTGATTGATGATGTGCAACATTATTTTGCTAGCATGTGTTATTAACGCAATAAGTCTATAGTTGCTACACATTTTTGTACAACCCTTTTTATGAAGTGGGGTAAAGATAGTGTGCGCCCATTCGCAGGGCCATTTGCCTGTGACCCATATCCTGTTACAGATTGTATGGAAAATATGAATACCACGTTCTCCTAATACTCGAATGGTTTCGATTGGGATGCAGTCTTTCCCAGTGGTTTTACCGTTTTTAAGATGTTGAATGGCGGCTGTTACTTCTGACTTCAAAATATCGGGCTCAAGTACTTCTCTGGTGGGTTCAGTGGGTTCAAAGTTCCGTGACTGGGGGTCTTGATATAAGGATTGACAGTAGCTTCTCCAAACCTCTGAGATTTTTTCGAGTTCAGTGACTATTTGACCATTCTGATCTTTGATGGCCCAGGTTTTGGATGGCAACGTTTTTGTAATGAGGCGGATCTTATGATACAAATCTCTTGTCTCATACCTGTCTGCATGAGCCTCGATTTCTGTGCAGATATTGCGCAGGTATTTATTTTGGTCTTGTCGGCACCTTAATTGGATTTGTGCAGAAATTCTACTAAGATCCTTGGTATTAGCCCCGTTTGCTTTTAGTTTTCGGCGTTCATCTACAAGTTTGAAGGTATCATCAGTCATCCAGTGCTGTTTTTTGAGGGTCGTAAGAGGTGATGTGGATTCTGAGACAGTTGTGCTAATCAGTGTTTTAGCTCGGTTCCATAGTGCATCGGGTGTTTCGTTGGCAAAATCTGCTTCAGACCACTGCGACCAGTTTCGTTCTAGAGCCGAACAGAATTTGGACACATCTTTAACCTCAAGCTTTTTCGTTCTTTTAGTGATTCTAGCTGTTGTTAACTTGAGCTTGACTTTAGAGATTAACAGTTGGTGGTCAGAACCACAGTCAGCTCCAGGCAGAGTGTGTGCATTGGTTACAGATGATCTCCATCGCGACCTAGTCAATATGTAATCTATTTGATTACGCGTCTTCCCATCAGGTGATACCCAAGTATACAGTCTTCGAGGGTGGTGTTGGAAAAGACTATTTGCAATCAATAGGTCATTTTCGGAAGCAAATTGTATTAAACGTTCGCCTCGTTCATTCCGACTCCCGAGTCCAAACCTCCCAACGCATTTGCTTAACTGATGAGCATTTTCTCCGATTTTAGCGTTCCAGTCCCCTAGGACAACTAAAAACTCCCTATTAGGTACCTTCGCTAATGTAGTTTCTAATTCGGAGTAGAACCTCTCAATTGTGTCATCACTTGCCGTAGAGGTGGGAGCGTATACTTGAACGATGTTAAGGTTCATTGGCGACGCTTTTATTTTTATGCTTATAATGCGATCGCTAACTGCCTCGTACCCCATGATAGATTTTCTCTGTTTTAGAGGAATTAAGAGAGCCACACCGTTGCTGCTTCTTACGTCATTGCCAGAAAAGTAGATAGCGTGGTGATCCGTTAATATATGCCCGCTGCCCTTCCAATGTGTTTCGCTTAAACCACAGATGTTAACACCGACTCTAACTACTTCTTGTTCCAATATGGTGAGTTTTCCAGGTTGGTTTAAGCCACGAACGTTCCAAGTTCCTATCGTCTGTAGACGTCGTAGCTTAATAGTGTCTCCAGTAGTAGAATTTCCATGAAGGGCCTGGTCTCCTACCCTTCTATGGCCGGTAGCCAACTTCACACCGCGTACCCCGGACGTAGCGCGGCGCCGGTAGCTAATCGGTTCGCATGGCAATCGTATCTCTTTTTCTTGCGATATCATGTGACTTTCTTGGGACTCTAGTCGCAGTGGTTTCCCATTGCCTTCTGCGCCAGACATTTTTGAGATTATTTAGATCTCCAGGCCACTGTAGCCTCTTCTAACCAGTTGCCCGGCTAGGTAAGTGGTTATACCGCCACAGCTCGGTCGCCATTGCCTCGTCAGTTATCTAGCAGGGGGCACCACGACGTTAGAAGTGTCGTCGTACCTAGATTCAACTGTGAATATCCAGGTCGTGCAGGTGAGGTTGACAATTAGGGCTGACTGGATGTTATTGTCACTTTCCCCCTTACCCCCCCAAAACATTATATATTATGACAATATTGTATTCTCAGTTAAAATTATCTTATCTGAAAATTTTGAATAATAACTTAAGTAACTCATTTAGTAAACAGTTCGTAGATTATGAACTCATACGTGTCAGAATATAAAATAATTGTCAATGTTATTTGCGTGTACTTAAAATTATTATGGAATACATTTGAAAATTAAATTTTGACTATTGTTCGTATTCATGATTCCATTATACTACGGATACGAAATTATCGAATAATTTAGGTAATTTATAAGTACCTGGAAATGGCTTTCTCGATGATGCAAAACTGAAATGTTATTTGCGAGATAATTGTTTTCGATGAGGCTTTAACATTAACAATGGTGTTTTAGAATTATCGTTTCGTAAAATAGCAAATTCTCTGTATTTTCCCAATATAACTATAGACAATGGCACTAGGAAAATTTTGGTTTCCTATTCTTTATAATAGTTTCGAAACTGATGCAGAGATTATTAAATACATTCTTTTAATCCCATAAACTTAAATATTACAATTATAATATTCGTATGAAAACAGTTTCGAACGTTTTTGCTCAGGTCTTTGTAAGTAAGTACTTTCTCGTAATAAATTATTGTAAAGATTCAAGAAGTGATTTTCTTATCACTCTAAAAGATTCTCTGTAGCTTCAATCTTTGTAACGTTAACGAAAGAAACGTATCTGAGTTATGCTGTTGCGTTATTCAAATATAAGCGGATCTTATTTAAAATTGCTCTTATATGTTTAGTAAAAGAAACATTTATTTGTTGATTTATTTGACTTCCTTAATCTACGTTTACTGAAGTCAGAGTGTTAAGTAAGTTCATTTGTAAGTAAAAATGCTTGGAAATTGTTTATTTATTTAAAAAAAATGACTTAATAAATTTCTTGTAGAATTAATAACATTTTATGAAATGTACGATAAATTTGTACAATGTACAGTTTTTTTTATGAAATTGCTAGGTATATAATTTCTATATTATTTTCCTTTTGATGTAACCTCATTCTATATTCAATTTAAATTAATTTATATTTCCAATATAAATAAAATGTAAAAGTATTGAGTGTAGATCGTCTGAAGTGTTAATTTCCAAATAATAAAATGTATAAGTCTAAAAACTATACTGTGTTTAGTTTGTAAGAATATTGGACGGTCTCGTGTCGTGTGTAACTAACCTCCATAGTTAGGCCTTACTCTTTTATCATAACTAATACTAAAAGAGTCCAATATCGCCGATATATTGACATCTCCGAACATGCCACCTCCCCCGGAACCTCTGTAAAAGAAAACAGATATTTAATAAAAAAAATCTTATAAAACTAAAAAAATAATTAAATACTTTTTTTAAGAAAATTTAACATAAATGTTTGCAGTAATTACATGTGTTTGTATTGAATGTGGTGAATATTAAATAGAACATTTTTATTGAACGAAGGGATTGGATTTTACAGATACAAATTTACAGTTTGTATTAGACGAATTTCTGAACGCAACCACAAAAATTTGACAGGTAAGTGACACATTTTAATATCAAAAATGACATTACTTGTCAAGAGTTTATAGTTGTAAGCTAAGAACAATATAAATTGTGGCAACACAGCACTGCTGTTTCACCAAGAATTGAATAGAATTAAAATATGTATTTGGAAATTAAAATTACTACATTTTTAAGCTTTTTAAAAAATAAAATTATTTCGAAATAAGGGAATTGTGACGTTAGCGAAACCCAAACATTCCTCTTCATTACATTATTAGAATATACTACATTTCATGTACAGTTAAAAACGTTAAAAAGAATTTCAAGGAATAGTGGACGAAGCTCTTGCTTTTAAAAATTCATGTAAGATTTTCCGTCAACTTTAAAATCTCGTGAACACTGCTGTTGAGTGTTGGAAAATATGTCACCCGTTTTATTGTGTTGTTGAATAGGATTGGTATTCTTTATTCATACCTCTCTTATTTTAGAAATTCTTTTCTAGATAAGATTTTTTTTTAAGTTAATAAGCGCTTTTTTGCAAGGCTATAAGGAATTGTGTTTGTGTTACTAGTATTTAAAAAAAGTAAAAATTAAGAAATAAGAATGTATAGCAATTACCGGGATATTGAAAACTGAAAAGTATGGGAAAAGGATTTCGGGATGGTAGCACTTAGTTACGTTTAATAATAAATTCATTACATTGAATTGAGCATATGATAATGTTTTTATTTAAATATATAATTAAATATTTCAGGATATACACAGCGCCATCTAATCCCACACTGAGCAGAGCTTGTGTTATGGAAACTAGATAACGGATAAATTACGTATACATACTTTACAAAGCAACACCCAGACCCCAGAAAAATACAAATATATATTTCTGATGTGGGGATTGAACCCTTCGCGCAGCAAACAGTCGTCGGTCGTCAAAATTGTTGATATTAATAAAAAGTTAGCTACATATTTTTAAAGCCGTTCAATAATGCTATAAACTATCTCTCTCTCTCTCTCTCACACACACACACACACAAATACTTCATTATACGTAGAATATAGGTGAAAATCCTACTTTACGTTTTAAGCTTTTATTAGTTACCATACATTTTTACTGCGTCTAGTTGTAAAGCACATAAAATGTCCCCTCACAATGTAACACATTCACAACTTTGAAAAGAAAGAAATGTTTTGTGCAAAGAATAGAAACAGCGGAATAGTTTCAAATTGCCTCAGACCATAAACCTGGTAGGCTGGTATAGCACACTCATTTGTTGTCTAAACTGAAAAGACGGTTAGAATAGAAATTTACAGAATGTATTATTTAAAACAAAATTGTTTTTATTGTGTACTTACAAATAGATATACTGTAAATTAACATATTATACTCCTAGTTTATTAATTACAGAGCATAGTGCGACATTTTCATTTATGTCTAGCTAAAGAAAAACTACTTAATTTAATAGCACTGCACGTGTAATTACACGTATATAGCGAAAGCACTTCTAAGTATCTACTATTGAGAGTTAGTTTTATAGATTATAGAGTGAGATATAAGAAAGAAGAAAGATGTAGTTAAAACATTCAACATTAAGCATTATTACGCATAATGCGCAATCATACTATAATTGAAAAACTAGCATTATTACCTAATAGAAAGACTTCATAATAAAGAAGGCAGAAAGAAAGAACAGACCTAGATAACTTGAATACAAACATTTTTGGTTCGCCGTTAAAATAAAGGATATTAAAAAGATGGGAATAAAATGCTAAAAAAGCTGAAAGGGAGACGGAAAATTAAGTCAGTGCCTACATTACAATGTTATAAAAAAATTGAAAGCATCATAATTCATTAGCAAAATTTTAATCACAAATTAGCGGGTACAAACTAGCGAAACTTTGAAATATGCATGCAATCTCATTCAGCCTTGTTATTGAAATATTCGCGAAGTTTAATTAAGGAAACTTCTAAATGCAGAAAATAACCTTAAAACAGAAATGAAACATGCAACGGGGCGATAATTCGCGACCTTAAAGTTTGGCTATTATAGTACGCGTCACGAATCTTTAGCGCTGAACGAAACCTGCGCGGAAGTCAAAAATAAGGTATCGAGGTAACGGCGAGGCGCGCGGGGCGCTTGATCGTCGGGTGCGCGAGCGTTGATTGGTTGTCCCAGTCGTGTTGTCTTTCTCGCACCAATACGTCAATTACGAGCGCGATTCTACCGATTCGCAGCTATTTTCGTCCAGCGCTAAACATAAATGACGCGCACTATACATATTTTTGAATGCAAGAATACAAGAGAATTAACGCTGTATTATCTGAATGGAAGACTTGCTAAATATTCGGGTTTTTTTGGTTATAAAATGCTTTCATTGATTTTGGATTTTGTTGACTTATGAATTGGTTTTCAGGAAGGTCTCTGGAACACATTCGGTAACAGCAAAATTAAATCTGGATAATCTTTGATACAGAACTATGCACGTTTATGCTGTGTTTTATATCATATCTATCTTCGAATGTAACATTGTGATAACAATAAGTCGAAAAAGACAAACAAAGGTATGCATTCGCTAAATCCTTTTTGATTGTATCATATAATTAGTTTAATAATTAATTTAGTTGCCAATAATATAAAACCTTCGTAAAACTGTTAACTGAGTTTCGGAGTGCGCACTTTCTGTATAAAACACACATAGGCGGTTTAAATTTTGATATTGCGAACAAAACCGCGCCGTCAGCTATTCCCCTGAATAATATAAGACAGTCCGTTTTCAGCGGCTAAAAATAGACCAGTTCGGGAAGGCCCCGACCGCGCATGGCACCCTCTACACGTATATAAGAGGACCAAAAATTGTGTATAGTTAGATCCTTTTCATTCTGATGCGGTCATCTCATCTTTCTCATTCGACAGTAGCAAACGCAAGTAAGACAGAGCGATGTTGGCGCTCGACGGTACCTCTGCAGTCTAAACGTACACGTTATTATAAATGATCTTTTCGTGAGCTACTTTACGTGTATTTTAGCTTAGTATTGATCGGCTGTTTCGTAATGACGAACTTAAGAGGATAACGTATGGTACGGTTTGAGTGATCGTTTAATGATTGTGCGGGGTTTTGTTGGCTGGCAATTTGGCGGGTCGCTGAAATTGATTGAAGCATTTACAAGAATTTTCATTACCATTTTCTTACGTTTATTTCACTTTAAATAATACCCTGAAACTGGATTAAACCAAAAATAAAAATAACGTAGCAATATTATTGTATGAAATTTACCTCGTTATTTTTAAGAATTAAATTTTGCGTCGAGATTCAGCGTAGGTATCTGACACGATTTAAAGACTTTATTATCATAATTATTTTATTTTATTGAATAATAGAACAATAAATAGGTAAATTTGTTTTTTAAGAAAATTATGTGACTCATAAAATTTTACAGCTCCTGTAAACATTGTGAACAATAGTAAAAATGTAACAAGAGTACGAGCGAGTCATCATACTTTAATTCAAAATTTTGCTAACGAGAATCGGAAATGACCCAATTCGTATAACAACTTTGCCATCGAATGTACGAATTTTTGTGTTTGTTTCTAAAAATTTACGACTTTCTGAGTTTATTTTACTGTTGTTATTCTATATATTTTTCTAAGTAAATAACGTTATTTTTTTAGTAGTTACTTTTTAAGTAGTTAACATTTAGTTTAACAGTTTAATAGTTTTTATAAAGCAATTTTTTGGACGTAAGAATAATTAAAAAGGAACTGAAAAACCATTAAAACATTTATTATGCTGTTGGTCAAGTTTCTAGTTTATAAAAATAAAAGAATTACGATCTACTTAATCCTTTTTTTTTTTCATTAAGTACTTCTGTTAAGTCCTGGTTGCCTGGTAATAACTCATTAGTGTAGTTAAATTATTTTCTAAATTCAATTTGTATTTTTATATTTAAGTTTATAAATTATTTACTTAGTGTTGTTAAGCGACTGAGCAGGAGGTTCGTGTAGCGACCAACTCCACTTAAGAACATTTCCATAGCTAAGTGCCTCCCAACTGCGATGCTTTTAAAAATGGAAAAGGGAAGGGAATAAAGAATGGGATGAAGAAAATAGTAGGGATAAAGGAAAGTTAAAATGGGCCTCCAATACGGGAGCACGGGAGACATGTCCCGAACTAAACGAACGAAATTCGTCTCTGATGAGATGTCATTATAATATGATGTAGGGGGATGTAGTAGTTTGGCAAGGCAAGCCAATCTGACACCAATGCTATTTAAAAAGAACAATGTAATATAATAAAGAGTTAATAAACAAAACAAAAAAGCAAGCCGCATAAATTGATATAAGAAATTCCATTCAAAATAAGAGGAACGTATTATAAAATGACTTTCTTCAGATTCGAATTTCTACGCAGTCTATTGATGTCGGGACAAAGGGACCGCCACGCCACGCTCTTGACAAAATAATAATTAAAAGCTTTTAAATGTCTCGGTCAAAGGAAATGTTTTCCTTGTTTATATTAATTTTTGTCTCTAATTATATATTTGCCTTTATGTTATAGTTTTCGATTCACTGGCGTTCTTTGGCACTTCATAGTATCTAGGTTTTAAAGATAAACGTTTTTACTCAATACTACTTGGATAGTATTGCCCTGAATATATTTAATACATATTTATCAAACATACTGAGGCTATAAGTTCATTATATATTTTTTTAGCTTTATGCCTAACATAAATATTTTTACCTCTATTTGATTTTTTTTGTTGTTTCTTACTGGCTCGATCCAATTATTTCCAAAGGACGATTGCTTGGACAAAATTTCTAAACGCTAAAATTTATTATATATTTTTCTTTCATACTTTATATTACTAATATTGTTAAGTCTAAAGCTTAGCATATATTTATTTTTCTTTAATCCTTAAGATGTACGAAAAGGTTTAAGTTTGTTCTCATGTATAAAATTGGCTGGCCTGACATCACTTGGATCACGTTGTATAGGTACAACGTGTATAGGATAGGTCCTACCTGTAACCTTATGCTTATGCTTAAGGGTCTCCTCCCCTTTTTTTCTCTGCTTGATAACTACCCTCGTACTTGAAGACATATTCTAAAAATAATTATTAAAAGGTGCTGCTGTAGCGACCGCTACTAATGCACCGAGTTCTGAATCGCGCTTATGATATTTGTTCGAGACTTAGCATATATACAACTTCTGGACTTCGAACCATCGGGGCCCAACAGCCGGCTCAGTTGTACGACTGGTTGAGGATCCTCCTTTTGGTTCAGAGGAAGGATACATCCCTCCTTCCTCCTCAAAGTCAAAGTCAAAAGTATCTTTATTCAATACGGCTATATATAGTAACACTTTTGAATCGTCGTGGTATTACAAAACATTTACCACCGGTTCGGAAGGCCTCTTAGCCATTCACATAACATTCATTTCTATATTAAAGATTTCAATACTAGTAAAACGTAAACTATATATTTTTATAATAAATAAATATGAGGTATATAACATGGGCTATAATTCAAAGTAAGGCAAAAAATACGTCACATTTACCTGTGTATATAGTGGGTGTACACGAGTGAAACAAAAGACCTCAAACAATAGATTAATAGGATTTCTATCTCACTCTATAAAGTAAATACAATGACTGTTGTTCATAGAGGTCTCATCTTATAGTGAAATATTTGGGACGTGAAATCTGTAGTACGTATGACGAGGATCTGTATGAGTTTTTATTTGTATCTATTTTAATTTATAATTGTATTTATTCACACATAAATATATAATAAATCTACAAATTGCTAAGATTTTTAATAGAAACCGCGATGCAACCTAATATCGGCAACCCACTCCAGAGTTGTCAAGCTCTGCGAGTGTTCACGGGCGGCGATGACCACTTTCCATCAGGTGGCTCGCCTGCTCGTTTGCACCCTATGTTATAAAAAAAAAGATCTTATAACTAAAGTGATCGCTTCCAAATAGTATTTTATTATAGGTGCCTATGTTTTTTTAACCTAAATAAAGAATGCTCCAATCATAATTTGAAATAACTTTCACAAAGTTAAGCTTGAACACCAATAAAGGCTGTACAGACAGACGTATCTATTGAACAAAAAGTAACCATTTTAACGAAACGAAAGCTTTACATGTGTTTGTTAATAAAATGTAAATATCCAATGCTTTATAGCTCACCTCGATTAGCTATGCAAATACTAAATGCACGTTACAAGAAATGAGCAAAAAATTACTAAAATTGCCACTCTGGTATTGCCGTTAATAATTTGCTGAGACCTTGCATACAGAGGTCATAAATAATGCACGCTCAACCATACATTAAATATAGCTTAGATTTTAACTTGGACTAATATTAAGTATATTTCAAGCTGTTATTTACATATATTTGTTCATCTTTTCACGTATTAGTACTTATATTATTACGCTTTCGTGGCTTAATCACCGAACAAATTAAATCAAATTTTGATGATCAATGTTAAACTACAAATTCAATCAACATCAAATCATTATGGTCAAGCGCTATCGTGTTTCATCAAAAAAAACTTTTTTAATAAAATTGATTCCCCTTATAAATAACAAAAATTAAAACATCTTATAGTACTATGTAATTATACTCATTATAGCAGAAATATAACTCAATCATCTATTATATAAAAATGAATTGCAAAATGTGTTGGTAAGCGCACTCGATAACAGGTGAACAGATTTACATAATTCTTTTTTTAGAATAATCCTAGATTTACGAGGATGGTTTTTAAGAAAAAAAATGGTAGTCGCAGGGTATAATATGGGTTTTGGGTAGTAGTAGTATTAGTACAGCGAGAACGAAGTCGCGTTGGTCCGGCTAGTTTTAAATAAAACTGGGTCTCTGTAAACTATGCGAAGTATATTCAGTAAATGATGGGCATTGTTTGAAAGAACATAAAACTTACATGGACCTTGTTAAAACAGGCCGGTTCAATTAGTGCTCTTTTTTCACAACAATGACATAGCTGTGGCTTAATTAAAAAAACTGACATTTTAATATTTTAGCATACTTCCGATGACATCTAGACTGTTCTGTGAAGGTATCACTGACTGTTTAGAGTAGATTTCTTAGAAATTACTTTCATTCAAGAAGATATAGAAGATACTTAACAAGAAGCAGAACATTTACAATAGCTAAGTGCATATCTCGACAGCAGTTGAACAGATTTCGACAACTCTTCTTCTAGAATATTTCCTAAATTCAAGCGTGGTTCTTAAGCAATGAAAAATAAGGTACATATACTGTTAGTTAAATATATAATTTTTAACAAAAAATAAACCGACTTCAAACTAAAAAGTAAAAAAATAAATTTGCTTCCCACAAAGTAATACGGATTTTCATTTAGTATATAGAAATGATTTAATAGTTATTTTATAATTTAGACGTTGGTACCAAGTAAATGCTACAACAATCTATACAATATCGATTTAACCAAACAAACACTTATTGTTTTACTTGACACCGGCTTCTAAATTAACTAATACTTCTAATACAACGACTTCGGAGACATCTCCTTTCCAACAAAAAAAGAATCATCAAAATCGGTTCATAAACGACGAAGTTATCAGTGAACATACATAAAAAAAAAATTATACATACAGACCAATTGAGAACCTCCTCATTTTTTTGAAGTCGGTTAAAAATCGAACTGACATGCTTTTGATATCGACTATATTCCAATCAATCGTATTAGTTGTAAAAATTAGAATTTCTGTTTGCCTGAATTTTACTTTATCACCTCATAACTAAAATTGCCGAGATCTAAATACAAAATTTCTCCCTAATATCTAAATCATTTCTGATATGCGTTGCGCATCTGTGTAACTCGTAGAATATCTATTCTAGACATGAAAAAGTAAAAATAAATATCTATTGATGTCTCGCTGAAAACTAAAAATAGCGCGATGTGGTTTAATAAAATTTCAATGTATAATTCAATCATACTCCACCCACTACAGGCCATTGATATGTAATACGTAGCTGTTGATTGATGATACACTGAGAGGTTGCATACGAACTCCGTTTTATAATCATATTGGATTGAAAATATTTGTAGGTTTTGTTCGTTGAAAATAGCTTTAGTCGATTCATCATAATATTATATTAACTTTAAATGGTGGAATAATTTTAGAGGTACGTATAAAATATTTTTTGAAAGGGAGTAAAAATGCTATATTTTGAAATACCGTTGGATCCTGAAAATTTGCAAGTCCTGCAAATATGCTAGGACAATGAATAGGGTGAATAAAAAAAGGTGGATAGTAACTCATACGATTAGGCTTTTGGCTATAGATTACAAAAGTAATCTTTTATAACATATATGTACTTGAAACTATCATGAGTTTAATGAGAGTGTATCTCATTAAAGGAGGTACATAAGCTTGATAAGTAAGCACCTCTTTTAGGCTTCTGTTTTCGCACCGCCCCGGGCACTGCGTATACAGTCTTTTGAAAGAAGACTCCAACGTTTAAAGCCGAGGTTTTTACGATAACGCTTACTACTTTAAAAAGTTGCAGCAATGCGCCAGATAAAGTTCCATATGTATACTTATATACTGTGTATGTAAAATTAAAATAATAGAAATAATAAAAAAAACACTTTATTGACAAACATGCTGAAAAGGACTACAAAAAAGAAGAACACAATTCAGCCAATTGGCGGCCTTATCGCTAGGAAGCGATATATTCTAGGCTACTAAAAGGCGTTAAGAAAAAGTTATGAAATAATGTAGAGATATTATATAGCTAAAAATAAAATAAACATAAACATAATTATAAAATTCTTATACTTTAAAAACTAAGAAAATATTCGCCGTACAAAACTTGTTGTCTAATAACAATCAATAAAGACTTGTTTAATTTCTAAGATATGAAAACATTAACCATAATTCAGAAACGTTTGCAGTATACATTGAGTTTAAATCATTTATTCTCATAAAAACAGAAAGTCACTTACATGAGAACATTAGAAAGATACATTTTGCTAACTATTTAAACCGTCGACAGATTAAGTATAATATAAAACACAACAACAATAACAGCCCATCTTTACACAGCTAGGTACGGAGCATTTAACCATAGTGATTTTCAGTAACGTATTTCGATAGCCATTGCCTGATAATAGGTACCTATATACGCTACTAGCAGACTTTGACGCTCGTTCTTACGAGTACTCACACCCCCAAGCCATTCAATAGTTTATGTACTCCATATTAAACTTTATATTGGGAAAATAGTTTGACATTTAATCGTGGTCCAATTAGCTATTTTGGGAGTATCTCGTATATTGCTGATAATTTGTTTATACGTGTACCTAGGGTTATGAGCTACGAACACGAACTCGCCTAAGGCGTACATTGGCTACTTCATCATATAAAATGTATAATATACCTACGTATGAAGTATTATTATAATTGAAAAGCTATTTATTCCATGTAAGTATCAGTTTTTGTTTATATTTACAATTTGTTGTTCTCATTTTAAAAACAGTGCAAATATCTGACTTTCTTGCCGGTTCTTCTCTGTAAAACTGTGAATGTTTTGTGAAAAATCAAAATTGATGATTGAAATATTTCATAAAAGCTATAAATAAATGTATGATCATTATGATACGTCAAAAAGAACAATAATGGCTTTAAAACTTGACAAATCCATTTAAACTATTCACACCTAAAAACAAAACAACTTTTCATATGCATATTATTGTAAAAGCAACATCGAATTACAGCAAGGAAATAAAGAAACATTTTCTTGTGGGAAATGCGACAGTGGCTCAGATATTACTAGTAGGTACATGGTTATGGCGGAAAAGCATTTTGTGACGCGAATAGCAAAACCAATCTCACTATAATTTGCTTGCATGAATCCGATGAAATTTCTTTATTCCAGCCCTTTTATTGTATTTTAATGTTTTGAAACGACGACCGCTTGGATCAGTGGTTACACTTTCTGTACTTTGGGTAATGGGTTCAATACCCACACTGGGAAAATACATTTGTATCTTTCTGTGGTCTGGTCGTTGCTTTGTATTAAATGTATGTAACAAAAGAAATATATGTACAACGTACATAAAATTATCCGTTACTTAAGCTCAACTTAACCTGGGTCTAAACGGCGAATTGTTGAAAATGTCCTGAAGTATTATTATTATTTTATTACTTGGAAATAAATGATTTTGAAAAATATATAATATTGAAACTATGGAGAAATATGATATTTTGGACTACACCAGGAAATGAAATTACTCCATAGCAATACTCGTATCCATCAAATCATTTGCATTTGTTTAGTTATACAAGATATTTTAAACATAAAATAGAAATATTATATTTCTAGAAGCATTATCTGGAATCCCTTAGAGAGTCGTAAGAATAGACGCCTAGATTTTGATTAGTTTTATGATTAAGAAGCAATTCTTATGAGAGAACAAAGAGACATAGACTATCGCACAAAGGAATAGCCAGGTAAGATTCCTATAGCATTATAGTTAATTGAACGAAAGGGAATAGAAAACTCAGATACGTTTGCCAATTACGGTACAGATATCTTTCTGTGCCAATTTTGCAGTATCTTAATCTCTACTGAGATAAAAAGAATCAAGTTTTATAAGCATACTAGCCTTGCATTTTTATCTGAATACTATCTGTCAAAGCTATTATATACAAAATAGTTTTCTTACTTCAGCTTTCTTCAACAACAAATCTTCAATATTATGCATAGCTTTAAAACGATGCTTTAAAAAGAATAGTTATTAATAAAACGCTCTCTAACGTCAGGACAATTTAACAATTGCGCCCTCTTACAATACAAATTTAATAACAGAAGAAACATATTTTTTCTTCGAATAAAACAAATAAAGAACACATGGTTATAATATTCAGAAAATCGGCGTTTTTCAAGTGAGTAATTCAATCGAAAATCGAGGCTAATACTTTTGAGTTCTGCGCTCATACGAAATATAAACAAAAAAGAACACACAACATCCAATTGAACATCCTAAAAAATAGATAGTTTACATATCCACGTTGTATGAATATTCAAAATCTATATTTCAATTAAACTTAATAAAAAAACTAGCCGAACTTTGGTACAATGGAGTAGAATCGCTACTTTGAGGAATTCCAATGTTTATACGAAAATAATTTAATTAAACATTCTTACAACGTAAACGAAAAAGTTTATTCGATTTCAATTCGGTGAAGCATTTTGGACCAATAGGATTTTTCTTGTTTTTAGTTTGCGATTTCCATTATTACATACTAGCCAGCTAGGCTGCGTCTTTAAGAAGACATCTCTCTCGCTATGATTTGCAAAATGAGGATTGATTTTGTCTATTAGTAATTTGATAAGCGCCTTACACCGCCACTAATAATGAAATTTATTTAAACAAGTCGTTTCCAATTTAAAATGGAATTAACATAAAATTCATAACATTTTTATCGCTATTCTTTGTAATAATTTCGATAATCTGAAAGAATCATATTTTGTTGAGTAATATTTCTCGCGAGATTGTAGACTGTGACTATTTACGTCACATCTGACTCAAAGTGGAGAGTGTCGGTATTGTGCACCTACGTCTAGTTTGGTTTCTCTCACCATTAGGAGTACGACCAGCTCGTCTTACCACTTCGTAGCATATAAAAAACCTTAACCAATGGTAATATTTTAGTAATGAAATCTATTCTAGTGAAAGTCAATGAATTTGCTCCAATTCTCATTTATGTTTAGTTTTAAGTACTAGAATAAAACTAGCATAGTAAAGCTCAGTGTATTTCGCATAAAACTTCCCTTTAATCTTAACTTTCCTCTTCCTTATTAATTAAACTCATATATGTTGATCAACATGATAAGTATAATTTAAATAGTTGGAATTTCTTGAAGTATCCCGTAAGACAAAGTTGTATAGAGGCATGAAGATCTAACTTTATAAAGACTTTTCGATGTCAAACAGTTTCCGAACTTCTCACATTGCAATCACAATATTGAACGTAAACTTGTGTATATAGGTACTAAATAAATTCAAGTTCTCTTACAAAAAATATAAGCCAACATAAATAGAATTTATTAGACCTTAACAATTGTACACTATTATTTATTGTGGCTAATCTATAATATAAAAATTAAACGCACTGTTTGTAAACTGTGTTTGTAGGCATAAGTCGATTACAACTGAACTCATTTATAATATTCTAATAATATAATACGATTTATAATATTCTAATAATATAATAATTCCTGGTTGTACGAGGATGTTTCTTAAGCAAAAAAATTGTGTAGGGTATAAAGTAACGCGTGAACGAAGTCGGTCAACTAGTGAATAATAAAATGAAATAAAATGGAAAGTAGCAAATAAATTGATAGAAATTTTCTAATTTCCTTAGTAAAATATAGTTACACAAGCAAGCGGATACCTTTTTATACACCTAAAGTTCATATATTCACAAGTAGGTACACTGAACTCGACGGAGAAACGGACTTCATACAACGTATAGAAAACTTAGCTTGTTAACACTACAAGTGACATAGTTCGTGTTTCTTTTGATCCAAGAGAAACACACAAGAAAGTTTTGTATAAGGAAA
Source organism: Eurema hecabe (assembly GCA_026213755.1). Lineage (NCBI taxonomy): Eukaryota > Metazoa > Arthropoda > Insecta > Lepidoptera > Pieridae > Terias > Terias hecabe. The sequence continues at coordinate 7,889,714 of JADANM010005835.1, forward strand.
ACGTTGAAACCTAATCTTGTTACTAGCTTCAATTTCTTAGTGAAAATTTATTATAGAAAACGGCATTTGGAATATTAAATTTACCTTGTCGCTTAGAATTTGTATTCCTCAAAGAATTAATATATTTTTATTAATAAGACTCCTCAAATGTTAATTATAAGAAATAAGAATAATATAATAAATTTTTTTTAATTACTTAAGAATACAAAATTAATTATAAAGTCTTTATCTATTTGTAGTAACGGGCGGCCTTATCACTAATATGTGATTTCTTCCAGGCGACCATTGGAAAGAAATAGAACAGTACAGAAATAGTAGTAAAGCGGGTGGCGAGTGCAACTTATAACTTAAAAACGTAATAATAGTCAAAGTATATTAACGAGATCAGGTTTGGTCCAAGTGACACCGCTGTATAGAGTCAGTGTTACGTAATAGCAATTAGCACTAAATAGCGAACATTTTGATTTATGCCCCTTGGAAATTAATTGATAAACCATCATTAACATCGGGCTCTAACAGCATTTGCGGTGTTATTAATGTTCATAGTTAGTGGCTGAAGATGCCTAATTCGAAGTGAAAATAGCTTATCTAAATAGTTATTTTTAGAACGCTTTTTTTTTATTCCACTAGGTGGTGAGACGAGTTGGACGCCCTCCTGATGTTAAGAGAAACGCCAGCCCATAACCAATGTAGTGCTACTCAGAACTTTGCTCCGGGCAGGGGTGCACTACATTGACGCTCCCCACTTTGAGTCATAAGATGTTAAGACTCATCAGCCCAGGAATCTCGCTGGCTACAGTGCCCTTCAGGACGGAGCACAGTGACATTTGCACATCACTGTTCAGGCGGTAGAATGTAAATACATCACTAATTTGAGGTAAGATTAACATAGCTTCAATAACCTTCATCACGTCAGATTCACCACTTATTGACTTAAGTAGAACTTGAGGTATGGATAGATAGTTTTTAACGTATTTACAGTAGATCTTTTAAAAAAGGCCGGCAAGCCACTTCACGGCTGTCAATCTCGACGAGTGTTCATGGGCGATGACCACTTTCCATCAAGTGGATTATTTGTGGTGAGATTAAAAAATAACAACTTATTTGATTACCATTATATTATATCGGTATACCCATTTGGTTTATTAAAGTGGAACGCGAGATATGGATGGATCGTTATTAAAATCAAAATTATTTAATGCATGAATGCATTACGTGCATATATATATGTATATATTATTTATGCCTAAATAACATAAAAATAACGTATAATGTTAAATAGCAGCCAATCCTTAAACTTTGTTTGATTTTTGAACGGATGCTAATTATAAAAATCCATTCGTATCCAATATTCCAATCCGGCCGTAATATTAAAGTTCCAATGCAGATGATTGAATGAAAGATACCTATATATAGTAAGTGGATGTGTCATAGATCCGTACGCGTCATTTATGTTTAGCGCTGGCCGAGAATAGCTGCGCATCGGTAGAATCGCGCTCGTAATTGACATATTGGTGCGAGAAAGACAACACGACTGGGGCAACCAATCAACGCTCAAGCACCCGACGATCACGCGCCCCGCGCGCCGCGCCGTTTCCTCGATACCTTATTTTTGACTTCTACGCAGGTTTCGTTCAGCGCTAAAGATTCGTGACGCGTACTATACCTAATTATAGCCGAAATCCGAATGTTCTTTTTCCAGTGAACTGATTGCTTTGAATCTTTGAATTTGTACTTAACTTGGCTGTAACATGTACATTGGCTGATTCTTTTTTTGCGTGAATTCGTTTCTTTTCATAGTAAAATGATGTTCGATTTTCTTTGACTTTTCTTCTATCAGCCGATTATAATCGAAATTATAATTCTCTGCACCAGTATCAATGTTAAAACTAAAACACACTTGAATTATAAAAGTCAAAATAAATCGTATTTTAATAAGGAAGCCACTACAATAGCTTCGTTATACAATTATTGGATACTATCACGATTTGTATAGTAAAATCTGCAATAGGTCGTAAGCTATTGTAAGCTCGATGTAGCCTCGCCTACTTTGTCCCACACAAACTGTAGCTTCGCGTGCCCATTCGACCTCAAATGTATCGTGTATTCAAATACTAACACAGAACCTTGAACAAGCAAAAACTGTTCAGTTTCTAATCTACCATTATATAATTATTTGAACGAGCCATGACTAGCTTATTGCATGCAAACTTTATTTAATTAAAATAATTGTTGGCTTCGCTTTGTTGAGAGTTTAAATTGTAAATATATTATCCGTAACGATAATATATGTAATAATCATATGAATATTTAATAATGTAATAATCATATAAAAGTTCATTGACTTTGTATCAACAGATACATAATATGTTGAGTTTCGCTAAGCAGAAATTATAAGGACTATTATTACCTATAAGAAAAAAATTCAATTGTTTTCTTTATACATTTTTAATTTAAATGTTTATATGTCTTTGGTACTATGTAATAGTGGTGTAATTTTGTATGTTATGTTTTTGGGCAATAAATGATTTATTATTATTATTATTATTATTATTAAAAACCTCGCACTTGGAACCAAAACTGATTTGAACTATAGACCAATCTACAAGTAATATTTAAAATAATTATAGATCAATTTAGAAGCATTATTTAAAATAATTATCACGGCTTATGTTATAAGAATTCCCGCCTACGCTACTAAATTGGAACAATTACATTCTTAATAGTATCAACTTTGAATTTGTTTTTAAAAATTAAGAGGATATCACACATTAAATAAGCATAGAAATAAAGAAGTCCACAATTAAAAGTATTTAAGAATTCAACATCCTTTTTCAAAGACAAATGCTAATAAAAACAAAACTTTATGTTTTAATAATAAAAGACGAAAGAAATAAATTTGTATTAGAAATTGTTAAAAGCAAATTCAACACTTAAGCTAACACGAACGGGCGATAATCTAGGTGAGAGCAGTCAACTCTTTCATTGATTAAAACTCGACGTTGTTCGACACGTTAACTTTTTCTAACTTAAAAGCTTTGATGTTTAGAACATACCCCCGCGATCTTTTCTGAGCCTTGTGTAATGTTCGGGAAAGTTTATAGTTGTTATTATTTAGTATACTTTTCATAATATTCTATGATACTTTTATTATAGAAAATGATAACTCATTTGTATGTACATGATTACTATTTTGCGATCATATTTATTATATATTATCATTTAGCATTATTTATGATGAAAGACAATTTTACTCACGTGAATTCTTTATGAGCTATAAACTGAACTACAAAAACGATAGCATATCTAGACAATTCAAATACATCGATGTACACGTTTCCTAATTCCAACATTACTTTATTTAAAACTCAAACGAGACAAGATTAAGAATAAATCTGAGCTGTATTTTGAAAACAAATGCTTTGATAAAACACCAGCGTTGAATTTATACCAAACGCTCACAATACCCTAAAATTGCATTTCAATGAGAACCTGTCAAGAAGTTCGCGTGAGGGCTATTTTAAATATTCTGATTCTGAAAATTTGAATTTCTTATCATATTTTGTAGTTTATATTGAATTTGTGAACGTTGATATTTAAATATTAAGCTGTGTTCATTTGCAAGCTCGTTAATAATGTATTTAATATTTTATTAGTTAATTTATTACCTGTAGGTAAAAATATATAATGTTTGATTATCACATGTATACCGATAATTAATTAACTCGTAACAAAAGTCGTTGCCTAATAATACCACAGTAAATAAATTCTCTAGTCAAATTGCGTACAAAATATAAAATACATCGTAGCTCGTAAATGTTTCGGGCTGACTTATTGAACTGTCTATAACCGTAATATAATTTTACACCATTCAACTTGTGCATTCATCGTACCGTAGCTACGGAGCTTCCAACCTTTAATAATAAATATAAAACTGTTCGGAGCAAAGTTAACCAGATTGTGCATCAATTTTTAAACAAGTCAATTACAATTTGTCTGAAACGCTGACTGACCGTATTAAATGAACTTACAAATATATTTATCACTAACTGTGCACCGCGGTGTTACTTGATTAAAGTAAAAAAAATATTTTTATAATGAAGTTATACATAACATATATCATACATGTTGAAAAGTTTCTTTAAGCTAAGTTAATGTCAAAGCAATTTTTAATTATCCTACAGGAAATAAATAAGAAATTATAATCGTACTTAGATCTTATCAGCGCTACCAGAACATTGAAGAAAAAATTAGTCTCTTAGGGAATTACTTCAAAATGGAAAGCAACAATATAACTATACAAGTAATTTTACGATCTGAGAAAGCGCGTGAACATTTTCCACTGAACAGAAGCAATAAATAAAAAGAATTACAAAGAGTTCTACCGGGTACTTCCCGTAATGAATCCTTATCTACGGTACCGGCAACAAAACTGCTAAAGGATTATATTGTAAACGAGATTGCGTTGTAGGAAAATGTAAAAATGTCAATTCCATCATATAATTACATTACCTTCATAATGAGATTTTATCGCGTCCACTTCATAATAAAGTGAAGCTATTTTTAAATAAAACAAATTAATGAATATAATGCAGTTGATGTTAATAAAGTAATAAAAGAATAGATCAACGGAAGTGAATAAAAATGGCTGAGTTTTATGTTAGAATTATTAAACGAAAATAAAGTGTCAGAAACTCTTATTCTTTATAGTTTTTTAAGTAAGCAGACACAATGACATTCTTGACGGTGAGAACAGTGCACTTCAGCGAGTATTCACATGGCTTATGAAAAATAATGCATTTTTTAATGCAAAAGACTATATTCCAGTTTATTAGTTACTTAAAATAACTTTTCCTGATATTCTCACATATTTTCTGTTTTAACAACTATCAGACATTTAATTTAATAGGTATTAACAGATCGATTATTTGAGATTTATTATTCTAAATTCCTGCGTTTACAATTCTCAAAGAACCTATTTCATACATGACTAGAAACTGATATGTAGCAACAATAGTATAGCTGAAAGAATCGAACGATCGATAACACGTGCAGACATCAATCAGAAATCAGACTACGTGAATCGAGCTGTACCTTAAGAAGTCCGATATGTCACTTGAAGAATCAGTAGGAAGATGAACGATGAAATCATACTTTCTTATAAAGCCCTCAATGCACTTGGTTATTGGTACCATGATGAATCAAAAGTGTTACTATGTTATTTAACCTAGTTGAGTAAAGATATAATTGACTTTGTCTAAACTGTATCGCTTTATCGAGCAAGAGAAAGTCTCGTCCGTCATCAGTAGTACTTTTTCATCTGGTAATTACCACTGCAATTCCACGTATATTATTCTGATATTGAAGCGGTACCCTATGGATGAAGTCGGCTAGCCTTAAGAAAACCTTTTTTTAAGTGGGGAAATGCTCATGCACACCTTCAGCTCTCGGGGTTAGGATGTAGGTTCACACTCTTACCGACTAAAACACTACTTCATTCCAAACTGCTTCATGATGGGGTCACGGGTATATCCTCAAGTAAGTTGATTAAAAGGTCGTTGCTATTCAATAAACATCGCCCACTGTATAAGCGTTGATTGGCTTGCATAAAGTTTTGTAGTAAGCCATTTAGCACTATTCCTCGCCATAGTACTCAGAAATGCTGTCAGCTGAATACGTTTTAACAGCTAAATTGGTTTCGTCCTTTGATTTCTTGTTAATCGAATTGAAAGGTTACAGCAATACTCAATGATAATCCATAGAAAAACTTTGAACTCTTTTGATGGCTATCCGAGGCTTGGAATAAAATTTAAGGGTGAAATGATATCTTTAGTATTATTTCTTATATCTTTTATTGGTTTGGATTGCCTAGAAACGAACAAATGGTCCTCAGACCGAATAAAAAACAAAAGCTTTTTGCTTTTTTTAATGTCTAAATGTATGGTTCTTTGTAATTTTAAATTCTCTTCCGTCTTGTTTCTAAGTCTAGAGAGAAGAGAAGAGAGAATATTTCTTTATTCATTTGTCAGCGCAATTCTACTAACACAGATAACAATAATTAAAAATAAAACGCAGTTAGTTTCACGTGCTAACCTACATTTGTTTTTCAGAGTGACAGTTGGAAACTATGAGAAATTCTCGACAATGTATATCTCGTTGATATTTCCGGACAAACTAGATGTATGATACGCTGACAGTCGTCTGATATAGGTATTGAAACTGGCCGAGCTTAAAATACTTATCCGATATAGTATCTATAGAAATAGTTCAGAGTTGAAGTCTATTTCAAAATTAATACCAAACTTTGAAGCTAAATAAAATCCTTTTGAAATATTTTTGGGCCTTTTTTTTAGTTTTAATATAATTTTTTGTAGGTTTCTAAATATGGTGGCATATATTAGATATATATTTTGTTTTATTTTTGATCGTAAACCTCTTATTTCCTGTCCCACTATGTTTAAGTACTACAAATTAAATGGAAAAGTAACTTATTTCTCACTTCCTCGGTCAATTGCATCAAACGGTGGTATTTATTTTTCTTTCAAAGGAATTATTTTCAAGCGCAACGTTGCAGACGGAATAGTATAAGGTCGATGTGAAATAAAATTATTAGCTTCGAGTTTTTACTTTTAATATTATTAATAAGTTTCTTATAAAAAAAATAATTAGGTAAGTATATATTATTCTTTAAAAAATAATTTTCTGTACTAATAGTTTTTTAATCTTTAAAAGTAAAATAACAATAATATCATCATTATAAGACAACAAATAAATAATATGTATATATAAATAAATATCCATATTATATAGTATTTAAATTCCGAACCTCAAAAACATTTTGCATACAACTATTACAAAAACAACTGATATTTCATTTCTACAACATATGCTTTTTATTTGTGCTACAGTTTAAATAACTACTCATTAATTCATCTCAATATAAAATATTCAATTTTAAAAATGCCTACCATAATATTTTTTGTACTCGCGAATTAAGTGTTCTCTTATTTTATCCTGTACGTATCGTTGGTTGACTGGAAGGAATGGCTTACAGCCATAAGGTCGCGATTTACATGTGGACTGGGGAGTCTGTATTATTTTTGTATTTTCTTTTGTACTCGTATCAGTTTGTGCAATGTTACTACATGTAATAAAGAATTTATAAATAAATCCATAATATTAAGTATATTATAAATGCGAAAGTTTGTCTGTCTTTCCATCACGTTAAATATACTGAACAGCTTACAACGAAATTTGGTACACAGATGGTCTAGAGCCTGAGAAAGAACATAGGCTACTTTTAACTAGAAAAAAGGGTTAAAAGGAGGGAAAGGAGGGGCCAAAGGTTATATTAAATTTAAAGTCCACGCGGACGGAGTCGCGGGCAGCAGCTAGTAACTAATATGTGAAATTCACGTGTCCATATATGCATTTATCTTGCCGGCTTGCAGGCTGGGTCTGACAAGCGCACAATCTTGAAGTATAGCGGTCATCACTCGTGCCGACCGTTTCTTTATTATTTCAAATTTCTATTTCGAACATATTTTGAAAAATTAAACCATCTCACTCTAATACTAAAACGGTTCAAGTGTTAAAGCGAGAGAGTTTTATTTTTATAAAGCTGTTATATAGATTGATTAATTAATCGTATAGGAAAGTTTCTTTTTACGTTTAGTGTTGATGCGATTCGTATAAAACCAGAAAGACAAAAAGAGAAGTAGTGTTTTATAATTTAATGTGAAACGTTGTTGTAACAGATGGTCTAGAGTCTGAGATAAGACATAGGCTACTTTAACTGGAAAAAAGTGTTATAAGGTGGGAAGGTGGCCAAAGTTTATGTTAAAGTCACAATCATATTGCGCTCGTATTTGCAACATTCTTTTGAAATATATCTTCATTTCCCAATTTAATATATTACGCTATACCTTCGAAATATAAAATATTATCACAATGTAAAAACCGATCTCTCCATAGCTCTCGCAACAAAGGAAATGAATAGCAAATCTCAATTAAAACGTTTACAATAGGGATTAGGTGAAATGTAACACCGTTATTAGCGATTCTAGGAAATTCTGACGTTATCCTTCTAGATATGAATTATTAAATTAGATTAAACGTACGTAACGGTGCATATTTCGAAATTAAACTACAAGTCAGCCAATTGGATATTTTATACATTCCGAAAACGAAGCTAAAAGGTAAATTTTCAACTCCTTTGATTGCCATCGAATAATTCAAATTAAAGGGATTGTGTTCACGGCAAACATTTTCGGAGTAACGTTGTTAGCTCTGAACCACTAACAGTGTTCGATAAATTCAACATGTAAACTTATCCGACAAATATTGCGAGGCGAAATTGTATTATTTATAAAAACATTTCGTGATATTTGTTACATAAAAATGAGTGTAAAAAATTGGTGTTAAATCGTTCGATACGTTTAAATTTTGATGTCTGACTATTTTTACAAGCTTTTTTTATTTTCAGTATGCCGTATTTAAAGTCTCAAATACCTTTCTCTATCACTTTTGTAAGTCAAAATGTGAACCATGAAAAATTTTCGCGCGTTTTTGGTTTTTTTTTAAGTACATTGATTTACTATCTTGTCAGATTAAGAAACGAAACTGTTTATATTTAGTCGAAAATAGTTATTAGTAAATATGAGTTGAGGATATAAATTAAAATATAAAAAATACTAGAGTATTTATTTTTATTATGGGTTGTTTATTTAATTATACTATTAATATCTTCACCTATTAAGGATATAAAAAACGTACAACTAAAACTACACAATAAGCTCCATATAATATTTCATTGGTCTTGTACTAAGCTATTTTTCGGACAACCATTGCTTAAAATGTATCAGTACTGACTGCATGCATTTATTTACAAACAGTAATGTAGATTTAATTTCGATAAAGCCTTCCTCTACGGTCATACGCATTCATGAATCTTCATTGAGCCGTGATAGTAATTGAAACGAAAAATATAAACCAGTGAATCTTAGTTGGCAGACGAGTAATTTAATACGATATGTATCATATGTATTAAGCGAACATTTTAGATGTTATTAATTATATTTTTAAAGTGTGTTCATGTGTGAGTGTTTGTGTGTGTGTGTGTGTGTGTGTGTGTGTGTGTGTGATTTTCATCTTTTATTAGTAAAAACAAGGCGGTTTTATACTGCTAGTAGATACAACACATCTTTTAAAATTACACAAAGACTTTTCATGAGATTTTTGTAATAGAGTACCTATTTAGTTATCAAAATATAAAATATATCTTCAACTATTGAGTATATCAATAGCTATTTTTCTTGTTGGGCTGGAATGATTAAAAGAAGCAAAACCTATTGAAATTGGAATAGAAATTTTCGAGTAACTTTTGGTATGTATATTGACGTATTTATATAATATGTTTGGTCAGACATAGTCATAAAACAAAAAGTAGGTCACGTTACTGTGTTACGTTTAAGAATGTCACCCGAATCAGAGTAGTCAACGAAAATAAAAGGCCGGCATAAGAATTTACAATATCATACAATATCATGTTTTATATAACATACTCAATTTTAAACTAGATTCTACATTTTTTTAATGATTATTGATGTCCATTAACTACGATCACGCCTGATCGTAAGCGAGATGTGGTCTATGTGATGGCATGACTGTCTAAGAGCCTATTGTAGCAGTTGTTTAATAACTGCTTTCTGCGCGAAGGGTCGTGGGTTTGATTCCCACACCGGAAAAATGTATTTGTAATTTACATTTGTATTTTTCTGGCAACACCCCGACCCCAGAAACATAGCAACAGCTATGTATTCTATGTACGTATTTGCAAAAAAAATGTATGTATATGTAATTTATTCCGTTATCTAGTTGCCATAACACAAGCTTCGTCTTAGCTTAGAACTAGATGGCGCTGTGTATAAATGTCCTGAAAATATTTATTATTATTTTTTTTCGCTATAGATAGCAGTTCCAATATCCTTACTTCAGTAGTAAAAAATTTTATAGAAATTTTATGTCGCCAATATTAAACCAATACAAGAAATATTAGTCAAACATTCTAATAAAACCAAAGTCAATGAAACGCGAATAACGCAAGCAAGACTAACTGGAAACAGAATGTTTGAGAGAAAAATTAAACTATTCCAAGATAAATAGACCCATCAATAATGTTAATTAAATGGACGAACAATTAGAAACAGAGTGCTATCGTTTCAAACAAGGGGCTAGTAAGAACTTTATTGTGTCGTTAATAAAATTGTAAAAGAATATTAAAATCGCATTGGTACTTCGTGCTCATAGCCAAGTGAAATTCTTTGAAGGCCTTTGGTCTATGGTAAGGGAAATTTTAGAATAATTTCTCTTCCACTTTATATAAGCTCATCCTGGACACTTT
>JADANM010005835.1:7919759-7933994 GCA_026213755.1 Eurema hecabe
AGAATAGTGTAAGCCGTTGAATCAAATGAAATCACAGTTGGAACAGGTCAACGTTGTTTGGTTTAGTGAGCGAGGGGCGGCGGCTGGTGACGCCGCACTTCTCGGATCAGACGTGCGTGAAGCTCGCGTGGACCGCGTCCTCTTGAGAGATTTGGTTGCCCGCGGGGAAGTACTGTAACGGTTTATTGTGGGTACAGTCGACCACAAGACTTAACGAATGAATTGTATCTTCCTAATTTTAAAGAAGCAACTATCAGAGCTTCTTGTCGGTTCTTCTCTGTAGAAGCCGCCTTGCAAACCGGTGGTAAAGGTTTTGTAATACCATGATGATTCAAGTGTATATGTAGCCTAGCTAAATAAAGATTCTTTGAATTTGACTTTGAATCATCGAAACTCGAAACGATGTTTGATACCGTTGTGTCTATTGATGCTATTTTGGAAATTTAAAATGATGTGATTATTTTGTCTCTTCCTCTATGAGACGTATAAATTGAATTTTTTGGTGTAATGATTGCAATTTTAAATATGTTCGTATAGTTTTGTAGTCGACTGTAAGTGTAAACGTTATTGGTGTACCTGCAGCTGAGTTTTGTGGTCGATATATTGCAAAATTACTATTAATTGTGTCTTCTGACATCAAGATAAATTCAATTTATTTAAATTAATCACATTGGGAAGGACCCGACTGCTGAGACACAGTATTTTATACTAGTTCAGTAGTGATCACACTTAAATTGTAAATGTTTAAATTATTTCATGGCAAATAAATTATTATTATTAATTAGAAATTAAAAAGAAAATCTATTAAGTCAACCATATTCCAGATTAGATTTTATAATCACAAATATAAGACATAACTAAAAGAAACGAAATACTTATTTCCAACATTCACATTCACACTTAGAAATGGAGAAAAATGTAAACAGTAGGAATGTAAACATATTATGGATGTTTAACACAATCAGAATATGGACACACAACTTTCAGTATACTAAAATTCATTGAAGTGGTCTGCAACTACTTTTTTAAAGATTGAAGTTACTACTTTCACAAGTAAAGATGCGTGGATTTACAGATCGAGGTAAACGTTCACTGTTGGGTCAGTCACTCACAAAACACGTAACTTACAAACGATTTGTTTAAAATAGTTTGCGATGTGTGCTCTCCCGTGATTCCCGCCCTAGCAGGAAGTCTGTGTACTAAGTGATAGATACAAGTATACATTAATGTATGTGTATTAGATTTCACAATATTAAAAAGATTGAAACGCTTACTTTACGCTTATTTCTTCTTAGTTGGTTGTTAGATAATATTTTACTTACTGAAGGGATGGACGTCCAGCTCTTTGGACAAATAAGGCTTGTTTATGTTACATCAAAAAATATAAGCCTAGTGTAGTGTGTAAGTAAAAGTAAACCTAGATTAATTCTCGTTCTGCGTCAGATTCAGACAAATTAGAAAATTATTATTCTTATTTTGAAGGTCTGCCATTTATAACTATAATGTAAATAAATAAATAAGATCACGAAAAGAGCCTTAATTTTGTAGGTTGTTACATTTAGTAATCTAGAATTAAAGAATTTTACGAGATAACCATAATTAGCCAAGTCTTCAAAACCCACTCATGAGAAAATTTCTGACCTAAATATTTATCAGTAAACAGATTACAAAAAAAGTGTTAACTTACTCCAGCAAAAGCAGCACCGTTCCATCCCAATCTATCCTGGTCTCTGGATCGTTGAGGCGTCTTTCTATCAGATCGCGACATCTTAGCCTTAGCTTTCAAAGCCGCGCTCAAAGACACGTTACTTCTCACCGCTTCATTACGACCATGATGGCAGAACTCTAGCAAAGCCACGCCAAGGGCTAACGCCAAACCCCCAACTAATACGTAGAATATACCAGCCACTTGGCTTAGAGACATTTCCGAGATTTCCGACTCCTGGAATGTTTTTAGGAATATTTTATAAATTGAATAGATGAATAATGTTAGTCTTTTACACAAAAGCGCTCAATATAAATATATATAAAACAAGGTCGTGTTAGTTACACTATTTATAACTGAAACAGGACTGAACAGATTTGGCTGAAAATTAGTTGAGAAGTAACTTAGAACTAGGAAACGGACTAAAGATTCTGTTTATCCCGTTCCCTGGGAAAAAACAAAGGCAGTTAAAACCAAAATATTTGTCTAATGATACAGCAAAACAGAAATGATAGCTAAACGTATTGGTATATGGTTCAGTATGTTCGAAAATTTGATACTTTAAATTTGTCCGGTTGAACAATTTTTTTTTGGATTTCTATTGACTTATTAAATAATAAAAATTTTAATTTGATTAAACCCCAAATCTGTTCATTGTTTGTTCAGCTTTTTATTTATAATATAATATGGAAGATATAACAATGAATTTCTTTACATAAACTACTTAATAGGTAATCATTTTGATCCCTGGAATTCCATTCAAAACATTGTACATATTTGGTTTATTTTTCGTCTCCATTGCCTAGCACCCCGTTTATATACCTTGCAGTGACCTAGCAGTCTGATATTAAAAAAAAGTTAGAGGATTTTTAAGCTTTATTTGGGCGTTCGCTCAAACTCAGGAAAAGGCTATGTTTATCAAAATAACATTAATCAATTTCAATAATATGATGTTGCTCTCTGATATTTTGACTGAACTATAAACAGTATAACTAAGTTTAAAAAAGCAAATAGGTACATAATATTAAAAAATAACACATTAATCAACAAAATAATAAAACGAACCTTTTCCTTGTTGTTCTCGCACTGCGGTTTGTTAATAAACAGCATCCATTTACGCCACAGTCTTGTGATAATGTCATCTTTTTTCAAATCGACGATCACGAGGTTAAGCGATTCTCTGTAATCGGATAGAAAAATTGATCACTCGATGGGATTATTAACTTGAGGTGTAAGATATTCTTTGCTTATTTAGATTTGCGTCAATTTATTATCGGTAAACATTTTGAAACTAAATAATAAATGTTTATTTTATATGGAGATAGTTTATCAGAAACGATGGTATAAAAGTTGTAGATACTTCGATTTTCATACATGTTTTTTTTTTATATAAAACGAGCTGGCGCGTCACCTGATGTAAAGTGATCAGCGCCGTTCATGAGCACTCGCGATGTCACGAGTGTGCTGCCGGCCTTTTAAGGAAAGGTACGCTCTTTTTTTGAAGATTCTTAAGTGGTTGTCGTGTAACTAACTATATATTTCTGGCAGTGGAACTATTTTCTACAAAGATTTAAATTTACTGGTTCGAAGCGCTGAAATTAGTACCATTACAAAAAAATCAGTGACAAATAATAGTATATCTTTAGAGATGACATCGCGTTAAGTAGGTCAATAGTAATGCTAGGAAAGTTTATATTTCCTTGTTTCTCATGTCCTTCATAATTACCAGTATTAAGAACCGGCAACGCATTTGGCTTCTAACCCTGCTAAAGTACCATTAAACAAACCTACAGTTCAGTAAAAGCCCGTTATACTATAAAAAGTATTTTCTCACACTTTGAAGTTAAAAGCTAAGTAATATTATACTAAAGTATTAATATAAAAACGAAAGGAATTTCCCGTTACGTCGTTTTAATAAAAGTTTAATCTGAAAGTTAGTTAGAGTATCGAGATCAAATGCAGCTATGTGGCGGTTCACCTTTTTATTGCCCGAGGGAGCTGTGGCAGCTCTTTCTATTCGTGACGATAATTTGAGATAATTCTTGAGCGTATCGTGCTTTAATTTTGTTGATAGAAGTTTCTTTAACAGTTTGTTATCCATTTCAATGTAAGTACTTAACTTAAACTATTAAATAAATTTACTATATTGGATAGTACTTGAATAGAAAATTACTTAATAAAATTATAGTGCGTATTAATTATGAAGTTTTTTGGGTGCAAAAAAGTTTATACTAATATTATAAATGCGAAAGTAAATCTGTCTGTCTATCTGATGAGCGTGATGGTCCATCAAAGTTTATATGAAAGTCCAAGCGGACGGAGTCGCGGGCAGCAGCTAGTCGCATATAATAGAAATAACTCATGTTTAAGGGTTGTTAATAAATAGAGATTTTCAGATAGTTGTATAAGAATAGCATTATAAAGCATGTTTTCGATTATGCAAATAAATATTTAAACGTTTATTGCAGTGAGTGACGTGATTGGACATTTATTTCCTAGCTCAGCGCTGGAAGCTAAAACACGTCCTCTTCGTAAAAATGGTATATCGTATCCAATAAAGTTCCCAAGCGATTCAAGCTATCATAAAACCACAGCTGTCTGTTATAAAATGTAAATTTTTAACTTGTTGTTAAAAATCACGTTCGCAAATCGCGGTCTCATAAAAATCGGGTGGTGTAAATCCGAAATGCTGAAGGCTCATTTTCGTTCTGACAGGCCTATTGAAATTTACGACTGTTCAGTATTCAACAGGGAATTACCTTATAGAACAATTTTATCCCGATAGCAAACTAGGAGAGGAAATACACTCCTATTTTCGAATAATCCAACAGTTTGTTTTACAACAATTTTGTATCGTTTTTGTTGTTGTTTAATCATCTTATTACGAAAAGATTATTAATATAGGTAAATATTCACTGTTTCCTAACACGGCGAAATGAAGCACTTGTTTATATTTGTCTGTATATTCGCTTTGACAACATAATCTTTCGTTCAAACAAAACTGCTAAAATGCTTATACAGCTAAATATGAAGCTCTTGTCCATTTTAATACATTTTTCAATTTGATCCGTAGTCGTAGCGAAGCCTCCCCGAGCAATAACGCACGCACGACCGGTCAAAGCGTGTCTGTCAATGCAAGACTTTTGTGCTAACAATGGCTTAAAATAATTGCATCTCCTATCACGGTACCATCAAATCGCTCTAGCCTTGCATACATTAATCAACCGAATTGATTTTCAAGAACATACCGCTGTTTACCCTTTTGAAATATTGCTTTGCTATCGTACGCTTAATTAATGCGTCATGTACAGGAATGTCAAATAACGTCAATGGATAGAGCAACGCGATTGATTAAATAAAATACCGCATTGTTTGCATACATTTTTGTACGCAGTTTTGTCGAGTGAAATAATTGTCCAAAAATTTTAACCGCTCGCGCTAGCGTTATCAAATTTTCAAATAATCTCTTGCAATCAATAGAGTTAGTGTATAATTTGTTTGTTGTTACAATGGCGACTACATGGTAACTCGTTTATTCTATTAACCAAAAAACATTTATTATAGTACAGGTATGTGAGCGACTATTTTTATACAGCTCTAAGTAAATTGAGCAGTAATGAAATATACGAATATTAAAAGTATAAAATGAAACTAACATATAATATATTTATTTGTAATCTTTATGTGTCTGCAGCAACATCTTTTGTTACATAACATAACTGTATTATGTATTCGATTTTATATTTTATATTTTGCTTAACATTAAACTGTGGACATGTTGAGCATTTTATTGAACAATTCGTTTATTTTCCTAAAATCACTCATACTGTTGTTCCCTATATTACATATAAAAAATACCGTTTGAAACCCAAGACCATCTTGTACACTTAAACCTAGAAAGTAAACTGAAAAAATCAAGGACTTACTTCAAATTTGATCCCCTGGGTAGAGCAATAGCGAAGTCCACGTGCTTGTATCGGCATATTGGCGGGGTCAAGCACGAGCGCTCGTAGCGACTGTCGATCGTATAGGGCGGATCAGTTGCCACCTCGGGGTCCTTTACGAGATCGTTGTTCGGCAAGAATTGACTCTGAAAGTTTTATAACCGTCTACTAGAGGGTTCTGGAACATTCCGATCGGTGACCTATTTATTTGTTTTTTTTATTTATTTAAAAAAGTACTGCCAAACAAAACATATTTAACATTCAATCATATACAATGACCTAGAAAGGGTATTGCTACGTCTGAATGAATACACGCTATATCTTTTGAGCTAAAGCATCTTGGATGTAGTCAAAGAATCTTTATACAAGTATACAGTTCAATGTTATATAGAGACCGACTGACGCTTTTGAAGTTCATTTAACTGTTAGTACTGTAGAAACACATAAATGGTCTAAGATTATTTTGCTTCTAAATTATTAAAATACCAGTTTCTACCGACATTTCTCGCATTAAATTAATTAAATAAATATCGAAAATAAAGTTAGCTTATGTACATTCTGATCCTTTTAGGAATAATTGAACAAAATTGATGATGATCGATTCGACTGTTTTTGCGTGAATGCGTCACAATGTTTTTACTACCTATTTAAAATGTATAATATTAAGTAAGAATCAGTAAGACAACTCGTTTTTCTTGAATACATTTGCATTCCATTAATATATTAACGAAAACTTAAAACCCTTACTCAGAATAACAGTCGCGGTGGCATCGCTCGCTAACACCAGTATATTATTGTTACCTTTTATGGAAATAGTGCATTTTTCTTACTTCGAAATTTATCTTCGAGCTGTAGGTAAGAAATTGGGCCGGCTCCGAGATTCTCTCTATAATGAGATATGCGGCGAGGTTAGCGGTGTACGAACACACGAGAATCAGTGCAAAGAAGCACCACACTGTACCCACTATTCTCCCGGATAGCGATCTGAAATATAATTTTTTAAATGGCATTCATTGCTGATTAGATTTAGACTTGATTTCAGACATTACGGTATTACACAGCAGTGTATATGAGTTATGACAGACTTCGAATACTTGGCTAAAGAGGATGGTTTCTGATACAGAGTTGCTTTGGATACATATATAATATTAGTAGTTTTGAATAAGATAAATCTTACGTTACCCATACATACACATATACTTTAGTGCATTCAAAACAATTTTTTACAAAAGCTTTAAAATGAACTTGGTTGCATTAACACAAAACAAAATAGTTTCTCAAGGTACTTTAATTTAATTAATTAATATTTGAAAAAGATCAATTATTAAATGAAACTGTACAATTAACATGTTCATATCAGGATTATTATAATGTTACAAAATGATATAAATATATTCTTCTATGACTCTGATATATACGTATTCTGATCTACAAAAATTAGGAAATCTATTTTATGTTAACATTTTTATAACATACATTCCAACATGTATACGATCAGTGGAGCTTATAGTCCGACATGATACAATCCACGACTCTTTCAGCACTAAACTTAATCAAAAGCGCTTCGCATCATATACCTACTTAAAAAGAGCAATTAAATGGATGCTTTGAACATAAATCACAAAATGTGCATCACAAAGAGATTCTCTTTCACGCTCATAAGTCGAAAACATTTTTCTACGCTATAAGTATCTGAATAAATTACTTTTTAATAGCTTTAGTTAACCTTAGGCTAACGTTTAGTTTGCATTGATATTGACTAAAAAACTTCATTTAAAAGCTAATTATGTTCGCGTCTTAACTATGTTAGCGTGCTTTATGGATCACTAGCTTCACCCCGCGGTTTTACCCGCATTTATAGTGCGCGTCACGAATCTTTAGCGCTGAACGAAATCTGCGCAGAAGTCAAAAATAAGGTATCGTGATCGTAATGTGCGCGAGCGTTGATTGGTTGACCCAGTCGTGTTGTCCTTCTCGCACCAATACGTCAATTACGAGCGCTATTCTACCGATACGCAGCTATTCTCGTCCAGCGCTAAACATAAATGACGCATACTATACGCATGGAATATATACACATAAACCTTCCTTAAGAATCACTCTATCTATTTAAAAAACCGCATCAAAATCCGTGGCGTTGTTTTAAAGATTTTAAAGATCTAAAGATATATAGGGACAGACAGACGGCGGATAGCGAATTTGTTATATACTATGTATGTTATGTTAGAAATTTCTAGGGAAAAATACATTTAGCCATATGAGTAATACTACGTATTTCCAAGCAACTGAATGTAATATACAATAACATACTATCAAGGATGCTATATCGAGATTATGTGATTTGTTCGACAATTAAATTACCGTAGGCATAGACGGTCGATCAAGTTACTGAGGGCCTGGTAATGAAGATTATGATTAAGGTTCGAATAGCAATAGCGAATATGAGACATGAATATACCTAAATGTAAGCACTTATACAAGCATTTATATGTACCGACCGATACTAATGTGCCGAGTTCTGAATCGCGTTTACGATATTTGTTCGAGACTCAGCATATATACAACTTCTCGACATCGAACCATGGGGGCCCAACGGCCAGTCAGTAGCTCGACTGGTCGAAGATCCTCCCTTTGGTTCAGAGGAAGGTTACATTCCTTTCTACCTACATAATATATTCTTATGAATAGCGTTTTTATTTGTAATAATATGCCCGTGGTTATATAAAATCTTATCGCGTTCTATACAAATTATTATGTTATTTACACTCTGTAATTAAAAGGCTAAAAAAATTGTTTGGGTACATTTTAACTCCTTAAAATATTAGTTTAGACATAATCATAATAATATTTAATACCTACAAATGCTACTGTTCCTTCAAACAAACCACAATTCAATCTAATTGGCTGAATTTAATAACGGCTTTTAGCAGCAGAGTCAATCACTCGTTGAGTCTCGCGAATATTCGACCAGATGCACATATTCACCTATCACTAAATATTTGCTACTCATCATTACAGTTAGTTAATTACAACAAACATTTAAACAACGTTATAGAACCATTATTAGTGTTTGAAATTCTAAAAGGACCGCCGCATTCGTGTTAAAATGTTAATAACATAGAAATAGTATGGAATATAAGATGAAGCAAGTTCCAATATCGAAATGCGGTAAACGACTTTGCGGAAACAATATTCTATTGTAAGCACGATTTAACTTGAGACAAGGAATTTAATATATTCTCTTAGAAGCGGTATTGACCGCAATGTTTAACATGCACTAGCTTAGTATTAGAAACTTTAATCTGAAGGTGTTTTTTTGTATGGTAGATCGATGTTGTAATGGTGAAGTCAGCTAGCTGGTAGACCTGTGGTATTATACCTCCTTCCCACAGAAAACCGGCGACAAGTAACGCGAAAACATTATTTGGCGCCGCTTTTCTGTGGGACGATGGTTTCAGAGATGTTATTGTTGTACGTTGAAGTTTTCAATATTCCTTCTACAATCCTTTATATTCTATTGAGTTGTAACAAATTAGACTTCTTGTAACAAATTAGAATGTCAAATCGTACGGATTTGGGCGGGCTCAGACGCCCAATTGTCAACATTAAATGTGAGACGGCTGTCAGATGGACATCTGTCATAGTTTTTTTTTTATTAATTGAGACGACGGCGCGTGTGGCCAATTCGTTGTAATCAGAACCTAGTGCAGATATTAAAGTGGTAACTTCGTAATTAATTAAAATTAATTTAGCTCTTTCGAATTCCTTACGTTATAATTAATAAAAAAATATTATTATCAATTACAAACGCTTAAAATCGCATATTTTTTTGTAAAGTGATAATAAATCATTAATAAAATAAAAGGCTAGAACTGCACTGATTCATAATAAAAACGTTACAAAACAATTCTCTATTAGTACCAATTGTCAAACTGTCAGCTGTCAAATGTCATAATATGTCAATTAACATCGGTAGCTGCAGTGTAGCCGTTACAAAAATTAAAAGTTGCCACTGTATAAAAATTAATTACTATACTACTAATAAATGATAAAAGTTAATTGTTGAACGCAGAATGACATAAACATAAGTTACAATAAAACACGTGAAAAAAATAATTTACAATTTTGATCAAACGGATTACATTATTAGTATATTAATAACATCATCCATTTTCGAAAAGTGTTATTTTTTTAAAGAAAGCTAAGAACCACAAAATATTTTGTATAATTAGCATTGATATAATGATATATAAAAAAAAATGACTTAAATTTTAAACAAGACATTAAGAATCTCACCTGGGTACAACATCACTGCCTTGCTGCATGAACGATCCCAAAGAGAACCAGAAGGAATTCCAAATGCTAAACTCATTATGCAAAATTATCTGTAACGAATTTGTTTTCAATGATATTTACATTTTGTAGGTAGTCAGTTATTATTTTATGTGATATTATACAAACTATACAAAATTCTGTTTATCATAATGAATGTGACATTGGAACCTAGTACAAAATTATTATATAAATTTTTATAGAAACATCTGAAAGAAAATAAATTATTTAATTGAGTGGAAATCTCTTAATATATTTCTAAAGCTTAGGGTTTGCAAGAAATTAGGCCCATATTCCGAATCGGATTGTATTTGGGATTGCTATCTATAAATTTGACAAAATTTTCTCAAAAATAAAAACATTAATTAAGGCACTTTATATTTAGTCAATTTAAAACTACCGAATCATTTTTTAAAGTTTTATTAAAAGGGATCTAGGAAAATAAAAATCATTATTATAAATATAAAAAGTTACCTCATTAGTGCTGCTAACTGGATGATCTAATTGCGTATCGGAAATGGACACAGACTTCCATTCGTGAGGTGAAAAGCGAGAGACCAAGAACAGAACGATGCTCACAGCGAAGAAACTGAACAGCACGCATAGCTACAAATAACATGGTTTATTTATTTATAATATTTTATTGTACATTACATCCAGAATCCAAATATAAAAATAAGTACATGTAAAAAGTTACACAATATAATGTACAAGAGGCGGCCTTATTGCTAAATAGCAATCTCTGCCAGGCATCCTGAGAGGTACAGAAATGGGTAAGATAAATATATATTTATAGATATATTAAACTTTTTATGATAAACTAAATAAAAACTAAATAATGAATATACTAACCAGTAATCATAAAATTATATAATATATAGAAACTGTAAAATCATTGTTAACTAGCTGACCCATACTGCCTCAATTGATAAATAATGATAGATATGATTGAATTGGAACTGTGTGCCGTGGTAATAAGGTCTATAACTTGTCTTTGTAATAGAATAGGGTTGTTTTTTATGGTTTTGCCGGCAATTGTTCATTTTTTTATCACTTTTGAAACATTTCAAAGACCTCCACGAACAATTCAAGGCCATAATATAAATCCGTTCAGCCGTTTTCGAGTTTTAGCGGACCTACGAACAGAGCTAGGAAAAGGGGAAAACACAGGCTGCCTAAGTGTAGGTCTATTATCTGAACTGGAACTAAGATAAACAGATAAGGTGAAAATTTAAACAAATGTATTGGTGGTAATAAATTTATTTATTTTTCACTAAAATAAATAATTTAAAAAAAAATAATTTAATAGGTCGATGTGGTTTGATGTTTTTTGGTGTTATTTGGATTGTTTTGAATTGTTTAGAGTATGTCCTTTAATAAAAAAAATGTCACAACGTTGTCAGACATTGATGATGCCTTCAGAAGTTAGTTTTTATCCTAAATTTTAACGGTTAATTACATGAATTTTTAATTTGATTAAGAATTTTTGATTAAGTATTACAAATCCAATTCATTAAAATAAGATTTGATTTGTTAATCGTTAACTCTTAAATATAATGAAATAATTTGCACGTAGGAGAATTATTATTTAATAGTTTGAAAGTATTAAAACGTTTAATATGAGTTGTGAAATTTTTTGAAAAATAGCTAGCTAAAATGTTAATTATTTTGTTTTTTATAGAAGTGTTGTAGCATTAGTTTATTATTTGTAATTTATAGCATTGGACATAAACGGCTTTATTATTATTAATACAAATCCAAATGTCACGAGTTTAGATGTACACATTAATTTTTTTATGTATATAAAATTTGGTCAAGTTTAGTAAAAAAATATCTCTTTTAGTATTTTTTAGTAAAACAATGTAAGTTCAACTGAAAAAGCAGCTGGCTCAGCGACTGTAAATATTGATGTAAAAACGTTTGGTTTCGCTCGAGGCTCTACGCTCGAACACGACTGCTCACTGATAAAATTTAGAAGCAAATGTTTGGATGCAGATTAGAAAAATACTAAAAACTAACGACCTTCGCTTCGGCTTCTCTCGCATATATAATGATGTAAGCTATCCCATCTTTTAAGTTGGATCAAACTGTGCAAATTAAATTTTAAATCGGTTCAGCAGTTTAAGTGTCAAACAACGTGACACGTAGTTTATATATTATATTATGATAAAACAAATATGTAAATGATTAGTCGCGCCTTAATGTTTACAAGAGTCGCGGTATAATATACTTGGATATAAAATTTCAATCAAATCGATTAAATGTTTTTGCATTAAATAACAGACAAGCTTTCGACTTTTATAAAATTATTTTATTATTCATTTGTGGCATCCGTTATTTTTTAAGTGCCATAACATATTTTTATTTTTTAGAAGATTATATTTAAAAGCATTTTTAAATAGATGAAGTAAACTGCTAAAGCTAATAATAAATAAATACGAGTATTCTATTACGGTCTAGGGATCACCTAATCTTCTTACAAGACAAAATTACATAATTTTCCATACTTACCCATATCTCCTTGGACAAAGGTCGTAAAAAGCTAAAGGTATCGGAGAGCTGCTTAGGCGTCTTTGTTTGTATAATCGGATTTTCCACTGACAAAAATGGTTCCGTGAAATCGACGATTCGTTCCCTGTTAGGGGTGATAGCTAATGGTGCTAGCGATAAATCGGCTTCCTACAATTATTAATTACCATTATTACTATTATTATTACCATTATTGCATTCATGGATATAAAAGTCGAACACTTTCTGAACCACCATAGAAAAGATATAGCCTATGACTACTTTCACTTTTATATGACTTACATTGTGGAAAAGGGCCAAAATTTTAAAGATTCACGTCAATCTTGTAACTAAAATACTCTGATACAATTGAATGAACCAAAAGATAATTAATTACAGTAAAAAAATTAAATGAGAAAAACCTGTTTATGCTACAACTAGTGCAATATAAACACGATAAAAAAGAAACGAAATCACTTAATATATAATATTACACTCGTATAGTAGGTAGTTAACATGATAATATTCTAAAAGAGCATTTTATATCTAAAATATTTTCAAAACACGAAGCAACTAAATGCACAAACAAACATGCCTTGAGGCAAGAATTTACTCTGCTGTGTTTAATGGAATAAAACACTATTTTATCCTTTGGGTCGTGTATTTTTCTTTGATCATCCGATAAAAACTACACTATTACTCAACAGTTTAGCAACCTTTGAACACGCTCTTATAGTTCAATTTATTATTAACGATAAAGCTCTTAACATCACTACTTTAATGCAAACTAGAATATTTTATAGGAATACATTATACTGGTATTGTATCGTAAATATTTGTGTGATAAACAGTAGAGCGAGCTGATTGTGTTCCGACATTTATTTAAATAATAAATAGCGCTTCATTTGTGTTTCTTAATTTAGATTTTAATTAAATTAAGGGTACATTAAATATTAACCGTAAATTTTCTGTACAAACACAAAAGTAATCTGACATTTGTTAGAATATAATTAGAAAAAAAATAGATTTAAATGAAAGGGAGAAGAGTCGCGAAACAAAACTCCAAAAGCCCTTTCTACTTTTATAATCACATGGCTCAAGACATGTTTAAGTATCGATAAGCAATATAATAAATAGGTGAATGATCAAAAAACTGTTCAAATTACCTTTCTCAATACTTCACCAACGAGTCCAGTCCAGCCTTCAGCTGTTTCACTACCAAATTGTCCATCTTTAACTACTCTCAATTCGTCTAAAAATATGATCGTTAGTTACTGATAAAAATTTACACCTGAAGTATTTATGAAATTGTTTGAAATTAGCGATAGCAAAATCTTTTTTAATTTTTAAATAGGAAAAATGTAAAATTCCTTTTTCTATATCTTGATCAATATAATTAAGCACGTAACATCCCACTAATGCCTACGTACATTTGATTCCAAGTCTCTTCGCGATAAAATCTGCAAGATCCTTAGAAAATCCATGGAATTGATCCTCTCTCTGGCCGTATTCCTTTGGTTTTATCATCAAATAGGGCTCTTGTAGGATCGTCGTAATGATGAAGGTTTTGTTTGTGTCGAGCGTCGTGGGTGTGTGAAGGCGTACGTATTTAGGGGAGAGCAGCTGTAAGCCTTGCTTATCAGACCACGTAGCGACCTGAGAATACATGTTTCATAGTAAAGCCACGAAACGCCAACTGACAGATAATAAAAGTGCCCAAGTAATAAAGTAAAACAGCTAGGGAGG
>JADANM010005835.1:7934094-7951124 GCA_026213755.1 Eurema hecabe
TACAGACTCTTTGGACTTCAATCGAATCCAAAATATAAAGAAGTTCCCAAATTGAAAATCGCCGTCTAGATCTTCATCAATCACGAACTTAATTTAGATTTCTACAAATCTCTTTCTTACAAATCAATTTGAACGGAGTGAGATTTAATGATTGGACTAACTTGTTTGTTAAAAATAGCTCTATTTTTACTGCAATGGGTCTACCTAAAAATAAAACGCTCGCCTGATAAAGCAATTAAGCTATTAGATATTCTAGATGACAATAAGTATTTCCCTAATATTAAATATACTATAATTATATATCAGAATAGTCAATTTGTTTAAATATATACACTGTTCATTGTCTTAAAATGGGTAATAAAGGTAGAAAATGTACCGTATCAAACCTACGCAAGAAGTTCACTAAGTCGGAAAAGTAAGATCCCAACACACGCGTAATATTATAATCTCAGCTTGTAACATTGATTTATAATTGTCTGAAGTATAACTGAGGAAAGATGGAGCAAGTAACTTTATATTACATAACTTTCAGCGAACGTTGTTACCATCTAAATGATGTGCAAAGTTTTTACGCACCTAAGATTTTCTAAACCTCATTACGTAAGGATGTCTTTCACAAAATATACATTATATAGGTATCTAGACCACATTATGTTTTCTTCGTTATCCTCTAAATTTCACGTAAACGAAGAATGTTAACATGGTTCTTGTTAAATTTGTTTTATCATTAAAATTACGGTTATATGAATTACAATTTTGGGACATGTGACGACATTACGTATTGTTCTGGGTATTTTTCTGTGTTCGTTTTGTTAAATGTGGGTCAAGAATTATATATTTTTTGTAATTAAAGAGTTTTATTCAGAGCTTATAAAGATTATTGTAACTACGAACACTGGAAATTGATCAATTAAGGGGTGGAAATTTAAATCGTAAAAAGCAATATCTTACCTTAACCATGGCGCTCTGAACAGTCATTTCAACAACTTGAAGTGTGAAATTACATCGATGTCCTTCCTCGTTGAACGAAATATTCCCCGTTAGACCCTCGATATCCGTCTAAAGAACATTTAAAAGTTCAAATAAATCTCTCGTCTGATTTGGGACTAGGGGCACATAAAGTAAAGGTGGTCGGAACAGATGTTCGGACTAATGTCTCGAAGTTCGTAAGTACTTCGGAAATACCTTTTTTACCGTGTCGCACTGAACCCAATATTTTCCGAGAAATATAAGAACTGTTACGATAGGACATAAATAATAGCATTTTATTGCTGGGCCCTTTCATAAATGTCTTGCAAAAAGGCGAGTACCTACTAAAATACGTACCAGATGGAATGTTGAAAAATGAAAAATATATTATAAATTGTGGATAGATACCTTATTATTTATATTAGAAACAAAAATAAAACGTTCTAAATTAAATTTCTTTTAAGTAAAGTAAAGACTAATAGTATTTGCCTTTAAGATATGCCAAGTTCCAAATCAGGAGTTTTATTTTTCATCATATATTTTTTTTATAACTTGATTTAATTTATAGCTCGATGCGTATCAGATATTTACGAGAAACATTGTCTAAAAGATAGAATTAATATTATTATACCAAAATTTGTTACTGTACCTTCTTTATTAATCGTGAAATTTTATCGCCGTGCTCGAAAGGCACTACCCAACCTTTTCCGGGATTACAATCTATAACTTTAGTCGTGTTTGCCAAAGCCGCGGCTCTTCTTAGAGCGGCTCTGAATGCATCTGGCTTCTTCCTCCATAGTCTTCCGAGCGCATCCATTAATACTTGAACCCCGTCATACATTAAAGCTGTTTGGGCCTGCATTAAAATTGCTTAATATTTATCAAGCTTTTCTATTAACTGGGAGCCTGGTAGTTTATGAACGGAATACGTGTGTTTAAAATAACTTGTGGGTTTAGTTAAGCTACAAAGAACTGTTTAGCATTTCATAAAAGCATTTAAAGCGTATCTGTACAATCTTCATTATTATTTAACGTTTATACTATTTTCTCATATGATATATTTTCTTCGAAGACAAAGATACTCGAACGCGACTGCAATAGTTTTAATAATTTCACCTTTATTGATGATTCATGAATCTTATCGACAATTATTAAAATTAAAAAAAAAACATACGTCAGTATAACCACGGAGTACGGCAAGTTAATTTCACAACACTGCGTTATAATATTAAACCTTAATTATGGTAAACTAAGAGCGATTTGTATAAGCGAAATGACTATTAATTCGAGAAGTACTGATGTGCAGTTTGCACGAGATTATATCGCTGAATTTGCAAGGCTTGGTCACGTAATAGCTTCCAACAAAGTTTGATAACACTTCCACTGTTGTTAGCGTCAAATATATTATAAAGTTGGCGAGAATTAGTTATGAATGATAGAACTGCACTGGACTATGATTCACTTGTAGCTTTCAATGTTTTACCTAAGTATTCGTGTTTATTAGTTTTAAAACCGGGGCATGGATACATTTTAAATAAGATACTTAACAATTTCATTTAACTTCATCCGCCTAACATCGGCTGTATTTTTTGAAACTTGTTTTTTTAATAGAAAAGAAAAAAGCAAAACTTGCTCAGTGACATTTCCATGACGTTTCTAATTAGTTTTATTTAAACTCAAGAAAGTGAAAAAGGAACATTACTTGTTATAGAGTAAAGACTCCATTTTTATTAAATTATTTACCTAACTGTAATTTATAAATAAAAACAAATAATATTAACCAATTAGACAGAAATAAGGCGCCGGTTTAAGTAAGATAACTAAATTACCAGCCAAACTCCAAATTCTGGTACAGCGTGAACCGCTTTCAATGCAATACCGCTAGGTAACTTTATTTAGTATGAATACAAATACTAAACAGAACTGAGATTCTTCTAAAGATAGCAATTTACGTTGAAACACAACCATCAAGTAATCAGGTCAGGTCAGTACGAACATGGATTCTTTTTAGAAACTGTATATTTCAAATGTGCAAAATCTGCTCTAAGGTATAAGCTGGATTGGGTTTCGATATAAGAACCAATTCGGATTTAATCTAGCCGGTTGCATTTGTAGGGTAGGCCGATCTTTTCCGATCGAATTCTTGACTCGAAGGGCTAAGTTGGAAGTCATAGGAATACGTTACTTAGATTTTGATAGTATGCTAGTGAAGTGAAGCTTTCAAAGGTAAATTTTATTTTTTTTATTTTATTTTTATTTTTTTCGAAAAACAAACAGTCATGAGTAATAAAGATTGAAACGAGAAAGTGCAAAAGAGACCATTTAAAAATTTGTGAGGTTGACGGAAATACCCTGTGTGTAATGAACCGATTTTGAAACTCTTTGAAGAGGGAATTATATTTACCTAAACGATTTTCTGTGGTGTAAAAACATAACTATTAACTATATCGCAACTCGCATTGACTAGTATTATATAACCTACTTATATAAGTATGAACATAAATTTTAATTTTTTAACAAAAAATACGATAACTTTTAACTACTAGTACAAAGATCTGATGTTTATAAATTTTGTCGCTATCTAGTTGCGAACGAGCTTAGCTAGACTGAAGCTATAGTGAAGATTCATCTCCTTAAGATTACCTTATTTCAGAATACAGAAATAAGGTCTGACATTACTTAAGGGTATAGAAGTCGCTCCAGCTCTCCCAATCAACTAGCACTATTCACTGGCATTTAAGACTATAAGACTATTGGACATTGTCGAGATTTTAAGGATTTTCAGGATTAGCTTATGGAAAAGAAAGAAAGAACTATTCTTATTTATGTCATAACGGCCAACTGAGCAGGCTCTTCTGATGGTAAAGCCAACTCTATTCACGCCTTAAAAAGGGGAAGAGGAAATGGTTTACGACAAAAGCGATGCTCCCATTTACGCAATTTACTTTGCAATGACATCCATACTGAAACGCCATTGATTTGATGTCGGTTTTCCAATGGAGAGTGGTACCACCTCATTCCAATCTAGCGGCATATCTCTATCACCTAATTTAACTAACTAGCTACTTAAACCAGCTGTCAAGATATTTTGCATCAAACATCGTTAATTTAACTAAAAATTTGTTTGACAATTTTCAATAGAACTAACTATTGTAAATTATAAATCCATTAATTAAAAAATATAAATTTATGGCATTTCAAACAATTTTTGAGGTCACGATCCGTTTCGGGTCGCTGCGTCAGCAAAGTAAGTTTGTAACCAAGCGAATTATATTTTATTGCTCGATATTTATTATGTACCGTAAATATTTGCTTTATACGTTTTTATATAAAAGAGCCTATTTTTATATACGAGAGTATCAATATTGTAGCGTATTTTCATTATCTTTTAGTCCGAGAACCGCTAAGGAGTGGAACTCTCTACCAGCATCCGTCTTTCCAAACCTACGACTTGAATCTTTTAAGGTGAAAGTGAATAGGCTAGGAGCTTTCATGTGTGCTTAGACATGACAGCTCCTAAGCCACGTCTTAGCTTACCATCAGGCAGGATCGCGGCCAAATGTCTACTTATTCGACATAATAAAAAGTATTTTAAAATCTAGAATTTATAAATATACAACGTAAAAGGAACAAAGCATGTGTTTTATATAGTTAATAACTATTTGACCCAGTGAAAACCTGTCTATTTCGGGGCTAATATATATGTATACTTTCCTAATAGCACAAAGTCATATTTATTAAAAAAGTTGCTTTAATATATTCAATAATTAGTTCCTAAATCGATTCAGTGAGCACAGAGATACTAAACTTTATAAATTGACGTCAGAAACGTAGAAACTATATAATATAATGAGTGATTAATTGACCTATAATAACTATTATTTTCTTCAATTCTAGTATATACATCTAAATATTAATATTGTGTTATTTAGAAATTATACATCTTTAAAATATTTCAGACCGGCCACTTATCATAATAATAACGTTATAACTTCCTTTATTACAGATTTAGTTTGTGAACTCTATAAAGAGGGCCCTAACTTTAAATAGACTGCGTAAAATTTCTTAACACAGCCTTATATTTAGCGCCTTCGTCGAACATTATGTTATACCTTGGGTTAGTCGTAAAATTTTGTTGATACTACCTAATGGTCAATTGGAGTATCTTCGCTATATGCGTGAGTACAACGCCGCTTCCGTACTCGTATATTGATGAAAGCTATTAAGATTGATTAATGTTTGGAAAAATGTAAGCCATTGAATTAAATAAAGCTATTATATTATTATTAAAAGATTTTTTGCCTAATAAGCCTAATATCTTTTTCAAGAAATTGTTTGAAAGCTACTTTTTTTGTTCTCAGCAAAAAGATTAAGTAAGACTCATAGGTATGTATTTATGAAAAACAGTTCAAATGTTTTTCAAGCGTTAATATTATGAATATGTTCTATTCATATAGCAATCATGTTCCCAATGCTTCGTTGAATTCATAAGGAAAATGCTAATAAAAATATTATGTATAATTGATTGTAAGTACTTATCGCGGTACGAGCAAGCCTCTTTCTGATGTTATAAAGCCACATTTAACAACGTACTAATATAGTACGTAATGGAAATTACTAAGAACCAAAGTAGTGTTGTTATAGTCGTATTGTGTGGGTTGAAAAGTACGTAATATTAAATAGGGCATAATTATTTGAACCATAATCGAATTATTTTTATTTGTTATATTCCTAATAAAATATTTTATTTTTTAGTTATTGTTACGTGAACAAAAACATTAGATAAGCAGAAAACAAAAAACTTTGATATAAATTTGTAGAACTTTTAATTGATGTAAGATACCGAAAATGCCTAGCTTTAGATATTTAATATTGTATTGGTCGATAAAATTCTGCTAAACTGCAGTACGTTAGCGATTTCACCGATATTAATCCCATAATGGATAAATCATTTCATATCATCCACATAAGATCGGAGCATTTGAAGATTACAACGTGGATGTGTTATCATCAAAACGATCATGTATTATAGAGAAGAGTCTATATTAAAATGTTATATTACACAAATTTTCATACAATCCCTTAAAGAACCAAATCCAAATATTTTTTAAATTTAGAACAGCAGTTTTTTAACCATCTTTTTTCTCAATGGCCATGCCGTTAGTAAAGATAGCTCTTAATAGATGCCAGCATGCAAGTATAATACATCGACTCGTAGAAGCATTTATCGCTCACCGACACGGTTCCCTTGAAGCGTGGGTCCATTCTCTTCAATCCATCTATGAAATCGCGAACGACCCTCCTCGAATGGTCCACAATGCGGAACCCTGTTATATTGACTGCTCCATATTCTGTAACCTCGTTTTCCCATTGATCGTCCATAACCTGTTAATGCGAATGCCTTGAATTCCCGTCTTCCAGAAGGCTAACGCACGTGACCTGACTACTGCCTTTAAGCGCATCCGACGCTCATTTATCTTATTGTCTCGACAAAGTTTAATTTAGTTTATACTTTGTAATTAGGAATACGGTAAGGAATAATAAGCGTCTCGAAAGCTATTTAGAATTGGAATAAGATGTACAAATTTTACATTGATTTTGGCATGTTGTTCGTCGCTCGTTGAATAGCATTACGTAAATGGTAGGTTTTGTATTAGATATACCATGAACTGTATTCAATTTGACATTTATTATTTTTGAATTTGTTATTCAATCTTACCAATGGAAAATTCGTACTAGAATCTAACCCGCTAATATTGATTTTAATATGAGACACCCACATAATCCCACGCTGTTTTACCTCATATCTTAAATAAATCCTGTTACAGAAATACTTGAATCAGACATCATCATAGAATATTGGATACTACATAGCCATTCTAATTTTACTATAACACAAAACTTGGATGGATTATTATTTCCATACAAAATAGATTCACTATCATTATTGAAAGTAGTAGGGAGTTAATCCAGTGTCACTACTAGTCTCAACTGTGATAAGGTTATAATGCTTTTCATCGATCGTTACGCTAGGAACCATGTCTATACAAAGAAGACAAACTCTATATTCAACTAAGAATGATACTAAGAGAATGATACTCACCAAGCCGCTAAGCAAATAGTGGTAGGTCCTTCGACCCAATTCGACCTTTCGCACGTGTTCCACCAAAACACTCTTAGCATTCTTCGCGTTACAGTCCAATACGATTCGCTTGTTGCTCCAACGGTCGTGGCTCTCAACAGCTAAAAGGAATTCCATGGCCTCCGCTGGGGTATTGATGCGTTTCACCAAAGATATTTTGAACGTGGTGCGTCCCGGTTGCATAGTTTGATATAGCTGTTGTAACCGCAGCAAACCTGTGGCAGTGTGAAATTTGAAGGCAGTTAGTTTCGTGTTCACTTCCGATAATATAGACATATGTAAATACGAACAAATAAGATCTATGCTGATATATGGGCTGAACACTTTGCTTGTTTGAAGGCGGTAGTTTCTAGAACTACGGCGCGTATTTAGTAATTTAATTTGAATAAATCAATTTGTTGATTTCGAGACCCGCTAGGGATCTTAATATTAAAAAGGGAATAATACTTTTAAGTATAGGATATATAGGCTCCTAAGCGAACATGATACCTATGAGATGGCATGTCAAATGTCTGTGTATTAATCTATATAAATAAAAATGAATTTTTCTTCGTTAGTCTGATTAAAACTCGAGAACGGCTGAAGGGATTCATCTTATCTTAGTCTTAAAATATTCGTGGAAGTCTAGGGAAGGTATAAAAGAGACATTTTCGAATAATTGCCGGGAAAACTATAAAAACCGTCCTTATCTATTTCCCATACAAACGTTCAAAAGTCAATTATAGATATTATTACTTTTCTGATGTCACTTAATATAAAAAAATCTTATTACGACGTAATAACCTTATTATATCCGTGCAAAGCCGGGGTGGGCTGCTAGTCATGAATAAAATTATTTTTATATATAGTATAGCTTTATAATATGGGCTATTTCATGTATGGTAAGTAAGGTAACGAAACCAAAGGAAGTTAATCGTCGACAGAAACAAAGAAAAGTTTTCCTAAAATTATTTTCGGGGAATAAAAAAAAATTGTTCATTAATTTAAAAGGTTTGCAAGTAATGAAGTATCATTAATGGGTTCTTATTTTACAAAAAATATTATTGTTTATATAAACACGAACTGAATGTTTTTATTTTATTTCTATACCATTGTACTATGTTAGTCTACTTTTGTGAATGCTGTATATTGTAGCTCATAGAAATCAATAAGAATTCCTCAAGTAATAGCAGTAAGCAATCAAGAATATTGCTTTGATAGACCAGAGGGCATTAAAGTTGATTTGAATTGCTTTGCTCAAATACAATAAAGTCGATCTCAGATTTCTATGATAATATTCACGACTAGTCTATTGTGATTTTGAGATTAAAACGATTAAATAGTTTTTATTTAAATTTCTTATTTGATTTATTATAAATTCAACTAGGGTCGTAGGGTCGCCAGGTGACACCGGTTTCCGATAGAATATTAAGTGAGTTTCAAACCAGCAGCTGTTGTAAAAAATTTAGTTTGCTTTTTTTTAAATTTTAACATATTATTTTCAATACACGGTTACGTGGAAGAAATGGCTTACAGCCATAAGGCCGCCATCTACGTGTGTCTGTATTCTTCTGTATTTTGTTGTATATGTTGTTATGAAATAAAGAATTTATTAATAAATAACATAATGGCTTAACGTGCTGTCGATCATGTTTTATCAGTCTTTTGTAACATGAAGTATTTTAAGTCAGCTGCTGATGCGATTCTAAGCCGTATCATAATATTTCACCGATAAGCTCTTAACAAAAGCAAAAAGCAAAATATTAAACTCATGACAATGTCGGATATTCAGAGATTATTTCAATGGCCGTGCTTTTATGTTATTCGCGAGTTTTATACTGGCATGTAATATTGGATTTTAAAATATGTTTTTATCGGAAGCACTGAAGTGTTATATAGAATTGGTTTTGGAATTTGATATCTACAATTTATTTATTTTTTTAATACATAATACATCAAGGGACCATTGTTAGAAGCAACTGATATTTTTTATTGTTATTACGTTAATTATAATAGAACTATTATGGTAAGTTAATAAGAGCATTGCGTTCTATAAGTGACTTCCAATCATAATAATATGATGACTAAGTAATAAGGCTAGCACAGCTTACCTGTAAAGTTTAAATTTACCGTTTACAAGCTAGCAATGCCGTGCAGCCGTGGCAATTAAAACTTATATTTTATCTAGTCATCCATAATGTGAAGTTTATATGGATATGAGTGAGAACTTGTCGGCGATTCGAAACATATGACGCCGTGGCCCTTGAGGTTAGACCACTGGCGTTAACCGATGTGAGAATTCGTACTAGCTGCAGTGTGAAGAAATATTGGTCTAATTTTAAGCTACTTTATGAGGCGAGAGGTTTAATAGTTGTTTATTATTTGGCCATTTTATGTTTATTTAAATTAGTCTCTATATTAAGTTCGTTTTTCATTTTAAAATTTAATTCAATTCGTATTTCAATATTTTATGAAATATATAATTTTAAGTAACGTGAATGAAGCGATGCTTTGAAAAGTAATTTAAATGCTGTTATAATATTGAGTTGCGAATGGCATTTGTTTTCATTTTGAATTTTAAAACACGTGCAAATCACGAATATCTATCTATATTATATATAAAAGAAAGTCGTGTTAGTTACTTCACTTATAACTCAAGAACGGCTGAACCGATTTAGCTGAAAATTGGCAGGGAGGTAGTTTAGAACCAAGAGAAGGACATAGGATACTTTTTATCCAATTTCCAGGGGAAAATTTTTAAGAAAAGTAAACGCGGATGGAGTCACGGGCAACAGCTAGTATAAGATAGAATTCAAAGCATCCTTATGAGTATTAAGTACCATTCAAAAATATCTTTAACTTCAACAAATAGCTTAACAAGAACGATTTAACTTATAAAGTTGCCAAATTACTGACAACAATAGACCGCGCACTTGCTTCTTCAAAAGCATTTATGAAGTGACTTTTAAACTTTACACTGAGCCACAACCCTGCTGTAGGTAATTTGTACCGCTCATATAACTCTATCATTATCTTTGACGATAATTTTGCAAGTTCGCTTTAGAAGATTCATTGGGTTTCGAGCGCTTGTGGTTTCGAATTTTTGAGGTACCTCCTGTTTAAATAAACTGTTAATAATAATATAGTATATAATTATAAATAATATATATAATTAGCCAGCGCTTTCTTATCTAAGATTATATCAGAGTGTCTTGCTGTTCTGTGGAAACTACCTTCCGAAGCAGTGGTAAATGTTTTGTAATACCATGACGATTCAAAAGTGTTACTATATGTAGGCTTTTTTATAGTGGGGAGATCCTCATAGGATACCCCTGGACCTCGCGGAAGGACCGCAGGTTATGTCGGACTTATACCGACCAAAACCCCACTGTTTACCGTTCTGCCGCAGCGAGTGGGGATCCCGGGTATCTTCGCAGACTCTTCCGCGATACTATACGTAGCCTAGTTGAATACAGAAATGTTTGACTTTGACATACATGTGGACACGCTAAACAACATTAGCTTTAGGAGTCCTATGAATAAATACGTTCTTTATCCTACCTACCTCCTACAGATGAAATGCAATAGACCAATTATACCATAATTCCACCTTTGTGTTCATGAGCAATTTCTCATTAATACACTGATGGCACACAATAGCAATCTCGCTGTCAATTACAGTTTGTTTAGAGCATGTTTTCAGGCACATTGCGTCGCTAAGTGATTTGTGACCTGTTTGCGGGATCCGCTTTCAATTTGCCGTAACTCGAATAGGATCGTGGAAGTGGAGATTGATCACGCGTGTTTTACTATGGTGTATGGTGGGTGGTTGGACATTTTGTGTTTGAATATGAAATAGTAGGAATTTGCTGTTTCTTAATACACACACACACACACACACACACACACACATACACACGCACACATACATACAATCACTTTTTTTTTTGAGAAATTTCAATATTAAGAAAGGAAGATTTGTTATTACAATATGTTAGTCAAGACGTACATTTTGGTATTTTCTCATACAAAACCATTTTTTATTTAAAATATATAATATGTTTAATTTTATGATTTTTCAGTATTTCGATCCACTCGCTGGTGTATTTAATGTAACTTTTCGATGTTTCTCCTATTTTCTCTTTTAATAGGAAGATTTCGGTGTAAGTCGTGCAAACTATAAGAGTGATCAGTTCGTTTAAAACGTAGTAATACTGCTCGTAAAATTAGTCCCACGAATAAAGCGGAATAGCTAAAGGAGTCCGTCTGAGACGATATCGACCCGAATTTTGTGGCCTTGGATACTGAATATTATCATATTCAGTAGTATAAGCATATTCAGCCTTGACGAAAGGATATCTAAAAAGTGTAGGATAGGGTAGGATTTTGATCAACATCTTAATATATATTACGTGTCACGTTATTTGTCATCGATTGACTGCTAACTACTGAACCGATTTGAAATAAAATTTTCATACCGTGTGCTAGTTTAATACAACTTTAAATATAGGATATATTGCATCCCGGCATTGCCCCGGGAACGGGTACTATGCGGGTGAAACCGCGAGGCACAGCGAGTGTACTATAAATAATTATCGACTAGGTAACTATTGAGTAAAGTAATACAATATCTAAACATAAATACAATTTTTAAATATATTGGAAGAGTTGGCAAGCTACAATATGTTTTTAGTTATAAATAACCAAAAAATACAATAATTAAAAACTGAATGATAATTTATAATAGTACATAGATTTCTATAAATATTCTATAATGTCCTTGACATTTATGCATATAAGGTTACTGGAACTAATTTCACATAATATATAATATTTATATAGTAATAATTTATACTATCAAATATAACACCATAGTCATTAATAAAGCAAATTTCAAGTTATTGTGAGGAAATTAATTGACAGTGGAACCGAGTAAAATTCTGATACCTACTTTGAAATATTCCAAACTCTTTAGATTCAATTACTTTATGCGAGACAGTTGCCCGAGTTAAAATTCTCTTATAATTCAAAGATAATACAATGCAAAATATCTACATTCTTGTGTAAAGTACGCATATATATTTAAAAAAAAATTTAATTTCATATTCTTATACAATTCGTCACTTCTGAGAAAACTTGTAGCCAAAAAATTCAAATATATATTTTTTTAAAAATAAATCGCCTTTTGCACGCCAAAATTTAGAACCATCTTGAATTAAGATTTACGCTTTAAAAATGAATTCACAGAATTATCGCCACTCTCTTCAGACATCCTTAGACACAGCTCCTTGGCGAGGTTGTTTTTCCACTTAACAAAACAAAACGTCTGCTTCTAAATATTTCATTTGGTTCTATGAAGTCTTCATCTTCATATACGTAACTTAAAATTTCAATTCTAGCTTTTATTATTAACTTTTTCTTATACGCCGTTCTCTTCGTAGACAATTTACCATTTTTTTTATAAAATTTATATCATACAACTTACTTTAGATCCGATCTAGCAACTTACTGACACTTGAACTAAAATAATTGAATCCTAATCCTTTAAAAAACCTTCAACGAATTTTCCCCAAAGAGTATGTTTAATCACCAAACGACTAATAAAAATATTTATGAAAGTGCCTCTACCCGGTCCATCTATCCTGAATTTGTATGTGCCATAAATCCGCTGCGTCTAGCACACGCCAATTTCAAAATACCGCTCGTTGATTGATGTCAATTCAATTTTATGTTCGACTGTTTGCTTTATTCCCCGTTTTTGTTCTTTATTCGAAAATCTGACAACTATGTTGTGGCCGCAGATTGCTGTGATTTTCATATCACGAAGCTAACGTTTGCAGTTGATAAATGATGGTAAACAATTTTATATAAGTTTCGAAAATTTGTCGCTAAGAATATCCTTAGTCCTTTTAGTCCAGTTTAAACGTTAGCGATTCGGAGTAGTATGCATCACTTTGTATGCCCACTTTTCATATAAATTCTTAGTGATTCAAAATGTCTTCAGACTATAGAATGTAGTGTGAGGGCGCTGTCATAGTGTTGCATTATTTTTTAAAACTGTAGGCATATTTTTGTAATTTGCTTCATAAACCCACTAGTTTCCATATTAATAAGAATATATTTAATTTTAAAACTAAGTATAGAGAAAAAAAGAGCAGTAAGTCAATATTATGTCAATATATCTACACAGATGTCTTGGTGCCCAAGCTCACCAAATTTTATCTAACAAAACAGTTCTATTATCTTAAATGCATTTTGGATATGATTCCGTTACATGTATATGCCCAAATATCATTGATATTTAATACAGCGAATGGGAAGCCATACATTGGCCGAAAATATATAAGTCTAACATTACATTGATAATTTCCATTTAATCATTGTTCGAGTTTCATGTACCGAAGCTAGATAAATTTAATTAGAGCGAAGTGAAACCCCTATTTAGGAAGGTTAATATATTATTATTAAACGGTGAAATTAGAACAAGGTCTTAATAATACTTGGCCCTCCATTTTGGCCAGCTGAGCTCGATAAGTTAATGTAAATATCTTTCTGTACCGTGCTTAGATTGTCAATTTATTTGGTACAATTGATGATTTCGAGAGTGACAAAAATATTAGAGATCTTTATATATTACTGCCCGTATCATAAATAGCTACACTTTTTTTACGAATAATACTACCACGACATTAAAGCTTGCTGAAGTCAGTCGTCCTAAACATCTCAGACAATTACAAAATGATTATTTAATACGCCTTGCATACAACGTAATAACAGGGATAAGGAAGAATAATCGGTAAGGCGCAGTGAATGAGGAAGGCAAATGAAAAGGCTGTGACCTGGAGAAGTGTAGAAAGGTCGATATGACTGGGTAAACGAACCACGATCAGTGCGGGGCTTAGAATGATCCGTGTCAAAGGCACTCGAGACTGACGAGCGTGTGTGAAGGCACAAACGTGATTTGCAAGGACGGAGACTGTATCAGTAAAAACTAGACCGAATAGCAATGTTGATGAGGACATACGATTTTAACTCCTAAGGACACAAGATAATTGTTCTATAATTATTCGGATTTCTTAACTGCGTTTGAATTATACTAGGTTCAAAGACATAAAAAACGCGAATTATAAAATCTTACTAAAGACTAAAACGAATAAAACTAGAGGATAAAGATATGAAGAGGCTCCAAGTGAAGTTTTACAACATTTTCTTTCCATCTCTCACAAAAATTTTATTAGCTCTCCAAGCAACCACGTTCAACCACACGTTAATGTAACAGCAACATTTCAATTTGAGAAATAGTTCGTATATTCCACGTATCTAGACACAAAATTCTCCTATATAACCAGACAAAGCGAGAGCACTAATTAAATTAAAAGCAAACTTAGAATGCAAACGTGGATTTCAGCCCATACGCTTTTGATACATCTTTGAACATTTTGTTCGCTCAAATATTTAAATCTCTTGAGAGTTTAAAGGTGGCTATAATATTAAAATAAAGAAGTAATTATAAACAGCTTTGTTTAATAATGTTAATGTGGCGTGGAGATATTAGCCCACATTTAGTGTAGACAGAAATGTGTACAAAGCTAAACGAATTTAGTGTTCATATGCAAATTGCTTAAAACAAATGCTTAAAAATAAAACAAAAACAGGCTAACAATCGCATACAATAGTTTGTCTTTTAAAGGCTTAAATCAAGAATTTAATTAAATATTAAATAACCACGATAAAAAAGACAAGCAATTGCATTAAATTTGAAATGCCTCAACTTCAAACTGTTTGCCGTAAAATATATAAAAAACATCCCAATTGACCCGACAAACGGGAACAAATTGCGTCGCAAAGTGATCGCCAAATAATTAAATAAGTCCTCCCAAAAGAAGACACTGTCACAATATTACCTTGTACATGATTTTCTTTCACAATTTTTCATTAAAATTGATTGGTATTTGAGCCAGGAGAGCTTCTGCGCTCTTACCCTCTTATTTATATTGGGCGAAATATTTATTATACTACTGATACCTCTTATTTATGTCACTGAAAATAAACTTGACAGGAGTTCAGGAATGGTAACTTTATTAATACAATTTACAACAGTACGTAAATACCAATTTGGGTGTTATTTTCGATAAATTCACATTTTCTATTATGAACGGCTCGGAACCATAGATAATGCTTAGAAAGAGACAGTAACGATGACTTAATACTGCGTCAACTGGGAATAAACATATTTAACGGGTAATATCTTCAGCTAGAAATGTAAGCGAATCATAAAGTGATAATTCAATCGAGGTGTTTCGTTCTAAATCAAGTGTTCAATAACTCATGAATAGGGAGTTTGGTCTGCTGTTTATTCTGATTGTGTGCGCGTAGCTGGAAACACATTCACGGGTGAGTGACGTGGAGGTGTGAGCAAGGTGCGGTGTTAACAGGTAATCTGTATTACCTACACACCTAGGTATATACTTATAACGTTCTGAAAATCAGTTAGTGGTTATTGTTCCTTTAGACAACAGTGTATATTGAACATGTAATATTAACTTTCTATTATCACTTCATATGTTACTCAATTTTTTACTTTTTAAGTTCCTGACTCATTACTTACTTAGTTACTGCTTAAATACTTAAATATTAATTCAATATACGAATAAAAAAAGTATTTTTTAAAGGATTTTGCTATACCATTTATATACCTTTGTAACAATACTAGCTGTGTCCCGCGGTTTTACCCGCTTAATTCCCGTTCCCGGGGCAATATCGGGATGTAAGCTATTCCATCTTTTGAGATGGATCAAACTGCACATGGTATGCAAATTTTATTATAATCGGTTAAATGGTTTAGGAGTCCATTGAGGACAAACATTGTGACACGAGATTTATATATATTAGGATGTAGTAACCCCATTATTTGATACAACAATTATTTTCCCACAATAGTATAAACCTGTGATACTTGTGCGGTGCATGTAATATGTAAATTACGCTTCATGCATCAGAACACAGCCTGCGCCCGACGTAAAATGCTGGCTGCTTAGCTCTGCCAGTGAGTTAAACATACGATATTGAATAAATCGAACGAAGATATGATCAGTTCCGATGCATACATTCGTACAGATGTTTTATCGAGACAATTTTGCATCGATGATATCGCGGAATTGATGTTTATGCTGTGTTCTAAATTAAAGTGGAAGATAAACAACTCAAAGTATCGGGGTAGCGGTATCAGTAGATAATGTTAAAATTTTTGTTAAATATTTTTTTCCATAGCTCTTTTATATAAAATAGTGTTTTTTAATAGTAAAGTCGGGTAGATGTTAATCAAACTACTGAGCCAGCTGCTCTCTTAAATTGTAATAATATGTTAAATTTTCATGATAAAAATAAATAAATACTACATAGTGAAACAGTGCATTATGGTTTACGTAGTACGGACTAACTTTCAGAGTACTTCAGTGTTCAAAAGCTTATCACGAGTGCATCTTTGGAGGTGAAGATTAGTAATAAAGTTAGCGCTTAGCTGAAGCATATTTAATTAGTCCTTTATTGACTTGTTTTAGTGTTATGAGCGAATAAAGTATTTTGATATTATAACCAAGTGTTTAAGTACTTATGTATAAAAAAACATTTGGAGTATTTTGAAATGCTTGTGTAAGCTAAACGTGGAATGTGAAAAAGCAGTCTTATTTTTGATAGAAATACTTTCAATTTTAAGACTTAGTTTTAGTATTATAAAAATCGTATTTTTTATTGAAAACCCTTGTTGGAATTTTTAAATTCTATACGTTATATTATGTAATCGGAATACAGTATATAGTACAGGATACGTAATAATATGTTTAGTTTTTTTTTTAAATATTAATATCAAAATTATTTTGTCTAATCTAAATCACAGACTTATACTATTTGAATAACGTTATAGTTAATATAACTAGTACTA
>JADANM010005835.1:7951224-7966472 GCA_026213755.1 Eurema hecabe
TCCAACAAAGAATTCAGAGAGAAATAAACACTCATATTTAAAATTAAAGAGCTTGCAATCTGCATACACATTAAACTTTACGGTTATAGTATTATTATCTTGGGTTATTCTAGAATGTACTTTTTATATTTGCCGCTAATGACATGCTTTTAAAAAAGCTATAATATTTTAAGACGGAAAAACAAAGAAAATATGAATATAACATAGTGTAAAAAGTCCCTTTCTCTCTCTCTCTCCTTAGGATTGCGGATTTCTTTATCAGATAGATTGATTCAAGAGGATGGTTTATGAGTATAATATAAGTATGCATACGCATAAATACAGGTAAAACTGCGAGGCACGGCTAGTCTATCTATCTATACATATTATAATAAAAACGTTACGAATCGCTGTCTGTACATGGCAGATATATGAAAAAAATATTATAGGAGACCTTTATTAACGCAATAGAACCCAAAACAATGATATTTGGAATTTTTGTCTGTTTGTCTGCATGCTAATCTTGGAAACGGCTTATCCTATCTAGATGGGGTTTTCAATTATATATTGTGGTAGGCTTCACTTAACATTTAGTGTTTAATTTATGTCAATCGGTTGATAAATAAAAAAGTGATGACAAATTAAAGAATCACGTTGAACTTGCTGAACGTTTGTTGGCGCGGGTTAGGCATTTTCAAAAATGCTGTCCAAAGTCACTTTTCTACGCGGGCGAAGTCGCGGGCACAGCTAGTACTAAATAAATAATAAACTTTTTGGATAATATTTTGGTTGATAGATTCATGTTGAAAAACATTAATTAAGTATTAACAATAAGTACTCACCGTCATGAGAATCATACATGTAGATAATTTCCTTCCAACCATAGTAGGTGATAACATCAAAAATGGCGCGATGATAGTCAGGCCTCATGCTCACTGCGTGATCTATGAGCCCTGATGATGGGGGGATTACCTGAAAATCACATTTTTTATGTAACTAATTCTTCAAATACTTATTGACGCCTTATTAATTAAGTTATTTTTACACATGTTGCTGACGTTATAGACTTTTTCTTTCGACTTCTATGCATCCTAATTAGTTAAAACGTAAATTTAAGGTATTTCAACCGACTTAAAAAACATTTATAATAAAAGTTATTTTATGACATAGATATCGGTGCCAATTAAAACAATAACTGTGGGTTAATTAAATATAAAATAAATAATTACAAAACAAAGTTTCTAACTACTAAATGAAAATACGTATTAGTTTGCGCGAAGCAAATTTATTTTTTACTTTTTAGTTTTATTTTTGTTAAAAAATATTTTATGTACAACCATGCCATCGTAAATAGCACTATCACACTTTGGCATAATGATTGATGTCATAAATCTTGTCTTACATGTAGGTATCGTATACGAGAAAAATTAAACGCATCATCCAGATACGAGTATTAACGCTTTCACACAAAAATACTAATGACAATTGCTACAGTGCAACTGTTTTCTCAAAGCATGCCATGAAAATTGTTTAATAGTATTTAGATTGCACAATTTCTCTCCTCATCGAATGTTGTATAAAAACAATAGATTGCAGAATAAAAAAGTGTTGAATGTCTATTGAAAATAAAACAAAAGACTCCCAAGTCGGGAAGGCTTTGCGCATTAATCTAACAGATTCAATTCAAGTATTAATGACTGAACGCAACTCCGGCGCTTTGAAACTCGGCTTGTGGCAGATTTATATGAAAAAGCGATAATTTAGACTTAAATATTGCGTTCACTTTAAAGCTCTGTGTTTTATAGACAATTTACTTCGAATAATTAAATGAAGGTTTAATTTTCGTGTCATTATTTGGTCGTAATCTTATTTAGTTTTCTTTACTAATTTTTAAAAAACACACGAAACAAGTAGATGCAACGATTAAGCCATACACATCTCCACTAACTTATAATTATTAAATAAGTGTAAATTGAAAAGATTGTTTACTTAGTATAAATAAATGTGCTTTAAAAAAGTTACGCTTCTTGATTTTGTCAACAATTATACCACATTTACTTTGACTGCATCGGAAACTAGTTAAATACACGAGAAAGAGCTAATTACTTTTCTTTACATCATAGCATTTAGTCTGCTGAATCATTCGGGATAAATAAATACTCCCCGCTTCTATAAAAGAGAAAAATGTTAGATCGATTCCACGAACTGTTCGTACATACACAAAC
This sequence comes from Eurema hecabe, assembly GCA_026213755.1. Lineage (NCBI taxonomy): Eukaryota > Metazoa > Arthropoda > Insecta > Lepidoptera > Pieridae > Terias > Terias hecabe. The sequence continues at coordinate 7,953,429 of JADANM010005835.1, forward strand.
ATTTCACTAAATTTACATTAGCTTTTAACTCGAGCCCGAAGGCCAAAACTCAAAGTTTCGATTGAGGCTATCCCCATGAGCATATAATGCGTTTGAAAAGTGGATATATTATTCCATTTGTAAATGTGTGCATTTATATACGATGTATGAGTGCTATAAACTTTTACTGATCTGTTTGAAATTCAAGAGAATTTCTGACAGAGAAAGGCAGCTTTATCAAGTTGTTTTAAACATAACATCGCACCTGTAGTCCGCGGAGGCAGCAAAGTTACGTGGAATAGTCATTTGGCGATTTATATGTGTAGATAGATATAGTATTATCTAGTGGATATTGTATAAATAAAATATTTTAGTCGGTTATCCAACCCAGTTCGGATTCTGAATTTTATTTTCATCGATGTAAATAAAAACACACGTTACAAAGCAATATCATATGATATGGCAGGCTTGTTATTTTTATATAAAAAAATCTCAAATCTCTAATCCATACAAACGCAATACATAATTAAAATCCAAATATCCCTACTAAAGTTACCCAAAGTCATAAAACAATAACTAATAACCCATTTAATGAGCTTTAATAAAAATCATCTTCATATAAAATTTTAGAATGAACAATGACGTAACACTCAATCGGTTTCAAACAAATCGAAGATATTTACGTAATAATAAATAAATATTATATTGTAAAAGGATCTATCTGAAGCTATTACCTTGCACCGGTTGTGCTCACATCACTGAAGGCGAGTATAAGTCGCAGCCTTAGGGATCGGAAACGAATCAGAACAGCGATTGTCAGCAAATCTGAGTTCATTCGACATACTCCATTTGTTCTTTTCACAGACACGGAACAATTTAATTGAAGGTTTATTCTTGTAACGCTATATCGAGTCTTGATATTAATAACAAGCTATTGACTTTATAGTTTTATCTAACACTAGCCCTGCCACGCGGTTTTACTGGTGTTTTAAAAATATATATCAGCATTAGCGTATAATGTGTTTGAAAAGTGAATAGACTGTAAATTCTTACACCGTACTTACACTTATACATAGGTACACCCACACATCAACACACACACACACATAGGTACACTACAGATAACCAATCGTCTGTACTCGGAACTTGTAAAGGGGACGATGGCACCTATAACACAGCCCTCAGCTACTATGGGTGCCATCAACCCTCAATTAAAATATTCTGTTTGTAATATAATTTCTGTATATATTTTGTATGTGTAAAATTAAATAAATTAAATTAAATAAATAAAAAATTAATAATATTATTCCATTTATAAATGTGTACATTCTCTTCTTGAAGCAACAACTTAATAACTATGACATATACGTACTACTTCGACAGTATCAAGATAGTATGATTTAAAAGCTCGTCAATTATAGCGTTATGCTTAGGAATCCAGGAAAATTACATAGTGGATAGTGTACTTACTTTTTCCGGGAACCAGGGCGTGACAAAAGGCATCTGGAAGGTGTTTGTGTACGAGTGCAGAGTGTCGAAGGACTCCGGGTTTACAGCGCCGAGCATCGCGAATACGCCTCGCGCGAACTGAGTGCAAACTGAAAATATACTTCTTATTGAGCATTTTGTCAAGAGTTTCAGACTTGGGTACATATACGCTTATAATAAGGCGTGTAGTCAAGTCTATTAATGAATAGAAAAGCTGTTTCTACATACGCTTATAGATAGTCTTCATCTATGGATGTGCAAGGAACGTATTTAAGTTTGCGCATTGGCCATAGATGGACGAATAAAAACATTGTTTTTTAACTGACTCATTTAACTTCATTTTTAAGTTAAAAAATACTCAATTCAAATTTTATGATATAATATATCTACTAGAATTTTTTGAAACAGTTAAGTCCATGGATAATAATCTTCTATAAGAAACCATGATATAGATCTGTTTAGCAATTATTTACACGGCTACACAACGAGAACGAAAAACAATGGCCAGAATAACTATCAGCATATGGTATGGTATGCACGGGCTAATTTCCGCAACTCCACGTCAAGGCGCGGTTTTTGCGTGTGGGTGGGGATTTCTATGACTATCAGCATATTATTTATAAACATATTTTAACATTTTGAAAAACGATAAGAAGAAAAAGCAAACAAAAAACATAAAAACTTACATATTAATGAACAACCTAATTACGTCTAATTCTTTTTGTTCAACTAAAAAGAAAGAAATAAGTTTATTATGACGTAAAATTACTTTAAATAGCAACGAGAAAATAATAATTTTATAAGAGAGCACAGAAGATTTAACACAATGCAGAAATTTTCGCGCGCTTACGCTACGCAATCACAGATTATAAATTAGACTCCGGACGCGAGGAGAATGGTTATGTTCACAGATTAATAATATTAATTCCATTACATATGTATATACTATCAAAATGTTGTTTTATTAAATTTTATTGTTAGTTAAAATTATATTTTAATAATTATAATATTAACTAACAATTATTATTATATAATTTTATATCACTTGTGAAATAAATTATAGCGAGGGTTGCTAGCCACTATGAATAAATTATTTTTAGCATCCAAGATGCAATAAAACATTTTTAATTTATAAATTTAATACAATTATAAGGGCTATTTGAAAAGAAAATTTATGACTGTCCAAAAATAAAAGAGATTCACATGATATATGAATAAACAGAAAAATGATAGACGTATTTCATTATACCCTTCATAACCTAAAAAGGAATTATGTTAAACTGGCCATACTAACCACTATGTATAATTACTTAGTTATCATTTTGTGTACTTAATTAATGATATTAATGTTAAAATTAATAACAACCATGGTTTACGTGGTCAAAATAAATAATATATTTATACTAACTTACTTTAACAAATATTTGTAATTTTTTATTGTTATTTTCAATAACTGGCCATGAAAAATCTAACTAAAGGACGTTTTTTTTTTAAAAAAAAACAAAATGGAACCTTTTCAAAATGAAATTAGAGAGACATTAAAGAAGTTGGAATAAGATTTGAATACATAAGTTCGTTTGACTTCAGCCTAAAAGATTACAGGATACCTTGTTATTTCATTTGACAGACTTTCGTGTGACAAATGATGATTATTATGCTAATACAAATCAATTTAATGTGAAATAATCAGACGGCAATTGGCGGTGGAAAATATTCTATATGATTATCTATTCTTATCTATTATTATCGATTATCTATTATTATATCTATTGGCCATATTTTAAAATATTTTACCTAGGTATTTAGCATGGGAAAGACAACTTAAATTACGAAATAAAACTATGTCCATTTAAAGTTATTTAATTTAATTATAAAATATGTGTTAAAAATCTAACATTCAGGATACGAACGTTCTTTTTTACTAATATACATTATGCAAAATGTTTCGTAATTATGAATATTGTAAGCAAATATTCTGACGATTTTTCAACTAAATACCTACGCATTAGAAACGTATAGTATGTACGAGTACGTATGACGTATTTTATTTTATTTTTTATTTTATTTTATTTTAGGAACGCCAACATGGCGTACGTTCGTTCAACAATTACCATAAAAATACGTATATTTATACAAAGTAATAGAACGTAGCCACACTTTAGGCGTCCACGATATGCACACATATTTATATATAACAAAAAACTAGAATTTTTTTATAATTGGTTCAGTGGTTCCCGAGATTAGCCCTTACAATTAAACAAACACACAAACATTACCTACGTATTTACATTACGTATGACGTTATACGGTTATAACGTATAACGCAATCGTATTAGGTGAATAGCGAATACATAATATATTGAAATGGTATCTGTAAAACTGCATATTATCCGGTTTGGCAATTGGCACTGTAAATGATATAAATCCATATTATAATTTACGTCCGAATGGGCGCTTTAACAAAATTTTGCGTAATATTCTCCAATGACATAGTTCGAGTTCGTAACCATTAATATCACGTATTTCCAATTTACAAATACATATTCGGATATTATTTGAGTCTATGCATAGGTATTATAGCTACAATATTGAACGTAGATTAAATATATGGCGGTTGGATGCGGCTAAAACTCATCAGTTTCAGATTGTAATTCTGCACAAGTATTTAGTGCCAGATAATATCACTTCGATAACGAGTGAGAATTGATTAGTTCTGGAACTGTCTTATGAAAGCCAAGAACAGGCTTTTAGTGATCCACTTTTCTTCCAAAGTTAACTTAGATCTAAGAATAGGCTTACGTTAATTATAAATCTGACTTTTTCTCGTTTATCTCGGGTGATAAAAGACATCCTTTTTATACTTATTTTAAAGGTTCAGCAAATAGAATCATTTTATATGTAATAATAGAAAAGCGACTTATAAAATGACATAAGTAACTCGTACTTATTCAACAATAATTGAACAGATAAATAGAATACACTGATAAGACTCGAAGTACTGCTAGATCTCGTTGTGTCAAGAACTGTATTAAATCGTTAGCCACAATTGAAACAGACGGCTAATTCTCTTGGCTAATCTTTAGCTAACAAGCTTATTTTATTTGCATAATAATTATACAATACTTAGAGTTTCCCACTTCTGAATGTAAAGTGGATAATTAAAATAAAGACGAAGATTATATAAAGCTTTTAAAAAGACGTAAAAACGTGGCCGGGTGAGGACCACGTATTTGCACTGGGCCGAAAAACCTCTACTTGGATTAAATTTAAGACAGTTCACTTTATTTTCGTGTTCATTAAATTTAGTCTCAGTGACAGGCTTTTAAGATAATTACTTCAGGGTACAATTACAAGAGCCTGAGGTGCGAAGATATAGAAATGAAATTTAAACACCTGTTAAAATACTATTAAGAGGGTGTGAAGTTGAATGATTTAATTACTAGTACTAAGTGAGCTATTTTCGTTGAAGCTATTTAAAGTAGAAGTTATGTAACGTTTTTGTACTGTGGTTTAATAGCTTCTTAATTCACTTTTTATGCGAAATTTTAATTTACTCATAATACGTTTGCTATTTTTAATTTATTGACGTACACATGTTTTAAAGATCACCTCCCTTGGGTAGTATTATGTAACAAGTTAATAATGGAACATCACAAAGTAATACCCTATTAGAGCAAGTTAAAGTTTAATTATGAACGTGTAAGAAACTTTACATGTCTTCATTACGTAGTTTATTATCTATAGAGCCACTTAATTACTCTTGTTGAATGTTATTGCTTCTAAGGAAGTTTAAATATCTTTATTAACCCTTAAGTAACTCGCAGAGAGGTATATCTAAGATCTTAAGAAGGAACTCAGGCGGAAAATATGCGACTGTTACTTTTACAAGACAAAGGTGTCTATAGCTGTACGTATTATTAATTTGTCATATATTATTTACACGGCACTCGCGAGGTATAAATATCTGTAATTTCTGTTTATGTTTATATTTACAATTGTAAGTTCTTATTTTAAAAAGAGCGACTATCAGAGTTTCTTGCCGGGTCCTCTCTGTAGAAACTGCCTTCCGAACCGGTGGTAAATGTTTTGTAATACCACGACGAAAAGTGTTACTAAATGTAGCTTAATTGAATAAAGATACTTTTGACTTTGACTTTGACTTTGACTTTGAATTTGACTTTGACTTTGGTTCACTTATTCGACTCTAACGAGGGACGGCTTTTTTGTGCGGTAAGGGCCACAGTTACGATTACTTGGGCACTCGCGAACCGTGTGGTTATCTTTTGTGCTGTGATTTCGAACGACAGTTAAATGACGTGTTTCTTTTTACAGTATGCGATACGCTGTTATTGGATTATATGTTTTTACTCGTATGAATGATAAATGGTTTATTTTTTGTATGTAAATTAAAAATATACTTTCATATTAGCAATTTAATATAAAAACATAGCAATTTAAAGTATTTAAGTAATTAATCTGTTTCATAACTATGTATTTTTACTTACTTAGTAATTTTAACTCTTAAAAGAATTTTAAGAATACGATTCCTCGTAAATTCATGGAGTAATAAGTAGTAAGTAAGTAAATAAGTTAAATGTTGCATTTCAAATTGTGTTCCTTTGCTTGGTTTTAAAAGCTCATTCTATTGAAGAGTTAAGGCTTATTTTGAAACAACGTTCTTGTGACGTCATTAATAAACTTATATGAAATGCATTTCATTTTGTAGGAGTTGTTAAATTCGAAAAATTGTAACATGAGAAATTTTCTTTTTAATACGATCAAAAAGATTTCGTTCAATCGTTACATTAAAAAAATAAAATATTCTGTTTTTAAGCTACATTTTTAATGTAAATATTGTCAGTGTGGAGCAATTTTTAAATGGCAGATGTTCCGCAGTTACAATATTATGTTTAAAAATTTAATCTCTCGATCGGTAGTAAAATGCTTTTAAAAAATCCTCATCAGCATACTATATAAAATATTTATTTCTCTAACTAAGTTTATCTATAAAAGTATTAAGTATTTGCGTACAGCAAAGCAAAAATATAATAATGATTATAGATTTTAATATAGCAAGTTTTATATTTCTATGTGTAAATTTCTAATTACTTAATAACAATTAAAATAAACATGTACTTATATGCTACCATCGTGTTGTACGTAAATTACTTACGTAAATCGTAATTAAATTTCGGTAATCGTACGATTATGTTTCTTTGAGAATTATATTCACAATATTAATAATTTAATACAACTTAGCTGCTGACCGAAACACATGTAGACACAAATGCTCACACAAAAAAATTTAAACATTTGAATAAAACTTAAACATATTTTTCTATAAGCCATTTTCTCGACATAAATATTTGCTGAGTTGGCCGATAACCGTCCGTCGACAGTGGTGATTCCATTCAAGATAGCAGCGAAGCCATTTGCATTTCTACAAAGAGCTGAGACTAGTTTTAAAATACCGACAATTTATATTAATATCAACCGCTTTTTAATAGACGAGTTTTCTGTACAAAATATTCTATTATTGAACACTTATTTTTATCCGCTGTGGCTTTTAATTTTGAAGTATTTTTATTATATCTGATATTATGCTATAGTTTTGCAAATTTGTTGTAAATTATTATAAGGCTAATATTTTTTTTTAAATAACTGTATGAACCAAAATCTTTCAAGTGTGTTCCGTACACGGTCGTTGGTTACAATTGCTTTTTTCAAAGTCTATACTTAAGCCCAATAGCATTACGTAAGCGAACAATGCTATCTCTTACAAAGAGACTGAGGTGTATTACAAATAGCTGGCAATGTAGTTGTAGATTACGCTACGCCAAAATGTTACTACTCACTTCAGATATCATTCTTAGCCTTATGCCCCTAACGACGTTCTGCTTATAAAGATAAAATCCCTTCAACAAAACAAGTGAGAAAGTTAGCGATCAAATAAAAAATTCACAGCTCCTTTCCAAGGATTTGAGGAAAACCAGTCTTATATTGTGTCTCGCCGCGGAAATTCCGGAAAGTTCCTATCATTAGGACAAATAGCGCTTTCCCGCTCATCCTCTGACGGCCAATTTGTTTTGTTTCTCTTTTTAATTTCCTCTGCTAAATTCAGGAATTATTTTTTTCTATACACAAATAGGTATGAAATTTCGTATCTTGGACATTGAAGGCCACCTTTCACGCTGAATTTTCCGGCTTTATTTTAGCTTGATTACCTAATGCTTACGGGGTTCAAAATCGTTCGTTTATGTTTTTATGCACAAGAGTTTATATACAAATAGGCTAGATTGATTGACTCAGTAATTAATTTTATTGACCCAACCCTTTTTTATAAATTACTTACTGTCCCATGAGATTCATCTTGCTTTCCAATTTTTCCAAAGATAGCGATTTTTTAATAGATTTTATTACTTCCTGATTAGACTTTAAAACTCTGAACGTATTTAAAAATATTTCAAGTTAAGGTTCGTTTAAATTAACAATAATAATTAATTATTTAACAGCTTCTACATCTTAACCTACAAAGACTAACTATACTACGGTAGAAAATCCTTTGTATATATTTTCTTTAAAATTCAAACACTTCCCGCATAAAATTACACTTTGAAGCAACGAAGTTTTGAGTATGTAAATTTGGAGTTAATACCTCGTGTGATGAACAAAGCGTAGGAAATATTCTTATTTAACCTCAGAAATTTTTAACAACCAATATTGCGCTGAAATTGGAGCTTTACGGAGTTCCTTAGCGTACTGTAACTATTTAGATACTACAGTAAAATTCAATGATTAACTTCTCACATTCTGAATTGTATGTAGTACCCATAATTAAAATTTTGCAGATCTCGTTAAAGTGAAAATTATAAAATAATAATATAATCAAAAGTTATCCAAAAAATCTAAGCTTGAAAATTTATATGGAAAAAGTTGGGTTTTGTATATTTTTAAGCAATAACTCCTAGGTTTTGGTTTGTATGACGGAAAGTTAGTGGAATCATAAGCTCTTGCTAACGAAGCATTCATATACATTTTAACAACATGCACAGCTCTAAGCCAAATATTAACATACACAAGTCAAGTGTCTCTTTTCATATCGTACTAACTTTGTATCCTTTTTGTTTCAAACTAATTAATAATTTAAAATTATTAATTATTGTTTAAAATGTATAACGGTTTCTTGTTCGGTATTACAGTTTATTTTTAGGTCCCAATAAGTATTAAAAATTCAACATATTCTTAGAAATTCTGATTTGTATAGCACACAATTACAAAATTAAGTGACATTTGCTTTTCATGCGCAGAAGCCATAGAATAGAAATAGTTGAACAATCGCGACGATTAAACGTCACTAAAACAATGGAAAATTGTCAGAATTCCATGCTCTATGTCTCACTTGTTATATCGAAATAGAATTATTTTTAGGAACGAAGCGGTATTCGCTACTTTTGTATCAAAAATCTGTGCATAGGTTTATAAAGTATTAAAATGATTCTTGGAATGGTAAAGCCGTTTTGTTAAACATTCTAAATTCAATATAAATTCGTTGTTAAATTTATTTTTCATTTCGATACATTTTTTACCGATTCTTGTAAATGATATCTATATTGAAAACGATTTTAGCAAAAGTTAATTTAATTTACTAAAAGCTTAATAATTAATAGTCGTTAAAATTTTATATCTAAATCGAATCTATGAAATATATTGTCTAGTTTATATATTTGAATTTATATAATTATTTTTGTGTTTAAAACGTCCTGCTATAAACTGACTACAATTCACACTAAGTGAGTATGACAGCTTTTTGAGTATATCTGTCAAAAAAGAGTCTAAAAACTAAAACCAAATTTTATTCCCTCTTGCCATATTCTTTTTTCCCGTCTTTAAAGGTTCGCAACAGTGTTTATGTGCGGAGGAAGTCCTTTACCATCAGGCAAACCTCCTGCTCAGTTTCCCATTATCATACCTACAAAACAATATTATAAAGGCGAAGGCTGTTGTGAGAACGTCTGTTTGTTACTTCTTTACAGCTGGAGCGATTTTAATACAACTTTTACTATGTTATATGACACCCTGGAAAACCACATAGGCTACGTTTTACTGAAGTAAATCTATATACATATAATAAAAACGTAACAAGTCGCTGTCTGTACATGGAAGATATATATATGAGAAAAAATATATAAGAGACCTTTATTTACGCAATAGAACCCAAAACAATGATTTTTTGAATTTCTGTCTGTTTGTCTGTTTGTTTGTGCACGCTAATCTCAGAAACGGCTTATCCTATCTAGATGGGGTTTTCAATTATATATTTTGATAAGCTTAACTTTACATTTAGTGTTTAATTCATGTCAATCGGTTGATAAATAAAAAAGTTATGGCAATTTAAAGAATCACGTTGAACTTGCTGAACGTTTGTTTTGGCGCGGGTTAGGCATTTTCAAAAATGCTGCCCAAAGTCACTTTTCTACGCGGCCGAAGTATTTAATAAATCATTTATGATAACTGCGGGTAGCACCGGCCAGAATAGCTAGTATAAAATGAAACTCACTCAATCGCGAGAGCTTGAAGGCGTCGGCGGTGTTGATGACGTCAACATAGGCTTGCAACTCCAGACGGCGACTGCTGATGTTCTGATTATGCACCGTCATCGCGTACTTGAACACATTCTGGATCTCTTCTGTGTTCTGGTCGAATATTGCCCCTGGAGAGAAATAGAGATTAGATATTTCATAGTAGACACGTAATGAATTGTTCTGGAAAATTCAGTTAATCCATACTAAAATTATAAATGCGGAAGTAACTCTGTCTGTCTGTCTAAAACTACTGAACCGATTTGAACGATATTTGGTACAAAGATAGTCTAGCCTGGGAAAGGATGGGCTACTTTTTTTTTAAATCAACCTCCAAAAGGTTGCGCGAGGGGTTGAAACTTTTTATAATTTTACGCTTTCACGGCCAAACCGCTGAACCGATTGTAATGAAATTTGGTACACGGATGGTCTAGAGCCTGAGATAAAACATAGGCTACTTTTTAACTGGAAAAAAGGGTTATAAGGGGAGAAGAGGGGTCAAATTCTATATGAAAGTCCACGCAGACGGAGTCACGGGCAACAGCTAGTAGTTTATGTTATCAAGAGTTCGATACTGTACTGAACACAGCTTTATAAAATCTAAAACACACGATTTAAAGTAGTTTAGTTTAAAGTACTTAGTAAAGTTTTACTTAATTTAAACAATATAATATTATGGTACTTAGAAAGAAAATATGAATAGAAATCTTTTTAAAATACAACAGCATAAAACAGAGATATATCGCCGTCCTATTCTAACTGTATACCTTCATATATAATACAAACAACACAATTAGGACAATGATGAACAGATATGCTTGAACCAAACATAACAGTTCAATATATATAACCTCAAGCCACTTTATGGCTCAACTACCTTTGAATTTATGATATGATGCCCTAACCTTCGAATGAGTGATCGTATTTTGTACGCTTACGTGAATTTACCATACACAAGATTTATTTAGGTATATTATTTAATATAATGTAATGAATATTAGACAAAAACTGTCTTAGCTCCTAATCAAATCGAATTTCATTTTAAACATTATTTCCATGTACTTTTTAAATGTGATTTATTACTATAGCAAGGGAGATATATTACAATGCAAACGAAAACCAAAGCGTTGAAAACAAAAACAATTTGAAAATCGAATATAAATCGTTTACTAAAATAAAGATCCCATTACAAGTCTTATCATTACGAATGGCCCGCATGCGTCATCGGCTGATGTATTGCGTTGACCGTTTATCTAGCGTTGGACTCACTCCGGTAGCTTCTTTAATGGCTTCTACGCCAGCGCACGATATCCCTATGTGCTGTGTAATCTGTGGTCTCGCATCGCTGAACTATTATTGCGAAGCGTTTGCGAAGCGTTCTTTATTTGAAAAGGCTTAATTTTTTTTATTATCAGTCAGGGTTAGGCTATTTACCTTTTAAAATATTCTGATGAGTCTAGCCTCTTTATTATGCTATGCTAGCGCATGACATGTAATCTGTGGGCTCGCATCGGTGAACTTCAAGTTTTCTCAAGAATAGTATCATTGCAAAGCGTTCTATATTTGAAAAGGCTTATTTTTTAACCAGCCAGGGTTAGATCATCGTTTTACTATTTCCCTTTTAATTATTCATTATTATGCTATGATAACCCTTTGTACTGTGTAATCTGTAGTCATGCAACACTGAACTTCTATTTTTAAAATATCGGCATCTATAGAGTGAGGAGTTCTTTATTTAAATAGCTCAACACAACTCTTTTTTTATTTTTTATAAAATCAGCCAGGCTTATCATATTAAATAGATTACCTAGCTGCAACTATATAGAATATAGATAACAAAAAATAATACTAATTGTTATTTAAACGATTGCTTAAATCGGTTTCTAATTTATTTAAATTAGACGATTGATTTAAGCAATCGTTAATTAAACAAAAATGAACTAAAATTGCAAATTTCAAAAAATAATAAATAAAAAATAAAACGTAGAAGAGTATTTTAACAATGAAGCAAAACGCGGTAGCTCTCTTTTTAACGGTAAAGAACAGATATTTAAAGGCTTCAAACCAATTTCTATTGCAACATAGAGAACATTATTTATATGATGTGAATAGAAACACATACACTACTATGTATTCTATAAAATATGTAAATGTTAAAATCCACGTGTAAAGTTTAGTATTAAATAAATTAATACATTTGAACATTCTCGTAGACTATGAGAATTACGCATACATTCTGTTCCATACGTAAAAACATCCGACAAACAATTTTTGACAATGGCACAAATGCAGTAGGAACGGAAAAACGCTAATGACCTTTAAACGAACTTAATGGCTCTCCGCTTAGAAGAAGCATTTTATTGGAGCCAGTTAGTCTTCGTTAGATTTACCAGGTCTTTTCAATTGAATTCTTTCCGTGAAGACATTTTGTGGAACGTTATAATTCTGTTTTAAAGGAATTTCACGTGTTATTTGTCTTTGTTACTTTCAATTGTTTTTAGTTCCCTTTAATGTACCTATATTATTTTTATAATTCAATCAAGCTCAAGCTATTGATTATTCTGGCGAATGTAGATAACACAAAAACAACCCTGGATTAATTTTCGAGTAAATTAAAAGTCGTTAATTAACATAAAACAAAAGCACAAATATCATATTCGAAATTTAAAACCTATCAATGAGTACAACACGTAACCACAATTTCATAAAACTTAATAATATAATAAATCCAATGTAAAAGCAAGCATTTCAATAAGCCATTATCCCTTATAAAAACATCCTCTGTATTACAGCAGCCACAAGCGTATTTAACTCCAAATGCCACGTCACGAAATCCACAGTCTAAACCTTGAATACTAGTCGAAGAATAGAAAATTCTTAATTACGTTTTAATAAATTTACATCTGAAGTATTTGCAAACGGGTCTGTTTGCGCCGATCCTACCTGAGACCCCTGTAACTTCATTAAAAGGAGATTAAAAGAAAGTTTTCAGCACAAA
>JADANM010005835.1:7966572-7995641 GCA_026213755.1 Eurema hecabe
AAGGAGATTAAAAGAAAGTTTTCAGCACAAAAGTATATTTCTAGAGCTCGGTCCGGATATTGTGAAAGATAATACAAGTTGCAATATTACTGCGCTAAGTGTCTACGAGTATTTACGAGTTTTTTTTTCTACTTGGACGGCGATCGTTGTGTTTAATCTTTTGCATAATTCGCAATACTTTCTCGAGTATATTTCTGTCGTGGTAACGTTTTTAAAACTAACGGTCGGACTTACGTTATGTTTTATTGGTTGGGTGTTAGGTCAGAATTTATAGCTGTGTTCTTAATAATGGAAAACTGTCTGGACTGGACTGGAAAACTGTGGAAATCCTATTTTAAATAAATTGAACAGTTCCTTGATAATGAAAATTAAAGATAGATGTGTGACTGACTCCCTATTATTTATTGTATGTAGTATTACTTTAAAATTTACTGGTCATAGTCTTCGAAGTCAAATATATATTTATTCAATTGACAACATATAGTTACACTTTTCAATCGTCATGGTAATAAATTATCACACGAAATTGCTTTGAATTAATTTTTTTGGAAAAGTCAAAAGTATCGTCTCTTAAACCTCTGTAACTTGTAACATAATCCTCACATTGTCATTAAATTTTGACAGATATCAGAGATTTTAAGGTTGGTACTTTTTACAAATCATATGGATTATTACATAGCAACCTCATTTCTGTATCATCCTACGGATTTATTGAGTGATGTATTATTACAAAACATTTACCACGATCCGGAACGCAGTTTATACAGGGAAGAACTGTAAAGTATAATATCATCCTGTAGTAATTTGATTCTTAATTAAATAAATATCAAGTAATCATTGAACGAATACGAACAAAACGTTTTGTATAATATTTTAAAATGCTTTTATGCTTAACACTATTTGTGTGATATGATTTCACGCAGAGCCCGATGTACTAATTTTAATAAAATTAAGTATAAGTAGAGCCTTATAGTTCGAAACAGGTTATTGATATGAAAGGCTGAAGTAAAGGATGACAGTTTGTATTGAATGCGGAAATTATGGTATTATTACATGCTATAAATTAAATACGTGAAGCTAGATAGAGTTTTTACTGGGGGTAGGTCTCTCTCGCAGGAGACCGACTGGGTGGATACCCCCACAGTGCCAGACATTCTACCGCCTGAATAGTGATATGAAAATGTCACTGTGCTCCGGTCTGAAGGGCACTGTAGCCAGCGAGATTACTGGGCTAGTGAGTCTTAACATCTGATGACTCAAAATGGAGAGTGCACCCTGCCCGGAGCTGGGCTTTATAGCAAAGTTCCAGGTAGCACTGCATTGGCTATGGGCTGGCGTTACTCTTACCATCAGGAGTGCGTCCAGCTCGTCTCCCCTCTTCAAAAAAAAAGTTTATAGTATAATCTCTTTACTATATGTACTAATATAGTATATAACACAAACATTTAGCAATATAAACTACGATTACAACACAATATGTATCAAAATAAGCTGACGTTAATTGCCTTTACGAACGACAGTGTTGATTTGAGCTGTCACTACGTTTGCTGCGAACACATTACATTCATAGTGTACCTCATTTTTGACACTCCAAGTTAATTAAACCCCTCACAAAATTGGCTTCTACGTTTATTGGTATACTATTGAAGTAAATTTAAATCAAATGCTATAACTATTTCTATTATACTTGACTCTTTCAATTGACTAGCAAAGTAAATTTTATATTCCGTAATCCTTACAGAACAGAAGCCTCATTAGGAAGGTAATTTGTATAGGATGCTCCTTTCCACGAAACTTGGCAGGATGCCAGCTCATATACGAATTCTTCATATAATTGCGTTCTACGTCACGTAAATAACTCGAGAATTAAAATGTTAAACTTTTAAGAAGTTGTGCGCTTCTGCAACAAATGCTAATGTGGCTTTTTGATCTATAGAGCTTGTAAAGACTTGACGAAATATTTTAAGCTATTAACAACATTTTCAAGAAAATAAATATTATCTCTTAAAGGAATTATTAGATCCTATTATTTTAAAGTCTAGTTTCACTTTATTTGGGGTGATTCTATATTTGTATTAACTTATAAAGTTTGCGTTTCGATCTTTGAGTAATGAAAAAACTAAGATCATTTCCGTACCTATTGATACATTAGTTTATTTTTTAGGTGTAACTCGTCCATACAACGTCAATTAATTTACTCTTTAGTACTGTTTTATCTGTATTTGAATTTCACGTATTTTCATAGTGACTTATTACCTATCTTTGTGTAAAAATCAATTATGAATGACATTTAAACGACATTTAATGTTTCTATTAGCTGATTCGTAACATTGAATGATTCAACTGATTCCTACTTATCAGCTCTCTATTAGTTGATCTTTACGTTACTAAACAACTAGAGTAATTTTATAGTAACTTATTTGTTATCACTACATAGTATAAAACAAAGTCGCTTTCTCTGTCCGTATATCCCTATGTATGCTTAAATCTTTAAAACTACGCAACTGATACCCATGCGGTTGGTTTTTATAAATATAGTGATTCAAGAGGAAGGTTTTAGGATTAGGTTGGGTAGTTAGTCCCTACTAATATTATAAATGTGAAAGTGTTTGTTTGTTTATTTGTCCTTCCTTCACGTCGTAGCTTAGCAATCAATCAACCTGATTTTTGGCATACAGTTAGTTGAAAAGATGGAGAGTAACATAAGCTACTTTTGGTCCTAAAAAAACATAAAGTTCAAAATTTTTTCATTCCATGTGAGCGAAGCCGCGGGTAAAAGCTAGTACCTATGTTATATAAATAAACTTAATAAAAACATTGAATTAAACAACTGTTTACATTAGTATGTTAATAACAATAACACGTCGTATCGACGCTGTTTGATCCACAATTCTCCTTTCTCTTTGTATCGAATGACAATACCGCCCCTACTCGCTGCAGTTGTTAATTAGGGGCATAGACAAAAGGGTGACGTAGACCAATGTATGACTATAGTTATATAGAATAGCTGACCCGGCGAACTTTGTTCCGCCTTAGATGCAATAAATAGTCCGATTTAGCATTTTTTTAAATTCAATTTTTTTGGATACTTAAAATTATTAAACAATCAATCATGTATTTTTACTCTTTATAATTTACAACCATACTTAATTACGAGCAACAATACGTTTGGCTGTCATGTGTGTTCTTTTGTTCCATGTCAGTTGCATCTTGCTATAATAATAAATAAATAATAAATATTTTCAGGACATTTATACACAGCGCCATCTAGTTCCAAGCTAAGCTGAAGCTTGTGTTATGGCAACTAGATAACGGAATAAATTACATATACATACTTTTCTTTTGTAAATACATACATACAATACATAGCAACACCCAGACCTCACAAAAAATACAAATGTAAATTACAAATATATTTTTCCGATGTGGGAATCGACCCCACTACCGTTCGCGCTGAAGGCAGTCGTGTTACCACTGCGCCAAGCGGTCGTCAAATATATAATTAGACTGTGACTTATAGATATTAACAATATACTTTTTTTGCCCTAGGATCTGGATAAAAAGTATCCTTTTCCTATATCTAAGCTACTTCTCCACTAATTTTCAGCCAAATCAGTTCAGCTATTCTTGATTAAAAAGATATAAAGATAAAATCTGCCTTTCTAACCTGATATTTACATCCCTACAAATATTATATGATACTGACGTTTTATAACAAAGTGGTTTTTAAATAAAAATAAATAATGTTGGTCCTCTATAACACAAGATTAGAGTTACCAATACATTACAGTAATTCTGTATGTAGGTTAAGCCTTTTAATTTACGTTTCACAATATTAAAACTAACCTGCCCAGAAATACATATAAACGCTTGGTTTTGAAACCAATTTGCGTTAAGTCAACTTCCTACTCAGAAATATAGATTTATTAATACATATATAAAGGTCATGACCAAATATATTATGTTTTAGCAATACTAATAGAAGGTAGTATACCTGTTAAATGTATATATGTATAGATTTTAGTCAGAATTTAATGCACGATGTACTGTGATGTCTTGACTTTATAAGCTGGTATAGATCGCTGCAGGATCGCTGTCGGTAGAATCGCGCTCGTAAGTGACGTATAGGTGCGAGAAAGACAACACGACTGGGGAACCAATCAACGCTCGCGAACCCGACGATCACACGCCCCGCGGGCCTTGCCGTCCCCTCGATACCTTATTTTTGACTTCTGCGCAGGTTTCGTTCAGCGCTAAAGATTCGTGACGCGACTTATACCTCCAGTTCTGTTCCATGGTATAGCAACAGCAACGTTTACCCAGCTCGTATCATAGTTTCCACAACAAAATACATTAAACAATATTTAACAAAGAAGTCAGCCAAAGTATTTCTATGATGCATAGGATACGTGAAAAGTTCAGTCTCAGGGCGAATATCTGCGATGTACCATAATATTTTGTTTCTCGAATATTCCAGCAATATCGGGTTTTCTTGAAACAATGCCGTGAAAAGTTGAAACAACATTTGGATGAAGTTCGAAGATCGGGCCGCTGTAAGTTAGTCCCTAGTGTTTTATAATATATAGTTTTAAGACATAATACGTAATTAAAAAAATGTAGGTTCAAAAAAAAAAATTCCATTATCTTCACCTTGGCTTAACACTGTTTGTAATTTTAGCATGGAAACAGCAGTAAAGGTCTCTATGTGCTATAAACGTATATTTTATTGATTAATAAAGAAAAAAAGGCACGTCAAGCAACACGATACGGTCAACTATGCCCACTAGAGCGTATCAAAGGAGTATGTATGGACAATACTTGTTTATGTAAATAATAACATATCTTATGATTTTATAAAGCATATTTTTATTATATTTCCATAAAAACTTATATATTATACATATCTTAATAAAAATATTACAAATTATTTACAAAATACTATAAGCACCACACGACAGACATCCCTTTAAAACTCTAATGAGCCCGCTTTGATATACTAAGCTCTAGTTAAGATATGGGAAACCACAAGGTGGAGTCATTTGTATACGACACAGTGATACCTCTGTCGTGTTAATGATCGTAAAAACACCCACGCTTTGAAATTATTTAGCAGGAATAACGTCTATTTTTGAAGCATTATCATTTTATGCTTTCTATTTGTTGCACTAACTACTTTATGTCACTAATTTATGTCTAAAATTGGTGATTATAACACTATCAATAGGATGCCTAACGTGAATGTAGGATTTTGTACATGAAATAATATCTACTTACATTAAAATAACTATAAGATCCACTCATATGGTATCTTTAAAGATATACATAATACATACTCATCAATATAATAGTAATTGTTTAAAAACAAACTTCAAAAACAAACAAAAATACAACCACCGGCTCGTCATTACTTTAAAACGATTTAACACAAATTGTGCATTTCACGTAAATTTCATCCCACAATTCATTCTGAGAATTAAATATCATCTCGATTCAAATCCAGCGGCTGTTGATTGAAAACGTCAGAAGCCAAATCTTTATCCCTTCCTGCAATTCTGTTCAATTTTTCCATTCCTTTTAGCTTACAATATTGTGGTTTATAGTCTGGTCGTCCTGAGAAAAGATATTTTATTTCCCACTTCTGATAAACATTTACTTTTGTACCATACAGTACAAGTTTTCAATAGAAAATAATTTAATTTGTAATTTCTAATGAATATTTTATTAAATAAATTTATGATCGTACTTACCTAATTTAGCTTAACATTCAATAATAGCCACTCGATCAAGGCAAAATTAGTAACAACCTTTTCAGTAGTAATCAGCTTCATAGTATAAAAAAAAATATTTTACAAAAATTCGATGTCCTATGATATTCGCAAAATTTTTATCAGACTAAAATGAAATTACTGGAATATTCTGAAAGTATTTTAAAAGCTAAGTCTAAAATAAAATTATTTTCTATTAGTGTAATGAGTTGAAACGACTGAAATGCCTCCCACACTACAAAAATAGTGCTCGTAGCTTCGTTCTACATTTATTACATTTTTCGCTTGCTTTCGCACTCTGCGAACGCACTGTGCTATATATATTTACATGATACTCGCCACGTATGAGGCAGCGATGCAGAACTTGGCATATCTAGAACCTAAGGTAACTTCTTATATCACCTTATTCTTAAACAGCCTTTTCCCGCAGTTTTACCAGCGTATTAAGTATCCTATGTGTTAATCTAGAGTATCACATATCTTCATACCAAATTTCAACAAAATAGGACCAGCAGTATCTGCGTGAAAGAATAACAAACATACAGCCATCCAAACATTTATAAGCTTTCACATTTATAATATTAGTGAGATTATAATATCTTAATAACTATGTTGACAGAAGACGAAACTTCAAGTTGTACATTGTGTATCTCCACTATGTACTCGTAGGTAAGGTAGAAGTAGGTAAATATCGTTTCTTGAATACTTAGGTATGTTTTATTAGCATTATTTGTGAGAAGCGTTAGAGAGGGTAGATGACAAAATCGAGGCTTGCTAGCTGGATTTAAGCATATCACTTAACTGAAAACACCTTCAACACTGAAGGCATCTTGCTTAACCAAATCATGGTCATGCCATACTGTCGACTGGCGTGACCTATCAGGGAGTTGATATTTAGAAAATAAATAAAAACCGTCGCGGAATGAACGAATCATTGTTCCAGAAAAAAAATATGCGTTACAAAATCCTACTTTAATGGAGTTGATGTAATTACAGCGAGCTAACGTGTTTTTACTCGCTATGTAAACATTGTGGACGGAAGCGTCGAAACATTCGCGAACTTTTTCTAATCTCTTTGAACTAAATACTGGCGTGTCATCATTTCTCGAAACTTTCGACGAATAAACGCGTTGAAATGTTTGCGACATTTTGCTGGATTTTTACCGCGTGACGAACCGTTCATAGGATCGTAGCTGAATACTATTATTAAAGAGCTTCCTTTTTAGATACTAGTGACCACCCCTGGATTCGCTTGCGTATATTATACAATTAATTATATTAAATAATTATTTATATTAAACCTTTAAGTCGAATCATCGTATTTAAGAGAAAAACGCATGAAAATTGCTTGCGCAGTTTTAAAGTGACTTTTTAGTACCTATGTAATTATAAACATCTCTATAATCAATGATTCAGCAACGGAACTTATTAACATGTAATTTCGCCATTTAATATTAATCGATATTGATTTGAACATTACAAAGGCCAGTAAGGGAGTAAGACAATAACCTCATTACAGTGAATGGCTCGCCTAACGACGTAATATGCGCCTTCTGTTTAATTACTACAACTTATACCTGGAATTCAAGAAGACTGCGCCTTTTAATGGTAGTCCAGTGACGTCATCAACTATAGTATATTATAGTATACAACTATATATTTTTATAGTATATATAGAGCAGATGGACGAAAAGAATAATCAAGATAGTGAAAACTATTGCAACATTAGTTAATTGGTCGAACTTTATTGGTTCATTACAATGTTTAAAATCAAACAAACTATTGTGACGAGTTTTGGCGGGAATCTTACGGCGTCTATTTGTAATCTCGATTGAATATTCCTTTAT
The DNA here is from genome assembly GCA_026213755.1 of Eurema hecabe. Taxonomy (NCBI): domain Eukaryota; kingdom Metazoa; phylum Arthropoda; class Insecta; order Lepidoptera; family Pieridae; genus Terias; species Terias hecabe. Next base: position 7,974,185 of record JADANM010005835.1, read on the forward strand.
TGGTGCATAGTGATTTAATGTTTGATTGTGATAGTGAATCATGCAGTAAACTAGCTATTAAGTGTCCAAGAAATGAAGAATTCATTTGAGAGCGCATAGTGGCGCCGTTCCGATTGCTTCAAGATTCGTCGAGGTTCTTCGTAAAGTTCACTATCACTTTACGAAGGGCAGAACGAAACGACTGACTGACTCGACTAAAGACGACTTGATGACGATTTTACTTGACTCATATCGACTTTTATCTTGACCACGTTGCCTCTTATTACATTGACATTGGCAAAAAGCTAGACGCTAATGCCATAATATAAGAAAAAAAGAACTATTATGACTGGCATTTGTCAGCTGCTATAAAAAACGTCATCATTGTGAAAATACTACGACTACAACGACGTGACTCTCTTGGACCTATACAACTATAGTATACTTGTTTGTTGACCTTTCGTACATTCTAAAATTAATTTACATACATTATTATGTAACTACTTACTGTAATTTTTCAGTTATTAATGTTGTTGTTGGAACCAATTGTTAGTCAAATTATGACAATTATTTGGTAGTCTCATTTTTTATATTTTCGTCGCGTTTTGCGATAGTTTTCACAGTACAACACAGCATACCATTAACTCGTAGATTGAGGACCTAGATCTAATCGAATGCTCATATCCAAAACATTAATAACTCACTGTATGTTTATGCAAACTCCGTTTAAACCTTCCAATACTCGGCTTATTGTAACAACGCTATTAATTTCGACTGCGTCCATACAATAGTGAACGGACAATGACCCTTCGCGCTTTATGCATTACAATATGGGAATCGTTTATAGCCTATTTTAATCGAAACACATTGTTCTTAAACATTCCGATAATTATCGAATTATTGCGGTAGACTGTGCATTTTACTGTATTTGTATCATGTTGCAAGTACCGTGTATAGGTATATTTATAGGTGCATTCTTTAAGTAGGTACTTTTTATTGAAACTGAATTTAATATTTTAAATAAAACATTGTATAATAAGTATAATGTGGATGTATAATAAAGATTATAAATAGTAATTGTTAAAAAAGTGTACAAATATAAACGCTTACGCATGGTTTGCAAAATCATTTGTCTAATACCATACCAAAAATAATCACTTCTTAAACAATAAAAAAATAAAACATTTTTAAATAAAATAAATTACTAACTTACTAAAAAAGACGACCGCTTGGCGCAGTAGGTAATACACCTGCCTTCTGAGCGAAGGGTTCGATTCCCACACCGGAAAAATATATTTGTAATTTACATTTGTATTTTTCTGGGGTCTGGGTGTTGCTATGTATTGTATGTATGTATTTACAAAAGAAAAGTAATGTATATGTAATTTATTCCGTTATCTAGTTGCCATAACACAAGCTTCGGCTTAGCTTGGAACTAGATGGCGCTGTGTATAAATGTCCTTAAAATATTTATTTATTTATTTACTAGCTCATTTACACCACATTAATTGGGATGACGACAAAAATTCATTTAAAGTCCGTTGGATAGACTAACGATAAATAATAGGCATTAAATGATTTAAAGAAATAAAAATTTAAAAATTTGTATGACGTCACTGTTACGCAGGTTTTCTACTAAGGCGTGACGTTATTAGGTTCCACGCCGTATCTTTAATGCGCTATATCCAAGTTATCTTTTGCCAATTCGACAATTTTATATATCATATACCCAGTCCTATTCTGACGTGAGTTTAACTAGTTGTCAAGATTGTGTTTCATCCGCATTGTATTATCCGGATATCCGGGACCGGGCAGTGGGTCCGTAATTTTTTGTCACGCCTCATATCCTTCCCTGGGAGCTCTCGTACGTTTTTCTCATATATTTTTCCGTATGACAGATGTATGACAGTTTTTCGAAATTATTTTATAAACAATCAACGATGTTTCTGATGTTTTTGATGTTTCTGGCTTAGGCTATATAGTGATACTTACGAGTAATGTGGCTTTCTATCAAGAGACTTTTCAAAATGGTCATCAATCTAGTAATTACCCTTTACAAGGTAACAAACACTCATGTATAATATAACTATTATACAAGTATCAAAAGAAAAATAGTTATTATAATTAAAATGTTATATTAATATATGCGTTTCCAATCAACCGTCAGCAAGACCGAGCTTTTCCCGAACGTTTCGCAAATAAAATAGCTAAGTAAAGAACTACTCAATAAACCTAATAAAATTAAAGTAACATCTTTATCCATCCATCTATACAATTTTCACCGTGAATTAATAAACGGACTGCGGAATTTCGAGCAAAGTACAGAAGGATTTGCGAAATGAAAAATACTCTAGCCGCTAATAACGGCCTATTGAAAGCTGTACAAGAAAAAGGGCCGGAATATACGGATGACCTAGTAAGCATAGCTAGGGGAACCTGCATTATAGTCCATTATCTATACCAAAGCTAAATATATTATATCTTAAAATATACGAATAACTCATACAACTAATGAACTTATAGATTAAATTTGTTCACCGTATGCAGTTTGATCCAACTTAAAAGGTAGAATTAGCTTAAATCATAATATATGCGAGCGAAGCCGGGGCGGGTCGCTAGTATATAAATAAAAAAATATTTTGAGTAATATTCAATAGAAATAAGCATATGAACCCATACTCACGAACTAGTATTAAACTGTCTTACGGGAGCCAGTGGCTTCTCCCATTTTAAAAAGATGCTTAATGCTTATATTATACATACTCAAATTTAGAAAAGTAAAAAGAAAAACATACATTAAAGAAAAGTAAATAAAAAAGAATTATGAAGGATATAATTAATGAGTCGTTATGATAATAATTATTTTAATAGATAGCATAAGCGTGATTCAGAATTCGGCAATAGCGATCGCTTCAAATGAAGAATTACAAACGTACATGCACATTAAACCTTTACGAACATTCTCTGCTTTGTACTGCGAAAGTCTATCTGATACTCTAAGCCACTAAGCTGACTTTGCTTGAACTATTTGTATAAAGATCGACGAGATACAGAACCGAAGTCTTCTAATAGAGAATGAAAGTTTGTATGGCATAGCTCAACAATTCTTTGCAGAAAAGTGACGGAAAACGGGGAGTTTATTTCTCAAAGTCTGGAAACACATCCTTGATTTATAAGACCACATTTCGTTGTTCGATATTTAATAAACGTATCTATTTAACCGTTTTCGTTTACTCTATTATATATAATTTTTAACAAAAAGTAAACCGACTTCAAACTAAGAAGCAACAAATAAATTAACTTCACACATGTAATACGCATTTTCATTTAGTATATAGAAATGATTTAATAGTTATTTCAGAATTTTGAAGTCGGTACCAAGTAAATGCTACAACAATATATACAAAATCGATTTAACCAAACACTCTTTTTGAAATTAAAAGAAAAAAATTGAGATGAATTGAGAACCTCCTCCTTTTTTGTAGTCGGTTAAAAATTAATAGCAAAATGGTAAGCGCATAACTTGATATCAGCTGAAACGATTTACATAATTACTTCAGTTTTATAGATAAGAACATTAGAGGTTCCCTTTTGTAAACGAAAAAGATATTTAAAAATAGAAAGGGTTACCTACTCAAATATTATGTCAACAATAATATAATTGAACAATTTTAATTTTTAAAACACATAAATAAATCCGATGGTTTCGCTCTCTGATGATTAAATAAATATATAAGTTAACAATCCTTTTGACTTATTTAATAAGTAATATTTAGAATACATATTATATTGATATATAATATGTATATGTCACCGGAAGATAACAAGAACAGCAAATTTATAAATTTCCTAGGAAATTTATAAACCTTCGTAGGATTCTAAACGAGAGACAAATTGTATTATTTTACGGCCACATTTTCGCAAATTTATCAATTTACCGAACTTACGCGTAAAATAATAAGTAAGCGATAAACAAACGTCATGTGCGCTCTGATCGGTTGAATAACTGTCAACATCAACCGATCAGAGAGCAGTGTGTTATTTTACGTATTTCAAAAAAGCGTAAAATTAAAAGCTATTCTGTGATTGGTCGAACCATTTAGAACCTTATGAATGGATATTCGTTAGTTGATTAATTTACCACGAGACGACACAAATTGATAAATTTGCGAAAAAGTGGCCGTAAAATAATACAATTTATCTCTCATTTAGAATCCTACGAAGGTTTATAAATTTCCTAGGAAATTTATAAATTTGCTGTTCTTGTTATTTTCCGGTGACATATACATATATTATATATGATATATTGTATAAAAAATTCTAACTCTATATAAAATCTAGCTTTAAAATTAACATAACGGTAAATTAATCTACAACAGTTATTCTTGTCTCGCCATGTTAACAACCATTCACTATAGACTTTATAGTCCTATAGCCAATTTAAAATTTAGAAAACCTGTGTAGATTGCATACTTCCATACAGGATCAATTTGATTCAAATAAACTTCAGTCTGCAGGATAAAACTCATATTAATATGTAAAAAAGCTGAAAAAACTGCCTTCAAAAATAAATTGAAAAATTGAACTGTCTGTACTACGCCGGGGCTATAACTATACAAAATATAATTTAAACGTCAATAATACAAATCATTGTCAAATCAAACCTTCATGTAGCAAACCTCATTGTAATAAATTACTTCATATAACGCTTATTTTTAAATCCTATGAGGTTTTTTATATCGTATTATATATTCATTAAAGTAGTACATAATATACTTAGAAATAGTTCGCATATTAAATTCTTAAATTTTAATATCATTTTTAATCATTAATATTAACAGATTATCATTAACATCAGATATAATTGTGGTCACCCGACTACTGAACTAGTAAAAATACTGTATCTCAGCAGTCGGGTCCAACCCATTAGCAAGTTCAGTTTACAAATCAACGCAACATTATAAAAATTGAATAAAATTTAGAGCGATCAAATTACAATTTAATGTGATGGCAGGAAAAGTGTGAGTGAGTGTGTCAGTGTGTGAGTGTGAAGTGTACCTGTGTGCAATGTGTGAGTGTGTGGGTGTGATTGTGTCTGATAATAAAAATAAAAAAAATAAGCAATAAAAATAATTGATCTGTTAGACATGACAAATTTTAAATTACATATTACAATTGTAAAATAATTCAAGATAAAACACTCATAATTAAATAAAAGTGTTTCTGAAATCCCATCCTTATTTAAAATGTAATTTTTAACTGTATTAAAAACCTAGAAATACATGAATACATTGTTCGTTTACTTGAAGTATGACGTGCAAAGATAAACGTAATAAAGACGTGCAAACTAACGGAAGCATCTCAAGCCGCATAATAACAACGTGTTTTAAAAATATTCTTATCAAATCACATTCCGCCGTCGTAAGTAAAGCTTACTCAAAGCTCCGGCCAAGAGTGTGCGACGGAGACGGTCGCATAAAGAAAGAAAGAGAAAATCGATATATTTTCACACATTGAAAGGGTCCACAAAAGCGTGGGGGAAACGGCAACAATAATCTCGCGTAATAATATCTCGAAAGGCTGAATAAAAATTAACAACAAACTAGACACGAAGCGAGTTACTTAAGTTTCGTGCGTCATCGAGCATGAGTTGGAAAACAAAAAAGAGCATGCCATAAAGATGAATAATAAGCTTATATTCGCAAGAAACAAGTCGAAAAAACTTACCAACAGCGATTTTCTCGACGGGAAAAGGCTGTCCGGACACGGCGACGAGATACAACAATGAGCCGGCGAGCGCGAGCACGATTCGTATTTTAAACATTTCGATTGTATACCGCTGTTAAGTGACGTAGAAAGTTGTTTACGTTTTATTACATGATATACAAGTGCCGTGGAGACGCGGGTGAAGTTGATAATGTGTCAAAAACGTTCGTTAGGTATCTGGATGCTGCGTACAAACCTGTGACTTAGGGGCAACTGATGGCAAGCGGCGGCGGCTGGGCGGGCGGGCGGCGGCGCCCCTCCCCGCCCCCACATCGGAAAATTCTCTCTTCGTATACTATAACCGCAATCTCTTAACTTTGCAATTGATGCCATGTCACTTAATAAATAAAATGGGAGCGCGATGTGTGAACTGCACTTTTTATAGAGTTTAATTTTTTACATTTTGCAATATACTTTTTTTATTATTTTTGTAAGCTTAATTTTATAGATATCATATTTAATGACTATTTTTCTTTCTATATATTAAATAAAACAATTATAAATACTTTTTTGCGTATGATATAAAATACGTAAATCGTACGAAGATAACGAGCTCATTCGAACAAAGGAAAGGAACGAAATAGTGGGTTGGAAAAAGAGGTTTTTTCTTATTACAATTTCTAAATATAATAAGAGCGGGGATGCGCGCGTCGCTTCAGATCAAAGGGTCGCTCCCCGAATACAATCGCTCGTACAAGTTTCAAACCCTACCAGTTACATGTGAATCGAAAACATATAACGTATCATATATTACATACATTTACAATTACCAATATACATAGCAAAGGAAAATCATCTTCTTGGCGTTATATAATGACTATTATTTATTAAGATATTTTAAGATGTTTGGTATAAAAAGCATACTTGTTTATCTGATTTTTATATTACTATAAACCTCATTGATAATCATGTAGTAGTTTTTGCAATGAAGTGATATAGAAATGAATCATTTACATATTTCAACTTCTTGTTTTGTGGTTATTTATAAACACGTATTCGTCTTATTCTTTAAAAAAATAATATTATAAAGAGTTTTTTGTAAATTTTTGAGGTTAGTTGTAGGGTGTAATATTTGAATCTTCGAATGTCATATGAAAAGTTTCGTAAACTATAGCCTACATATGCATAAACCTGAAACAAAAAACCGTAATTTATATTTCTTTCGTAAAACGCATTATATAGCTAACTAATGATTATAATCTATAGGCTAATTAGTCTTAATATCTTATGACTTAAAGTGGGGGACGTTAATGTAGTGCACCCCTATTACATTGGTTATGGGCTGGCTTTCTCTTACCATCAGGAGGGCGTTCAGCTCGTCTCACCACTTCATAGAATTATATAAATATATCTTAAACTGAACCACAATACTTGGCTAGCCCTACACGAACAAAAACCGCCACGTCGTTATTATTGAAACCATCAATTGAATTATTTGTTAAATAAAATGTACATATCAGAGAGCTTGTTTAATACCAGGTAAATATCATTACTATAAAGCAGATTTGCATTGCTTTTAACGGCTTTTCCTTTGAAAACTGTTACTTAACTGTGGCTTACAACATTTATAAAACAAAGAGGTTAATGCGATTAAATAATGTGTATGTATTGGTAAAACTTTTTAACTTTTTTTAAACATGTGAAGTGGGTATTAAGTTTGAATCTTGGTTTCATTTTGGTCTTGTTAAATTTGTACTGATATTTTATTAAGGAAATTTTACAAGTGACATTATAAATATCGTTAAATTACCAAATTTTCAACATTCTAAATTGTAGAATAATTAAAATTATCCGTACAGCGGATCAAATTAAGGAATATCAAGTTAAAATACAATAACTTTTTACTTAATTTTTTTCTTGTTCATAATAAAAAAATTATTTTATAAAAACGTAACTTAATTTAACGATGTTCAAACCGAAGCAAAAACAAAGCGAAACGAGTTTAGCCAAGGTCACAACGTATTAATAAGTGTCAAGCTGTTGGAAAATCCTTTGTTCTGCCGAGCAAATTAAAGCCGAAACATCGTTGCAAAAAATGTTCACCAGAAGTTTAATATCTTTGAGCAATCGACAATCCATCCCTTTAAGACGCTCGAAAAGGAAATAAAAAGATATTTCCATTGCAAATTCGGCTGTGTTCGGATTCGATAGCTTTCCCCGACGCTGAACAATGAGACGGTGGAAATTAGCCTAGTTTAATGTTTAATGCAAATCCTTGAAGGTATTTTTAAGACGCGTCTTATAAATGTTACCGTTTGGGAGTAGTGGTTGTTATAATGTTATATGTCCAGCCACGCCTTTACGGTTTTAGGTAAATCCCTACTAATATTATAAATGCGAAAGTAACTCTGTCTCTCTGTCTGTCTGTTACGCTTTTACGCCAAAATTACTGAACCAATAGTAATTAAATTTGGTACACAGATGATAGACATTAATTTTTTAAATAAAAAAGAGTTAAAACGTCCACGCGGACGTAGTCGTGGGCAACCTTTGTTTTTGTAGTCAATATTTGTTTCTTAAATTGTAGTTTGAAATTTTCTAGAAAGATTTTATGTTATTTATTTCGTTTTTGTATGAATTATGTGCTACCAATGTGTTGTGTGTATTTCAATTATTTAAATTAAAAGTACTAGGTTAACAAAACAGTCTCCATCACAAATTCAGCTATAAAATATACAGTACGTATAGTGTTCTAGTAAAAGAGAAGAGAGAAAAGACAATTAATAGATCCAATAATCCAATACCTACGCTAACAAGCAAAATCAATACAGTAAAATGATCGAACCTAGAATGAACACTTGCAGGGTGAAGCAAAAATGCAGTGTAAAGTTTTGTATACAGCTCAACTCCGCCACGAACGAATCCGTGAGACGTCCGAATAAAAAAGAACTTAAATCTGTATTGTAATTAAATCTCCGATGCCTTTTTATGCAGCATTTTTCATTGCAAACAACGTAGAGTTTACAGCAGCAAAATGTCAATGTATAAAGTAATAGTATACACCTCGTGAACGCGTCGCTCGGTGGAATATTTTGACAGCTTTTGTAAAAGCTCTTTCGTTGTAACGAATAAATGAATTGAAATACTGCAACCATCTGAAATAATTAAGTAACAGGAGTCTTCTGTAAAGGTTTGGTTTGCAGGCGAAATGTTGGAAATAGGTTCGAGTGGACTTATATTTTGTTTTATGTTGGGTTTGCACTTCATTGTTTAAGCAAGGTTTTAATTCAAACATTTAATTAACGACAAGTTAAAGTATTATAATAGTTAAAGATGAAATAACATTTTTAAACAAATTAGTATTAACAATACTAGTATTAACAAAGGCGTTAAGTAAAAACTAGTTCTAACTAGGAAAAATGCGTTCTATCTACCAACTAGATTTAACTGTAACATATACATAAAGTGCTCTACATTAATTAATGTTTCTATCTATCGGTCTTCTTTTAAAAGAGTCGTTATATCCTTTTATAAAAGGAATCTACACTCGATTTAATTAATCCACCTATTTTATATAGATGTAAACACAATATGTAGCGAACAGAAAGTCGAACCACGTGATCACGAATAGCGGCTGTCTCGGCTAATACCTCCTAATACATTATTACATCCTGCAACGTGGAGAGCTCGTAAAATATAAAAGCAATAAATGTCGAGTGCAAACAGGCAAGTTGTACAAAATAATAGTGTGGACGCCGCGACGGCCACCTAAGTGGCTATTGAGCTTTTTCTGTACCAGCTTTCGGTTCTGCGAAAATACCTGAATAGCAGTTTTAAATCTGATCTTTCATCTGATGCTACGAGTAGGTCAATGATAACGGTCTCTTAATCACGTTATTCGCATAAAATGTTAGTTTTTACTAAAAATTTTTATATTAGTTAATAAATTGTTGGGTTTTCTTTTGTTTATATGTGATAAGATGTAAATAGTATATGATTAATATAAAAATAATGCAGAAAATGAAATCTACAGAATACCTAGTATTGAATGTTAAGATCGTTATTTAGGTAACTCATTCGAGTTCGAGCATTAAAACTGAAACGAGACATCATTCTGTGTATATTTTAATCTTGAAGATATCTGTGTTACACTACATAGACATGTAAAGTAGGTACCGATTTAATAAACTTGCAGAAGGCAAATTACTCTAGCTCTTTACTGAAGAATATTTTCATAAATATACTTCGTCATATTGAAGCTACGTTCTGTTTGTTTTACCAATAGTTTTTTTAGATTTTTTAGGAAGCTTCACGAGCGATCCTCTTGATAAAAATGGCTATTGCCGCTCAAAACACTAACGTGCTCAACCTATCTATCTGGACGTCGATCTATAGACAGCTAGAAAACGAGTAACAATTAACACGCATTTTGATTGCAAATATTCTTCCTTCAATCATAAAATGCTATAACCAATTTAATACTAGCTACCATTACATTATGTTACCCATAGAAGCATGACACCTAGAACCGCTATACGAGCTCACAAAGTAAATACATTTCAAAGTAGACATATTTGTCATCTTACTTGAGTCATCGCAGCATTGCATCGCATAAAAATCGTTAGTTTTTCGTAGATATAAATTTTCCCACAATTTAGGGTAAATTTCTTTTAGCAGCAACATTATCGGTAGGCTTGTGTGTTGTCATCGAGTATAAGAAAGTGCTTTTTATACTTACATTATTGGCTACACTAACGGCGGACCGATTATTAAAGGACTATCAGTCTATGCGTTATACGTGTATGTTGTTACCCATATCTCGGTAGCTATAACATAATTTGTGTCCTTGGATAGAGGCGTAGCAAGTAGTAAATATTCATGACTTTATAGATGTGTATAGAACGCTTCGGGCTGTACAGTGCATACCAATTGCTTGCGAAACGCCTAGAACGTAAAGACGAAGGTTCATTACGATCGTCATTTCGCCAACATTGTATGACTTATATCCCTACTAATATTATTGATGCGAAAGTAACACCTTATAGCCGTTACGCTTTCACGCCTAAACAACTGAACCGATTGTAATGAAATTTGGTGCTCAGATGGTCTAGAGTCTAGACCCTGATAAAAGATATACGCACCTTTTTACTAGAAAAAAGTCGCGGGCAAAAGCTAGTTTCAAATATTTGTCAAAAACAGTAGATACATTTTTCTATTGTTACTGTCGCGTCATAATATTTAATTTGCTTTAACGCTCTCTAAATTTTGTTAATTAAAAAAAAATCTATCTTTGCTTTAATTTTATTAGCACTTAGACCTTTTAGTAGAAAATCATTAAGTAGCTTATGAATTGAAAGTTTACGAATACCTATAGTTTTAAATGTAGCAATTATGTAAATGTATTTTCGTGCTCATAACCTTAGATTTAAGAGTGATATTCAATCAAGATTTAATACGAGTGACGGAGGGCTCCCAGAAGCATCTTTAAGCTTGCATTTCGCTAGCAATCATTCAGTTACGACTTGCAGCGTCGTAAAGAGACGAACTTCAAACTTTACAGTCCGGGGCTAACTGTTAAAACTGTCTCGAAAAAAACCCGACAGTATAAAGTGTTCAGTCTAACACGGAACACAATTTAGAAGTAATGATGAAGTTTTCAGTTAGAAGTTACAACTTTGTGCGCCCTGACTTCTAAAGTCTTGACTTCTAAATATATATAGACTTTAAAAAAATTATGTCTTGCTAAAATATTTTTTTATAAAAAAGCTGTACCATCAGTTTGGGTGTAAAATTGATGATTTTGTTAATTATGTTTGTATTTTACGGATTCATTTTCAATCATAACGTGGCTTGCTATTTCTAAAATTAGTATAGTTTATGTTTATACTGAATATAATGTTTGTGGCGATATAATATATATTACTAATATAATATAAATAGCCGCGTATGATTCCTGATATTAAACGTATTTATGGAAATCCTGGATCTAAACACGATCACGCTTGAAATATCAAAACGTTAATTAACTTTTCACGATATCTTGCTCTATTAGAAGTCCGCAATAATTCTGGTTAATTTCTCTTTGTTTGCTTTGAGAAAGCAAATTCGGAAAGAACAATCACGTGGTCGGCTTACTAGAAGTGATGCAATCTAAAAATCTCTTATTTAATCTCAAATCATATCATCAAACTTAACCCGTGGAATATATCTTAACTCTCGTAGAATGGTTGCCCTTTTTCATGTATAAATATTGTAATGCTTGAGTGGTTGTGTAATTGCAATTGTTTGATATTTTAATAGAAACTGCCTTCCGAACCAGTGGCTACAGTAACACTTTTGTATTGACATAGTATTAAAAAACATTTACCATCGGTTCGGAAGGCAGTTTCTACAGAGAAAAATCCTCAAGAAACTCTGATACTTATAGTCTGATACTCTGATACTAACTCTGATAGTCTTAAAAAAAAACTCAATAATTTAAATATTTATACATGAAAAGGGTCAACGTCCTGCAAGCGTAAGCGTTAGGAAATAACATTCAAAGGGTTTTTATCTTCAATTCCTTGCCTTTCAATCCTCTTCTCTATCCTAGCCCTAAAGCCAATGTCACGTTCAACGCGAAACTGAGCGTCATTTGTTATAAATAGAACATTCTTGTTTATTGTGCCTTTAAGTCGCGCTCTCAGTGATAAGCCCCATGATTCGTCTTCGTACAAACATAACCTAAATCTCAATGTTTTAATGCGATAATTAAGTGGGAAAGACGAACGAGTTGGAGTTCTGAACCGCGCATGACGCTGAATAAGTAATGAATCTTACAGTATACGCGACATTGCCGTACTGGATGGATTTCGACACAAACTTTGGCTAATTACAAATTATTTCTGTGTCTAGAAGTATCAGCTGACATAGTTGCGTTTATACGTACACTAGCCGTGCTATACTGTTATACCCGAGAAGTTCCCGTTCCCGGAGCAATACCGGGATATAAAATATCCTATGTGTTAATCCAGGGTGTCATCTATCTACATACCAAATTTCAACTGGATCGGTCCAGCCGTTTTTGTGTGAAAGAATAACAAACGTACATCCATACATACATTATAATTTTTGAATTCTTAAATATAATAATTAAATAAACATTTTTCATTCACAACCATAATGAGCTGGTGGTGACCGCTTCTAATGCTCTAAGTTTTGAATCACTCTATATTAGTTGAGACCTAAGATATATACGATTCCTCGATATTAACTATTGTCTAAAGCCTAGGCACTAAGGCCTAGGTTCGTCTGAGGTACCCCTGCACGCTTCAGACACACCTAAAATACACAATGCGGTATCCTAACATAACAATTAATACTTATAATAATTAATATTGAACACAAACTAAAAAGATAAGTCCTCGTCAACTATAAATAAGAGCTTAACCGTTCCATTCAAATGCACCGCTACTTCTTAACAATTTCGATATTTTCCCCGCAAAGCGGAATTGTCTAACACAATATGTTATAAATTTATACATTGTATTTTACAATAAAAGCAAAATATACCGGAAAACCGAAAAGAATAGCCCAAAAGGCAGATAATATAAAACGTTATGTTCTTCCTTTTATTCCAGAAAGTTTGTGTTGCTTTCAAAATGCGCCATATCTCTGTAAGCCAGCTAACCGACAACTTAGTTTACGACACATTCTTCTCATAGATTTTCACAGAATTATATTTATTAAATTTTCATACCGTGTATTCATGCTTCGATTTGGGCATGTTTTATTTAGCGTTTTGTAACATAAGAGAATTATGGTTTTTACGGCTGTATACCTGACCACTTTCTGTATTTCTAAAGTACCTAGTAAGAATAACATAGTAAATCAAGCTCTGGTAGCCTGTACCTGAATGCTCAGTGCAGTTTCTAAGGCTCCTAGTAATATTTATCTGTTACTCCAGCACGTAGATAAAGATAAATTCAATGAATCTAGTAACACAGAAGCAAGTCTAGTTTAATATTACAAAAAGTATAATAATAGGAAACTACGTTGAAACGATTTTAAAAATTTTATTTTGATAATAAATCACATAACTTTGATTTTTTTTTATTATTTGTTAATATTTACTGTATTAATATAACGTTCGTTAAGATATAATGTTCACATAGCGTGATAAATAGTTAATTATTTCCTCCATAGAGTAGTTCAAAGTACTTAATTGTATGTACATTGTTACCCATATACAATATTTATAATATTATAATTTTGAAATAAACAACAAGACTGCTATAAAATGACATATCTCATTAAATATTATAAATAATAATTCAAAGGTTGAGCATTCAAATGCTGGACAAATAAAAACAGGCATGTTCTATCAATACCTTAAATTAATCAAATCAAAGATTTCTTACAAGTGCAATGAACAGAATGAATCCCACGGAATTGCTTGCCGTTAACAGCACCCTAGCTCGATAATAATGTATATTAATATTTAATTAGTTAATATTAAGTATAAGGATAATGAATTTGTTATTAAATTTGTGTTGTGTGCGTGAAGGGTAGGTAAAAGTGTAGATTTAATATTTAAAAAGAAGAAATAGCAACAATATGATTTAACACTTGTGGACTTTACACTGCGTAAAGTACTATAATTTTAACTATAACCCGACCAAATTGCATGTATTCTCAAAAATTGTCAACATTGGAAAGGCAGAAAAGCAATACGAGCTCTCTCGAGCACTTTAGACATCTTCAAAATTTCTCCTGAGACGCTCATGCGAGCAGTTATCTTCTAAACGTAGGTATATCATGATACTCTGAAAAGGAAACTGTGTAAGACAATTTTTGATACAGGGTAATTGCATACGTACTAACAAAAGACGATAGAATATTATATATTTATTGTTCTTGGTTCATTGATACTTATACTCGCTTTTTGTCCCTATATCCATAATATGTATGTTTAAATATTTAAAACAAACTCAACCGATTCTCATGCAGTTTTTTTTAATAGATAGTGTTTCATACTATAAAACTGTTTATAACAAAACTAATACTAGCATTTACAAACGACTTCGCTCATTGAATCAATTAAATAAATATTTGAAATAAAAATTAGCCTATTTTCATTCAGGAACTTTCAAGAATATGTGAACAAAATTTATGATGATCGGTCCAGTAATTTTTGCGTGAAAGCGTGACAAACATCCCCCGTCCATATAATATGTATGTCTCAGTCACGTCGTAGTAGTTGTAGTGATGCCGAGGTAATGATTGTTTGCTTCATGATGGTTCATTCTTAGGTTCTTAATATGTAAAACTTTAGAGTATCAGAATAACTGCGTATCTTCAGCTCGAATACAAATTATCCAATATCATTATTTTAACAGTACTGACGTTTTTTATAGCAGCTCACAAATGCGAGTCACAATTCTTTTAAGTTTGAATTTAAACATCTTAATAAACCAAGGAGGTTCAACTAATTAACTAATATTACAATAGTTTTAACTATCTTGATTATTCTATAAGTAAGGATTTTTGTAATCTCTATTACTAAAGAAAGTATAAAGATATAGAATGCATTCTACAAATAACGACTACATAATATAACGATCAACTCTTTACTAACGTTAATACCTGATCTCAACGGTATCTCGTTGAAGAGAAAATTTCAGTGACTTTGTTCCTCCCTAATGTACTCGTGTCTAAGGACAAATTAAAGTTAACAAAACTAATTTACAACCTGCTCCGATTACGGCTAGAGACTTTCATTAGTCTATCGCCTTTGATAGAGAGCTATGTTTAAACGAATATGGATTAATGGCATTCATAGAACTACCTTTATGTCTCATAATCTCATGCGCTAAAAACCTATATATCATATTAAAAAGGAATAATTAAAAAAAACAGTTTCTTGATTATCCTCTCGTGTATATGTTCGCTGACAAAGATTTCGAAAATTGCACAGCATGAAAAAAATAAGATTTTTAAAAGTTATTTTTGCAGCGTAATTTCTTTTTCTGAAGAAATAGCGGGGTAAAAAGTGTCCAATGTGGTAAACTTTTGTATCTGTAAGCCAAACTTCAACCAAATCGATTTAGTAATTTTTGTTGGTAAGAGTTTCTGTATTAATTATCAGAGTAATAATAAGAATTTCTCAGAAAATGTATTCAGTACGTTCTTTAAAATCAGAGTCAGAACTATTCTTTCCTAGCTATTTAAGTGAGCGCACAACCAACAAAAGGAACCAGATACTTTCGTAATTATCGAAACTGCACGTAATCCCAAGATTTATCGGAGTAAAAATCCGTTTGAAACACTAGAATATTTCTCTGTAAGACAGCTCTAGATCACGCTTATCAGACAAGCCAGGCGAAGACGCATAGTTAGCCGATGGATTAATGGGTCTCGTGGTATAGATATTACCCGTACTAATATTATAAATATGCCTATCTGTCAGCTACACTAGCCTTTCTAAGCTATCGAACTCATTTTGATGAAATTTTGGTTTAAGTCTAGATGTTGGGAAAAGATTGTATGGTGGCAATAGGGATTTAAAATTGGTAAACAATTTCGTTAGTGTCGAAGATAATAATTATATTATTATTATATATATCAATATCCTACTGTCAAGAACAAAAACAGCAATATCCAGTAATTTTTTCAATATTTTAACGTCATCGTTTAGTTATTTTAATATATAATCGCTTACACATGTGTATTTTAACATCTCCGTCACAATACAATAAAATTTTGTTCAAAAAACATAGGTATGATTATCAAAATTAGTTTTATTTAAATTTCCCAAAGTTACCTTTCATGGATATTGCTATATTTGCTTCTATATGATTCAATTATAACTGTGAAGTTAGGTGTAAGGTGCTTGATAAGACAGAGACTTTTTCTTTCTAAGTATAGTTACATACTCGAGGATAGACTTTTTTTAGATAGAAAATCTGAATGGTTTTAGGGTGTAAACGCATTACCAGTAAAAAAATCTTAAAAACTTATACATACATAACATCTATAGCAAAAAGCCTTTAAAGGTTGATATGCAAATAGTTACAAGTAAAAGTTATTTTTTCTATGCTTCTGCATTTTTATTTAAAAGACAATCGAACTGTGATATGTACCTTATTGTACGTTAATACACTTAGGTACATTTGTTAGTACGATATAACAACAAGAATACATACAGAAATATAACAACAGAGTATAAATTTACATATCATAGTAACAATAAAGATCTTTCACGAAAACAAAATAGCAATTAAAATTATTTCAAAGAAATATATGTGAGACATTCATATTGTTTATGATTGTATGCAACGACAGAGAACAACAGAATTCCTCAAAGAGAAAATTAAATATTTCATTTAAACACTGGTATTTTACTCTAAAT
Organism: Eurema hecabe; assembly: GCA_026213755.1. Taxonomy (NCBI): domain Eukaryota; kingdom Metazoa; phylum Arthropoda; class Insecta; order Lepidoptera; family Pieridae; genus Terias; species Terias hecabe. The sequence goes on from JADANM010005835.1 coordinate 7,991,259, forward strand.
AACTTATAAAATACCATCACTGAAGTTTTCATTGCATTTGTATTAATCTAAAAATGAATATTTTTCTCCCAAATCCATTTAAAATCGGTATAAAATACTAGTATATATTTGATATTCCTTTAAAGTGAGGGTCGACCGAATCAAATAGTTGCACTGGATAACTATTTTTTTCTTCTTATATTTTTCTAAGGCTCGTAACGCATTTACAAAGTATATAACTTAGCGATTGTCTATGATCAGAGACTATCTTTTACTACCAGACAAACCTTATCAGCTGACTAATATAACATAAAAACGAAACAAATGTTATAAATAGTAAAATATTGTAATTTACACCTTGATATCGATGTGTAACAATATTAAACATGTTTAGTAATAAATCTTCATTATTGTAATGTAAGCGACGGTAAAATTCATAATCATATTTTAAACGAGCGACACTAAGGATCACAAATAGTATTCTAAAAAAAGCTTTATAATATCTAAAGTATCAAGATCACAGATAATTAATAAAAGGTTTTATTTAAATATCATAATTGTATAAACCGCGCTAAAGATACCACAGCTAATGATAGAATTATCGGATCGCTCATTGAAGTCGAGTATCGTCTTTATATAGTCAAATTACAATGGATTATAATATTTCAATTAGCAAAGATGCCAAGATAATTCTATAGTATAGTCAATTATCACGCACGAATTGAATCCCTCTACTCAGTTATTCATTGAAAATTGATTAACCAAACGGAGTTAATGATTTTCAATTCTGTGTACCAGCTAGATATTAAAGCGGCAATTACTTTAAATTATGATATACCACCTGTTTGTGATGTTAACAGTTCTCACTACTAGGCCTTATACCAGCTGGTTCAATGACCTGGTGAAGACGGTGTTGGATAAAGACCAAAGACCAGTAGCTTAGGATGTCGATTCTAGAGGAATTGGTTCACTTATGGACAGCAATAAGCTGATATAATGATAATAAAGAAATAGTTTGATTCAAAAATGTTACTACAAGTCTAGTTGAATTAACACATATATTTCATTTTAACTTTTATAACTCTTCCTTTAACGAGGCAATGGCTTAACCCTTATAAAACCTGATGTTTTTGGGATACATCGGGTACCCTAGGAATGTCTTCAGAACCTAGTCCTTAGCCACATTCTTATAAGTACCAATCTAGTCTTCTAATATCCATTTGTTTTTTTATTTATACGTTAATACAACGCTTTGTTTTGGGTAGTTTATATTGTGGATAATTACATGGAGCTGATGGCAAACCTCCAGTGATGGGGTGCCACGTTCAGATGAAGAAGAAGAAGTTACATAAGAACTACTCCTAGAAGTTACATAGGTACGTTACAATGGCAAGCTAGTTTTGTGTCTCTCTAATATACATCATTAGTGTAACAGCATTTGTAAAACTCAGCAAAACTTAATTGGTCAGAAATGATAATAATATATTAACTCGGTAAACGCACAAATGGGAGTATTTCCTCCACAATATTTTGAAATGTAAGCTTTTTGGAAATTTTTATTTTATATACCTTCAAGGTTTTTTTAGAAAGTGTAGCTTTTATTGTTCTGTTTCAATTTTGTATTTTTATTTTCTTTCGGACAGATTGTTGTATATATCAAAATTTTCTAGATCACCTATCACTGAAAACATAACTTTATAATATATTATGATATGAAAAAAAAACAAAATTTAAAGCATTTAAAACAGTATGTGTTATTTAAATTAATAACTCCAAAATCTCAATATCATTTGGTACAATGCAGTAAAATTTTTATGAATTTATAATTCGGTCCAACATCCAAGGTACAAGGCCTGTCCGCGATGCACTTTTACACATATCAGTCATATTTTTTATCCGTCGACGGGTTAAACCAGTAATTTAAAAATGTAATTACGATCGCCGGGACACGTATAATAAGTAAGGATAATCATACTGGACTCAGTTTCAGTTTAAATCATTTGTACTTAACGTGTTTTAATTAAACACGTTTCAATTGCGGTAATACTCATTAAATATTTTTTTGTCGGGAAAATAAGCAAAAGATTTTTTTGACAGTGCTTAAGCAACAAATTCTATCAATGGAAATTCACAAATCTAAGAAGCTCGTAAATGCTTCAAAGAGGAAACCATTTATGACGAAGAGGAATCAAGTGGCAAGTTTAAATCTACAAAATAAAATATATAGCAAAAGAACAAAAATTAGTTACAAATTAATTAAAGGCGTCTCTAAGTACTACTTCGTTCTATGCATTCTTAATGAAGTTAGGAATAAATGTAATATCAGTGACGTCATAGCAAGATGAATCTGACCTAATCACTACGCACACGGAATAACCGAAACAATGACTATTTTAACAAACTGAACTCAAACCCGAAGCCGAATTGATTCGGAGCTTATTCGTATTAGTTCGAGGAGCAGTTAACTTGAAATCCGAATTTAAGTGAGATCGAATCGCGATCGATTCGACATTAAATTACTACACTAGTCTCGCAAGGGTAAAGCAAATCGGTTTCCCGAACTTTCGATACAATGTACTACCTATATTCGATGTTAACTCACCGTCTAGCTCCGATGAAATCTTACAATCACGATCCTCAAATGTAAAATACTTTATCGATCAGTATAATCATAATATTTACAGTCTTTGTAATATACTGGTCTTCAGTATAATTTTTACATTAAAACTCATTGGTTGCATTAGTGTTCCCCGTATAATGAATATTCTCGTAATATCCATATTATCAGAAACTAATTGTCTTTGACACGATATAATAAATACCTAAATACTTTTAGCATCAATTATGCTTCTAATTTATAATTTACTCACACAAAAGTCTACTTAATAGTTTATTCGTAACGAAAAATCGAGATTCAGAGGTAATAAACTTTATTTGTAGTAAAATATAAAAAAGAACCAACTCGTGCCATTAACAACTCACTCACGGGGAAAATACGATACTGCATGCCAAATGTTCCCGAAAAAGCCGTTCCTACACTTCAAAGTTCATCAACCCCAATGTATGTTACGTGTATGTTATGTGGCTTCGCTTGGCTTAATGGTCCAAAACCCATCGAACTTCTAAGATGTCTAGTGATTGAAGGCATATAATTAGAAGACCTATTTGTTAGTGTCCAGTTTTAACTCGTCTATACCGGTGTAACCGGTGTTAGTTGGAATATTTTTACAATCTGCCTTATAGATCCATGCTCAAACTATAATTTCATTACTGAAGTACCTATAGATCTCAAGCAGCAAGCGTCTTTGTTCGAAAGCATCTGATTGGACAATTTATTTGAATTAAAAAATATAAAGCTGACTTATTACGAGTACATTGATACATTACATTGAAACAATAGAACGGAGGCGCAATACAAAAATTCCTTTGAACATCGAACTATTTTATTCATTTCAACCATTTTGGTACATCAAACTTTACAGAAACAGATTGTTAGATGTAAAATTCAATTTATCTTTGGACTTCGCGGAATGTATTTTTAAATATTAAACATCCAACCGCAAGAGATATTTAATAAAAGTTCTGCCTTTTGTTTCCTTAATTGAAATCAAATTTCAAGAATGACGCAGCTGTACTCTTGGTCTCCGAGCTTCCATTCTTCTAGCCTTTGATTAGATAAGGTTTGTTGTAAAATCTAATATGGAACTTGTTCAGGATACCACGGTGTATAGATACGTTTTCAGTTTTTTTATTATCTTTGATAATAGATTGTCTTTTACAATCTGTAGTAATAACAATCGTTGAGTTGAGTGGCTTTAAATTCAGTGATATAAGTGTATTACCACTTCATTCAATAAAAAAAAATGGAAATTACATTATAGTTTTTTTATTATTCTTTTAATCATACGTCAAAAGACAACATCAATTTGATTGCCATGTCGTATATCCCAAGGATCAACTTAGTACATTGTGTAAGCGTCTCAACTATGCATCGCGACATTAAATTTATTAGGCACTTACCGTAAAAGCAAACTTTACATGGCGACTGCAATTACTCTTAACTACGCACTCATCATTTAACCGTATAAAACATATTTATCATAAAAATTACTAGCATATTATATACTAGCTGGTTGGGAAGTTAAACCCGTGTAAATATGCAAATGTAAATGTTTTTTAATTTTTTTTTTAATATGCTAGTTGAAAATAGACAAAAGTAACAAAGACATAATATTTAATTATGTGTAATTATTATAACTAAAATCTTCATGGTTGATCATAAAAAACTAAATTTCATATAATGTTGTCTTTTTCCTTACACCAGCTCTAGACTATCTACGAATTTCATCGAAATCGGCTCAGTTGTTTTTAGTGCCGATACGTGGCGATACTAAAAGAAATTTT
>JADANM010005835.1:7995741-8037265 GCA_026213755.1 Eurema hecabe
CAATGAATTATTTAATAACAAAACTGAATTGTAGCAATCCTAAAAAAAATATAACGCACACACAAAGTTAATTGAATGCTTTAGTAAAAAAGCCTATATTGTCGGTTGGTTTTGTGTAAAATATTTAAAATGCATCAACGAGGTATTATGATATTAATAATTACTCAAAGCGAAATCGGTTATTGGAAATAAGCAGCGAACAATTGTGCAAATTTTCATGTAGGTACTTGCTTTAACGTGTAATGCTTTTAATTTGATATACAATAACATTATTGAAACTTATTCCGCTCCAATATGGTAACATCCGAAGAGCTTTATTCCATTTTTCAGTATGTATCTGGGCAAGGTTGCCATGTAATGTGATGATGATGGTAAAATGAAACCAAAGGATGCTTAAACATCTATAGAGTATCTTTATTAAATAAAAAAATAATCAAAATGTATTCCAGGTTAAGTAACAATGAAAATTATAATTTTTTCAGGGTCACCATGTAAGGTCATCATGATTATTGGTGAATGAAACCACCGGAATCTTATATTAGACTGCTTTTATTAAATACAAAAAAATCTGTGTGTAGGTACACAGTTAGTTATATAATTTCTTATACCTTAAAAAGACAAAGATTATTAAAAATATGACTCCATGACTGTTAATTATTTTTTATTGTTAAGGAGACTTTTTTACATATTATTAAGCATAAGCATTAAGTGTAAGGCAGCTTTATGATAAAACAGATCTCTTCGAAGCAACCTGTGAACCAAAATATATTGTATTATACTGTTAAAATATTGACATACCCTTATCACTTTCGGCGTTTATTATCTCCCTACAGGGCTATTTATTAAACCAAATACCTATAATATCTACTTTGCAATATCTGATATAAGATATTACTAGATATGTTTCGAATGAAGTCTCACCTTACTTCTTTTTTTCTTCTTTTGCTTCTAGACGAAGTAAAAAGAAACGTTTAACCCAGAGTACATTAAAAAAAGAAATATAACACTACACTTGACAAGTAAACAAATAACAAACACAGGTAGGAGTAGAGAAAAAAGACAGGGTCACACTGTCAAAGGAATGCCACTTAGCATGAGTTGGATCTGCGAACAGTAGTAAAGTAGTCGTCATGATATTGAAAAGTAGATAATTGATCATATTGTATGTACCAAAGTCGGATTTGTATAAACACTAATGAGGCGAGAACAGCTCAGCCGATTTTATGGTTTTTCATTCCCTTTAGGCTCGTTTTAGTTCGCGGAAGAGACAGCTAAGGTGCCCGTGACTCCACTACGATGAGACGGAACATTCATTCACGCTGTAATCATGTACCTCGTATTTCAAAGAATATTTAAAAAAAAAAATCTAAATTGATAAATCAAAAATTTAAATCATACGTGAGTTATTATCATACATACCTATTGAAGTAGGAATTTCAAAAACTATTTTTTCGTTTTAGAGATAGGCCAAATTTAACAAAGAATGCATTAATCTATACTTTTATACTAATATTATAAAAAAGATCATTCCTTTAAAAATTTATTTGTGTACGTAACAAACGAACCAAGTATAAGAGAAATAAAATACATAATATAAAAAAATCTTCTAACTCTTGTCGTCTAGCTTACGAATGTATCCCAACGAAAAGTAAATGGCGCCTAACGATTCTACTTCCGTGAGCGCTTGTAATAGATTTTGCCATAATGCGTCAAACAACAGTTATTTATTATCAAATATATTTGGCAGCGTCGACTAAGCGTGATAATCCTAGCGAGGGATAGGGCGAAGCACATGTAGTACACTCTTATATCATACCTAAAGAAATTAGCTTCTTTAATAATAGCGAATATGAAAGAAATCGTTTTAGATGACGTATAGCTATGTATTGTATGTATGTATTTACAAAATAAAAGTATATATATGTAATTTATTCCGTTATCTAGTTGCCATAACACAAGCTTCGGCTTTGCTTGGAAGTAGATGGCGCTGTGTATAAATGTCCTGAAAATATTTATTACTATTATTATTTATTATTTAGAGAAATATGATAAATATCGGCGTCAAGTAAAAGCCCCTCATCGGAGGCCGTAGGCCGGAGGCCCGTTTTTCTTTAGTTTTCTTTAGCTTATCTTATTCTTTTTTCGTCGCAAATCCTTTGCCTTTTACCTTCAAAAAATGAATACGTCCTACTATTGACTATAATATTATTAGGTACGAAAATAATAAAAAAACAAGATCGGTATTTAAACATGTGAAACTGCTAGACACAGTTACTCAATAATATTTTCATAAACATTATATAGACAATCAATAAAAGCATCTCCAACCTACAATTTCATTAATCGGAACAATCATTAACATTACGTAACACAAGAATAGGAAATTCTATGCCTTCATTCAACTCAGCTTGCCCGCCGACCCGTTCTCAGCGAGTGACTAAAGGAAAAATCCCACTAACACCATTTAACCTAGATGAAATGTGTCACTCAGCCGGCAATTAAATATTACAGGGTAAGTAACTCACATCTACACGCTAAGCCGTTTAGAAATCTTAAGAAATTGCGCGGGTTTCACATACTTACTTAAACGGAAGAGAAGAAAAACATTTTGCCTTTGTTTTCTTAAGCTTTTCGAATGACGTCATGATATAAGAAACAATTAATTATAAATGTTTTTCGTATTAAGCTCTTAACTGTTGATTAACTGAGCTAATGATTTTTCTCGCGTAGTTATATCGTGACAATACAGGGATAAAAAGCCGTATTGTGTTTATTCTGAGTCAAATCTGACGCAATAAAGATTTCAGCCAAATCTAAGTAGTGAGATTAGCTGAAAGATCATCATATAGCCTGACATCCATACATACATTTATATTCATACTTTTCGCGATTTAACTTGATGACTTAACGATAGACGTACTATTTATATATTACCGATATTTGTCTACATTTTTAGTCTTCATAATAGTTCTGTTAATCTTTACAATACTTTGTTATTGGTCTTTTACATGGTAATTAAAATTACGTATCACAAACATTTGCCGACGTGAACAACTCCAGTATTTTAACATTCGATATTGATATAAAATATTTTACAGTAAAATATTGAAAATGTATTGTAATTAATATTTCGTTTTGCGTTTCAATACGCCCTGGGCGATTTTCCGGAAACTTTAATTACTACAAATTAAATGTTTTTGTAAATATGAAAATAATTAATTTAACGAAAAATATTTTTTTAAGTAATATAATCACGATGTCTGTACTTTGACACTTATATAACTAAAAAAAAATGTATCAAAAAAATTATATACTACAATATTTCATTGAGTAAAATGGTATTCACTGAATTTTGTCAATTACTAATAATGTCTGTTATATATTGTTGTATTGTTATGTATTGTTACGCGACGCTTATTTTTAAAATCTTTTACCATTGAGAAGTAATATTTTTTTTAATATACTATCGCAGTTGACCATTGGCTGATCCACCATAAATGTGACTTATATTATGAAAAGCTTAAAACTTTTATTTACATGTTTGTTACCTTGATACAGAAAAATAAATTGACATAAACGAATCAAATTTAGCATGCAATAGCTTCAACAACTGATTTCGCTCGCACGACAATATGTCATATTATATCCCTATCTCCCTTCTAAAACGATAACTATATCAATAATATATTTTCAGCCCCTTGAAACAACTAAATTATACACATAATATGTAGTGCCAGACATATAACCGCCTGAACAGTGATGTGCAAATGTCCCTGTGCTCCGGTCTGAAGGGCACTGTAGCCAGCGAGATTACTGGGCTGATAAGTCTTTACATCTTATGACTCAAAGTGGGGAGCGTCAATGTAGTGCACCCCTGCCCGTGTCTAAGTCCTGGGTAGCACTACATTGGTTATGGGCTAGCGTTTCTCAGCTCGTCTCACCACTTCAAAAAAATATTACCATTTGATGAATCTGGTCGAAACGGCGGTTAATTTACTAAGAAATCTAATGTATTGTAGCTTATAATCATATAACAGGAGCTGATAGAATCAATCTGTATACCGGTAACTGGATTGCATTGTGAGCTCGAGACAATATGTTTCGGTAAATCTGATAACATTGCCATGTATTGATAACCTATCTGGGTACGTTGACCGTGGTCTTTGCATGAATCATGAATGTAATATAATAAGTGCATGTGTCTGTCCTTCCTAATTGCAATAAATTTTGATACAAAGGTTTTTCGTTTTTCCAATTTAACGGTTTATGTTGTCTATATATAGATCAGATGTTATTAGATACTGAGCAATCTTTTTGGTGTTTATATTCAGCTAAAATTTATTGTTAAGCCGTATATAAAGCTTTTATATCATGTAGCCTATGTAGATAAAATTATATGAATCATTACTAATATTATAAAGAAGTGATGTTTGTTTGTTTGTTATATTATAAGGGTTAATCTCAGGATCAACTGAACATAATAACTGAGTGTCATAGGTTATATAAAAAACCGCAAAAAAAGGCTCTTACGTGGTAGTCCGTTCTGTGAAGTGAATTGGAGAATAAACGGTCGAATTTAAGCATTTCTTACGAACGCTGCCTTAACTATGAGAGATATGTTTTTGAAATCTAGAGAAAAGATGTGGAACTTAAAAATGCCTCCAAAAAATCGACGACAGCGTATTCTCTAATTTTATATTTAAGTTACAATAGGATTTTTAACATTTTGCCCAACGAAGTGGGCACGGGTCAGCTAGTAATAAATAAAAAACTATTTGTTTTTGGTATCATACGATTGCTGTACCAAAATCAAAGAATATTGAGCCATAAAAAAATAAATTCAAATTCCAGATATTATTCTGAAATGTAGAATTTTCCAAATATATTAATAATTTTCTACTTTTTTACTTGTATATTATTTCGGTACAAATCGGTAATGCGTTAAAAGCTAAAATTATATTACAATATTATATTGTAATAACAAAGTAATGAAAACAATTATCATACTAATTTTAATCTTAATGTCATGACTTTACTTTTACTTGACATGAATGACGTAGACATGGCTCTACGAAAATTTGCTACGTTTTTTCGTAGCACCTTTAAATTGTAACATTTGATCTTTTATATTATAAATATAATATCATATAATATAAAACTTCTTATCCGCAAAGTATTTATGTCATATAAACACACTTTGAACTGAATATTTTATATGACAACAAAAACACTTGTAATAAACTGACGTATCAAAAAAAATTGTTTGATAACATAATTCAACACTATTGAGTTATTATATTTAATAACTCTATATATATAAATATTTTCTTCTTATTTGCATTTTTTCTTAAAAGTTGGTTGTCTTTTTAAAAGCACTTCTTTATAACTGTCGGACTTAACACTGAAAAAGTGTCCAATATTTCGAAAAATGATTTATTTATCCATAAAACTACTTTTCAACTAAAATATCCTTAATAGGATAAAAATTCTAGATAAAAAAATATAATTTATAAATTCTATTCTCATTTATAAACCCCTTAACAATAAACCCAGCTTTAATATCAAGCCTGTAAATTAAAAGCATTTTAATACAATAAAATTTAATAAATATAAGTGATAATTGAAAGCATGCGCGGGTGAGATTGTCTGAGGCCGGCAGCGTTGCAGTCAGCCCTTAGCTCTCTTGCGAGCCAGACGTAGGCTGCATTCGGAAAACTTTCCTCCCGCGAACGTGATTATGACACAATGATCAAACTAAAGATCATGCTGCGACTCTTTAAACTTCTGTTCTATGTTTACATTTTGATTTATTTTTACGTGAAGGGCCAAGTGACCGGCGAACGGGCGTTGGGTAAGTTTTTTTATACGTACTTTTCAGTGCTGTTGAATTTTTCGGAGTTTTGTTGAGGACATCTTAAGTTAGCTTCTGGAGGGGTTAGTGTGTTGTTTAGCTTTTAATGTTAACTTAATAAGTCGAGTGAGCCAATGTAATTCGGTAGAAATTTTAGATTAATGGAAAGCTTTTAAAAATAGAGTTTTAACTTTAACAATTTATTTCATAGAAGATCGTATATGTACTTTAATAAATTGTCTCGTATTTCATCTTAAAAATTCTTTAATCTTCTTCTACGTATTGGTGGTAGATTTTTGTTTTAATTTGGATGAAACTTAAGAACAAAGATCGTTAGTTAATATAATTTGTATTAAAGAAAAATTGGAAAAACCTTTTTGGAAAGGAAAATCTATAGAGAGTTATTTGTTCAAATTTAAGTGAAGACTTTATTACTTTTCTTTACCTTAAAAATATAATTATACAAAATTTATCACGTCTAATTTGGCACGTATTAACAAAAAAGCTTTTCAAAATTACTAACATCTCCCTTAATTTTGCTTCATTTTAATTAATTAAGATAATTCTGAAGTAGTATACTAATTATAATATAATATATTATTATTGTACCCAGTATTGGGCTCTGACGAACGTGGGAGGAAGATATAGAATAGTTTTTTACGGTACATGAAAATATACACAGATACTGTGATCATATACTGTTAAGGCATATTTAAATTATACTAGAGTATAAATAAAAAAGTAAAAATTGTGTATCTTATGGCAGGATTCCCAAAAGTAATCATCCCAATATTCTTTAGATATGATAAAAATTTACAATGAATATTTTCAAATAAGTTTTATGGTAAGTAGTACGTTGTACGTATTCTCATAATATTCGCCCCTCACGGGAAATTGAGACCGTGATAAAACCTAGGCAAGTTTTGATGAAAAAAGGGCTCAGATTAGAAAACTTTTGTTTGTTTACACTTTTATTCAAGTTGAGCGGCTTTTCGTTTTGGTTTTGCGTTCTGTGACGTTAGAGATCGTATGGTCCATTGGTTCAATACAAGTTACGCCCTGTCATTTAACGTGTACACTTTTTATACATATGTATTTTCTGGTTAAAAAAAATATTCTAATACTCATAGTGTAATCAGTCTAATCTGTCGTAGTTATCGAATTATATTGAACACACACAAACAAACAACCATATAACTTCTTTAGAATACGAAAAATCCTAATGGATTTGATGCTTCATTTTTTTGTCGACCGTACCTCAATCAGATGTATTTTTTTAGAATGAAATCGACTTCGTTTAAGCATAGCAAGAGGGAAGCACTCCAAAAGGTTCATTACGTTAATATTGTCCTAAGATCCCCGTCAAATGACACACGGAATAAATGAATAGCGAGATTAATGAAGCGAAAAGAGTTTTGGCCCGGCTTTTTCGTAAACCTACTTGTTTTGTACATTGTAATTCCACTTGCCGTCGTCCACAAATATTTTCATTATTATATGTTTGAATGCGTTGCGAATTGAAAATATGAACTATTCCTATATTGTTGTATTGGATAATGCTATATGATGTATAATATAGGAGTTAAATGTGCTACCTACATAATTTTATGTAATGTATAATGTAAATCAATATCATAAAATTTGCTTCAGCTAATGAATATAGGGTGATGTTATATTATTCGCTCATGATCTTTAACTATAAGAAATTGCGACCAACGGTGGGATAGAATAAATATCGTTCAGTTCCTTGGTTAACTTATTGAAAAAAAAATTAAATATTTTAATTAAAGCTTAGAAGAATTGCCTTATCAGGCTTTTGATGGTGCCATTCTTTTGATGTCCATCTTAGAATTATTAGACTGATCCTGATAAAAAATCTTTAAATAAAATTATTTTTATCACAATAGAGGTACTCAATGTAAACGCTACAATATACAATTAAATGAAATAATACTAAAGACTGCAAAAGTATTCAATAATAATAGCAGACAAATAAAACCAGTGTGCTCACACTAACGATGACTAATTAATTTACTAGCGAACTATTTGCGATTTATTAGATAAGTCCTTAACAATTTTGAGTTTGTGTTAAAGTTTCTTTATAACAATAAACGGTGGCCTAAAGCTTGATCTTAAAGGGTATTTAGGAACATGATATGGGTAGAATGAGGGACTTGATCTTTCAGTTAGGAACTTCGTAACTAACTGAACAATAGTTAATCGCTTTGTATGCTGGGGCATGGATCACACGAATCTGCTTTAAAACACATTTTTTCTTCAATGAAATTGTCATCGTATACCTTTTGGAGATATTGTCTAGTCATTGATTAAGTCCTAGTATTTTTAACTAGATTTACCTAAGTTTACCCGTATAGAACGAAGGGCTTATAGCCATAATGCTTTGTTCATTGTTTTACTTTATTCAAATTTATGAACAAATAAATGTAGGGTTTATTTATTTACCTACATAAAAAAAAAACTACGAAATCCTTACAAAAGGTTTTGCGTTAAAGAGTTAACTATTCAACCATGCATTCTGACAACCTTTGCACTTATAACATTGAAAATATTTTCTTAAAATCCTTCGGTATTAGTGAAAAAAGCTTCCCATTCTTCAAAGAATCCAAATATTAGATCTAAAATATCTGAGTAAGAAAATCTAATCATCACCAAAAGCATTTGAATCGGGTGTTAATATTTTAAGTAGCAAAGAAATCGTTTAATTACGCCAAGCAAAGGTTTTGCTCAGAACAAACCTATAGAAGCTGTGTACTGTTTCGTGAACAAAATAAGGTAAGCCGGTACAAAACCACACTCCATACAGGCGGACTGATTTAATTACCTGCTATTCGTGGAGCAGAAACATCGTCAGTTGTTCTTGTATGTATGTAGGTATATGGGTGTGTCTGTTTGTGTATTTTGGATTTGAAATTAGTAAATACATAGGATAATCATTGTTTGTAAGTTTTCGATATAGATTTCGATCGTAAGCTATATACGAGGTGCCATGTCTACTTAAGACTGTTCACCATTTTTTACGGTGGGATATCAAATCCTGTTACGGATACAGCCACTTCCTCGGGGGAGAAAGAAGCGGTTATGTCCGATTCGCTTTTAAAGGGCTATTCCGACCACAACCTACCAGTTTTCCGTCACGCACCCTTGTAGGAGGCGAGCTCGAGAGGACGCACAAGGCATTCTTCCGCAAAGGACTAATAACCCTTTTTTATAGAGGGAAATTCTTTTAGGCATACCCGTCGCTTGGCTGATGGTAAAGTGCGACGGGTTATGAGGGACTCACCATGGCCGATGGGGGTGTCGTGCCGCACGGCCAGGAATACCCACTAAAACCCTCTGCCACTCTTAGCCCTTGAGTCGGGGCGGGGGATCGCTCGCGCAATTCCGCCTGCTAAGGAGTAATAACCCATACCGTAAATTGATCTAAGTAGGGAAGTGCCCTGGGAAAGACGGGTGCCGAAGGGTTCCACTTCTCAACGGTTCTTGAAATAAGCGATTTAGTTTTTTTTTTACGGTTTTCGGTTTTCGGTCGAGTTAGTATAATTAGTATATAAAATTTATTTTACAAAGTTAAAACTTAAAGTTTATCTAAAACGTATCATGATAATTTTAAGCAAGTTGTAACACATCACGTGCAAATTTACAAATAAATATTATCGATTACAATCGCGCGGAATCGTGTAAGCACAGATAAATAATTAACTAGAAATAGCATCGAACTGGACAACGACGCATGTGAACAATCAAACTCAATTTGAACGGATTCAAAGCCGTGTTGTGATAGACCATGCATTCAATCTATTTATACTGAAGAAGTATTATTGTAAGTAAAAAAATATTAGCAAATATTAATTACCGTGGCAATGAACATACAAAAATAATTTAAAAAGTATTTCAACAAAATATTTGTTTGAATTATGGTACAAAACTAATTACAAATTCATGAGATACGAAAAGATATACGGTCGTTCTTATATATTATGTCATATAGTCCATTGAAATGTTACAATTTTAGGACTAATAGGAACTTAACTTGAAGTTTGTGGGGTCACCAACCTTGTCATTCGGCCACCATTTTGAAAAAATCTCATAAAATATGCGTGTTACAAATAATGTTAAAACGTAATTTGTAGCAAATTATTTTGCCTTATATAGATGATGACAACATGATCAATCACCCTCTACGAAACACCACATAATCTTTTATAAAACAAAATCGTAAAACAATAATAATTACTTGAACCATAATTACAGCACGAACGACCAAGTGCCAGAATTCCGGCTGAAATATAGCCGGCTATAATTTCCTAAGCTCATATAACAAAGTCATATACACTTGCTGACTTTTTCTCGGGACCATGTCATTGCAACATGTGTGCACCAATTTGTCCAGTGTGACAATTCTCTGCGGTTCTAATAAAACCTTAATATGTATGTATTATTATTCTGTTTGGTTCTACAATAATGCTTTTCATATTTTTAAGTTAATAAGCTTACAAATGCCTCACGAGTCACGACCGTTGCCGACCTTTAAAAGCGGAAAACATGTATTAGTATTATTTATTTATTTACTTTGTTTTAAAACAAACTATTCTTAAGCACGAGATAAATAAATCAAAATAATTAAAATAATCTTCTGAATTAATTGAAATGAATCTTCCAGACAACTCAAAGATAAAATGATAATTTTAGATCTGAAATTTGTTAAAATTTTATCTAAGTTCTTTTATTAATTAACATTTTAAAACAATATAAAATAAAGTCGTCATTACTATCGAAGAAACCACTAAGCTCAACAATGCCGACTGAACTTCGGATACGAGAATGATTGCGGGTCAAATTTCGCCGCTAAGGGTTGAACCAGAGTCAAGTCTGATCCATGAACCAACTTTACAGCGACGGCTTAACACTTAGAGTTAAGTCCAACCGCTGTTCACTTAACTTTGAGTGAGGCGATGCAGATCCATTTAGGATTAATGCTTTAACAAGTCTTAAACACTGTCCAATGTATTGGGAATTGGAGACAAAAGGTCGTTGAACTTATATCGGTGAGATTATTACGAGCTTATACGAGTGAAGGAACGTATCGTTAATTGCCAGACTATGTTGAAAGTTTCTCTTGGAATCATAAGCATTTGAGTGACTATTTACTATAATTCTATCATGACTATTATTGATTTACTGATGGAATGTAATCCTTGCATATTAATAGGTATGTATATATATGCATTTAAAAATTCATTAAAAACTTTCATTAATCAATAAACAAAACTATTAACGTTCACAAATATTTTTCCAATCAACATTCAATTTGTTTCAATCGAAAACATCTAACATATTAAAAAACTATTAAAATTTCAATTACAGTTGCAAACAAAACTCACAGTATAAAGGCATTGTTTAATTTGTAACCGTTTATGTCGAATGAATAAAAGTTCTTTAGTCCATCAATTATGATTGAGGTTTCAATTACGGGATACTTTTGTTGTTACTTTTAACACTGTGTTTAGTTTAAAATATAATTATAATATACTTCTTTAGTAAAATTTTCTTCTGTGTTACTTTAAAAATGCAAATTAAATGTCGTAAAGTATCTTAGAGTTGTAGAAATTATAGCTTTCGGTTTAGTGAATAATTGCCATAGAATAAAAACGCGTGTTCTAAAACATACCATATTCTAGTATAAAATTTTGAAGTAACACAAACGCATGAGTTAAGAGTAAAATATCTCCATTTACAATAAGATTAAAACACTTAATGTATTTCGTACTAGCATAGATAGTTCAAGCGATCTAAGCGTGATCAAGTCCAACGCGAACGTAGCTACAATGGGCACACAGCGCACCGCCCTGCACGCGTTATGGCACTACATATCCCCGACACATTTCACACCAACTCACCCTAGACTATAACTCACAAAAAATCATACGGTCGGACCTTGCACTAGTACATATCTCATGTCATTTGGCTAGTTTCAAATGCATGAGACAAACGCGTCCGGCCCATTCCGGCACTGAATGTGACAGGAGGCAAGGGAAAATTCCCTGACAAATGGCCCGACAGCTGAATAAACTGAGAGTATGAAAATAAAAACACAGCAACTGGACATTTATATGGTCACAGCTTGGAATCATGGTATGAGCGGTATAAATATCGAGCGATCTTTGTTGCCCTGACTAATTAATCTTTGACAATAGAATTCAATTTTGTTCCAAGTGGTTTTCTAATATAGAACGTATGGACAGAAAATTAATTATATAAATTACTTCTAGCTTAGCCGAAAGGTTTTAATTGATAATTACAATTAGGAACTTCCAAGAATTCGAACTAATAGATACTAAACAATAGACCATTTAACCGACCTGTTAATTTCAAATTAATAATGAATCTTTTACATTCAACGACGTAATGCAACCTTCTTAACTATAAATTAATTGTCAAGAATCTTTCGTTTTTATAAGCTTTAAATTTCGTTCTAGGTTTAAACCATGCTAAGTCTTAAGGCTTGGCATGGTTTTTTATAATTATATATTAATCTATATATTTTACCAATTGTATATTAATTATGTTCCAGGACAAAACCTTTTTTCGGGCCTAAAATTTCATGCATACACCAAATAAAAAAGTCTCATCTCACCGTCCATTTTTATATTGTTCTAAACCGTGCAGCTTACCACTTTATGATGCAAAAAATTTGCATATTACAAAGTGTGAATAACAATTTTATTTTTTCCTCATCTAGCTACAAAGCATCGGCTAATTTATGAAAACCTTAACATCTTTTGAACATAAAAACAATAATAGGCATCAAGAAATTTGCAATCTTTAATAAAATAATTAAGGAAGAAATAGAAACAACACAAAGTATTAAACATTAAGAAACACTTAGCGAGAACATCCAATAAACTCTTTAAGGTAAATTTTATAATCTATTAATTATTCAAGTGAAACCATCCTCCATTACACGAACAAGCAAACAAATAATTATAAGGCGAACTTAATCCGTTTTCGGGAAGCCGTTAAAATTACGTCCTACTTCAATTTCTGTCGTAGAATTAACCCTCAAGTTATGAAAACTGGTTAACTTATTATTACTGATGGATATAAACCACGATCCCTTTCAACCGTTAATGCTATAACAGTGTAGGCTTAAATGATAAAGTTGGAATTGCCTCACCTCTTGAACTCCGAAGCGTTGGGTAGCCATCAAATTCTGACACCCAATAACACTTAAAGTTGCCGCTTATACTTGGACAGCGAAGTTCAAGCTAGGGATGGAATAAAGGGTACCTATCTACCTTTACATCACGTCGCTGCCTGTACATCATTATCATACCTTAAAATGCTAGCACCAATGAGTCAACAGTATGTGCTATTTGCAAGCATAAACGTATAACGCATAGACTAATAGTCCCTTAATAATCGGTTCGCCGTAAGTGAAGCCAAAACTGTATATATGTAGATGTTTACAAGACGTTCTTATACTCGATGACACAGACACAAGCCCACTGATAACGTTGCTCTTAGAAGAAATTTACTCTATAAATTTAGAAAAATTGAAATCTACGAAAACATACTAATTTGTATGTGATGTATGTGCGGCGACGATCTATGTAAGTAGACAAAAATTTCCACTTTAAAATGGCTACACTTTGCGAGCTGGTATTGCGGTTCTAGGATTCACTATTCTATTTATGCAACTATCAAGAGAAAATTTGATAGGATCTCTTCAAGACGTAACTATTATTATTTAAATAAATAACAATCCACATGATTATATTACAATCCCTCTGCACTTAAGCCGCTTCTACGAGTTTTGTTTTTGTGATTTAAAAGATTATATCATTAAAGTGCCTTGAATTTTTGTTGCAACACTTGCTTCTATGATTCTTCATTTAGTTTGAAATATCGAGAAAATAAGTATTCTATACGTTTTAATAATTAATAAATTTAGCTCCACATTGTTGATATTTAGATTGCGAATACCTTTAGGTACAGTCCACTCGTTTTTCATACGAAAAATATCAAAATATTCGAAAGTTAGCGAACATTAAAAATTAAATTGCAAGTATAAATGTAG
The DNA here is from genome assembly GCA_026213755.1 of Eurema hecabe. Classification (NCBI taxonomy): domain Eukaryota; kingdom Metazoa; phylum Arthropoda; class Insecta; order Lepidoptera; family Pieridae; genus Terias; species Terias hecabe. The sequence goes on from JADANM010005835.1 coordinate 8,009,691, forward strand.
TTTTGCATCGTAAAGAATATTCGAACAACATTAAAACAAGTGCCGTTATATTCGCAAACTGAAAAAGGCATGTCGAATTTGAGAAAAACATAAATATGGGGAGAACTTTTGACGAATAATTCCTTTTCATTTACGTGTAGTTCTTGCATTCGTTGGTGCGAATTAATTCTGCAATGTATAACATTTCTAAGGAACGTCGGCGCGGCGTTAACTCGATGCGTTTGGAAAGTTAGCAATTTATTGCAAACGAGAAAAAAATCCAGAAACCTTTACAATCCGTGGGATACACACAAATGAAATAGATGTGCCAGTTCTCCAATATTATAGTGGTGCAAACTTGAAACTTACGACTTTCGTACAAAACCAATGTTTCAAGCTCTACGGGGTTCATACCGTAAATACAACCTGAAATGACTTTCTAGAATTTAACAGCGGCAGCGGCTATAGCAGCGGGATGTATATACATAATGAATAAAATACAGGTTTAAGATTATTTCCCTAAGATAATACTTTCTGGACTTAGGATATTCCTTATTTGGTCACGTAAAAACTATTTTAATTTAAGAAACAGAGTATTATATAGTACCACTGTTTTACACAACTTTTCAGAATTTATAATTGAAATCATGTACCACATTTTTTAGGTTAAGAATCTGGGGTTAAAATTTGTTACATTGAAAAATGGTTTTATTTATGTTTATTTTTAATTTAGCGAGTTTTTTATTTCTTATAATTACAGAACGTTGCAGCAAATATATGAATGTTATTGATCAAAAGTGCTTTGGAGTATTTCGGCTCAGCTAGTTTTGTCCAAAATTATTATTTTTTGGCTAATTAATTTATTTTCGCAAAACATAATAAAAACGTAATAACCGTCTTAAATAAACTGCAATATTATTATTTACGTTCTAAACTAAATATCAGCATGAAACTAATATTGTGAAAGCTAGTTTGCTTTATAACTTTACAGAGTTTTCTAACATTAATAACGTTTCTACAACTTAAACTTAAATTGTAAGCTATTAGAGTTACATTATGACTTACACCTTAAGCTTTTTAATTAACTCTTGTTTATTTTAAATGAACGTTTTTTTAAGATATAAGTACTGTTTAACACTAAAAATAGTTAATAGATTGAAACAGAGCTTCATATATCGAGAAAACATAAACATCTTCCGAAAATAAAGTATTATACAATATTTTGGTAAATTTTGAGGTGATAATTTCATGCCATTATGCCTTGTCCCAGGATGATTTTTTTTATATAATTTGATGAGGGGAGACGAGCTGGCGCACTCCTGATGGTAAGAGTAACGCCAGCCCATAGCCAATGCAGTGCTACCCGGAACTTTGCTATAAAGCCCAACTCAAAGTAAACCGGGGTCAAGTAGTGGTATTTTATCACCTCTCACCTATCACCGGAGGCCCGGTCTCCGTTTAGTCCATACCCGGCTTTGTATTCCTTTCCTTTTTATGACAAATCCTTAACCTTTTCCCTATTTTGAAGGGCCGCAACGGCTGACATGGACATCCATGGACGAAGGTGGTGGTAGCTTACCCTTTAATTATTTACGCTTATAAATAGAAATTATCACAGATATTATCTAGATCAACTATATATATAAGGACATGCAATTAAACCGTAAAATAATATAGTACTTATTTACAACCTACGTGCTTTATTTCTTCGAAAACTCTCGAAACCAAATGTTACAATAAACAATATTTGAATTCTAAACGGTGTCTCTGATGTGTGTGATAAGGCACGTACATTCTAAGTGTGTCAAATAACATTAATATCTATGATAATGTTGTTATGGGGGTTACGAGGTAAGTGATATAAAATCTAATATCAAAACTACTTAGGGGCTAGATATCGGTTGTAGCTTTGTTAGTATCGAATAACTTTATGTTCTTGCGTATTCCGATTTTGGATTCACGGCTTGAATTATAATGAAAGAACAAATGTAGAAAATGCGTTACATATTACTTTGGTAGGATTGTTGAAATATATTTTTAAAAAGTCCTTTAGAAACAAGCAATACGATACATTTGTATTGTAGTGTAACTTATTGATAAACGTGATCAACTGATCACTTTTAGCTTGGCTTGGCTCTAAGGGATTATTGTTCTCGAGAACTTGTAGAATCGCCAGCGTGAGTTGGGCCTGTAGAAACTTCGTAGAAACTAATCGTTGCTGCAAAATTCATACTATACCAATCATACTATAAGTGCATTAGAGGCTTAGGAATTTCGTATTAGGAAAAGTTGTGTTGCTCAATGAGCCATAGTAATGTAGCAGGGGCTTATAAAGTTTAACAAAATTATATATGAGCAGAATTTATCGGCGAATAACCCATTATATCATATAAAAAGTACAAAGTAAAACGCTATCGAGGTTTATCGGAAGAATATCTATAATTTAAGACCGTGCCAAGAATTCGAGCCAGTAATTTTAAAAAGGGTACTACGTTATTTCGAGCGGTACACTGTGCATTTCGATTTTATTGAGTCTACTTTTGCTGAGTCATTCACGGGGACTGAAGATCGGAAAAAAAATTCGCTATATCTCACATTCACAGGGCTAGTATGTTATTAAATAGTCATAATATAATAAATAATATAGCAGTATATATAATATAGTAAATAATATAGCAGTTCACATTTAAAGCTAGTTTTAGAAAAATGTGAAAGCGATTCATTTGTTTATTTTTCTGTTAAAATTTCCGTTGATTACAATCTTCAACACAACATTATTTAAAAATAATAATAATATTGTAATAATACAGTATACTCGTTACAATAATTCGTATAAATAATATAGTCAAAGTCAAACGTATATTTATTCAAATGGGCTATTTGTAATAGTAGCAGTTTCCAATCGTCATATTATTACAAAACATTTACATTTATTTATAAGAAGGCTTCTAAACTTGGAGTTAGTCAGCTCCTTAACGCTCTTAGGAAACTTGTCATAAAACATAGCTTATGTCAAATTTAAAATAAGCTTTACTTTTAATTATAAAATTATTTATTTATAATTAAATACTTTTTTCACTATTACATATTGTTTTAAGTTCTAACATTTAGATATTTAAGTAAATCAATACAGATAGACTTAGACCATAATCTCAGATACCATTTCAACGAAATATTTCTACCTCGATTCACTATCACGGATTTTTTTTGCAATAATATTATTTTTTCAATAAAGATTAAGACCATATCATGCTAGTGTACAAAACGATTATAATATAATGCGTAGTATTAAACAAGCTATAATATAAATACATCGTAGTTTTAACTGTATTGTATCTAAACTTCAACATCTATAAACAACTTACACAATTATATATCAACACATCTTTCTTGCTTTCCCCCAGAATGTATAATAAAAGGAGATTAAAGGCAGGGCCATATTAAATACTTTTCCAGTAACGCAATATACTCCTTTGTTAGTTGACACGCGTTGAGTGCCTGGCCTTACGTGAAAGCTAATACGATCCTTGAAATCGTTCAATGGAAAATATTTTATTGTACTAAAAATGAAATGCATCGAATATGCCAGTTTATCACGTATAAAATTCATATTCGATATGAGGATTCCATATGATTTATTGGCGTGGCATCCATCTGAACCCATGTCATAGGTGCAATCTTTTTGTTGGTGTTTCGTTTACCGACTAAAGCCGTGGGGTTTTAGTCGGTTGGAGTTTGACATAACCTGCAGCCTTGTCCTGGAGAGTGGGTATGCATGCGAATTTACACATTCACACGTTAAAAAAAAGTGCTTCGTTTCATAGCGAAGCTTAATATATGACTATGAATATATATGCATAACAATAATTCAAAATTAGATGGTTTTTAAAATACTTTAGTATTCGTAAAATATTCTTCGTTACAAACATACAGCTTTTAAATGTATTTTATATTTTTTATCTGAGGCTGGAGTGATCCGCCATGTTGGATTAAGGATGACGTCACTCAACTATCGATACATAGTCATCCAAAACAATCGTGTTTATTAATTTTTAAAATCAGTTGAATAATGCCTTTCAAATTCACTTCCAAGATATAGAAAATATTTGCGTGTCATTGAATTAGAATATTTTAATATAATAGTGTTCCAATGATTAATAACTAATGAATTTTGTTATTCGTATATCAAGTTCCAAGTTAGCCGATTTTCAAATTCGGGGTCTAACTTAGAACCAATGTATTTAAGTCGCTATAACATCATTTAATATTCATTAGATGGACTTCTCATAATGAATTCATTATTGTTTTGGTTTTTATAGGGGAACATGGATTTATTTTAAAACAAAGCGTTTGAAAAACAAGGTGTTCTATTTATTTATTTTTTTAATTATTTTTATTAACTTTGTACTACTTTTGTGGTTGTGTGAGTGTGTATGAATACAATTTTACAGAATCAGTCTAAAAATAATAGGTTTTATATATCAAAAGGTCGTAAGATTTGATATAAATTATATAACATACGTTCCGAGACTTAAACTTCGGAGAATATGACTCATTATTCTTTATATTTAAATTATAATATAAGCATCAACCATTTAACAATAAATACTAAAACTTTATAAAACAATTTTATCTCATACTTCAATGTTCGTAACATCAAATAATTCTGTGTTGGTATTTCGACGCTTTCAAATAATTGATAAACGATGAACAATAAATACGTTAGCGGGCAGTGGGCCAACTTCACTGCTTCTATAAGTCTGGGTTCAAACAATTGGCTCTTAACAGAGCTTAAGGCGCAGCCTTTGAAAATGAAGAATGAAAATATATTTATTTAAAGAATAACACATATTTCAGGACACTTGACACAGCACCATCTAGTCCCCACTAGATAGCTCAACTTGATAACGGATAAATTCCATATTTTAAATTACTTTTCTTTTGTTCTGTAAATACATACATATTAATTATAATATTAACTTACCAACACCCAGACCCCAGAAAAATACAAATGTAAATTACAAATATATTTTTATGGGTATCGAGCCCACGACCTTTCACGCAGAAAGCAGTTGTGTTAACACTGCGCCTAGCGGTCGTCAAAAAATTTGTTTGAATTGCATACGTATGTAACGTATTATATACACAAATTATTTAGTGGCCTTCACACTAGACGAACCTGTGTCGTGAAAACCCAAATATACCGATAGCCAGCAGCAATTTGTTATATCGACTCACATAATTTACAATATGTATATAAAAAATTAAAATGATCCTTTAGAGTTAGAATATACTACACTATTATACACTTTTATATACATATAACCTTATTATAAATAACGTTTATAACAATTTCGATCGAGTAGAACCTCTCCTTAAATGCACACCAAGGGAACTGGCTGGACATTCTAGCTTCTATATTCTACCAATCTTTAAAATCGTTATAAACATATTTTTAAATTTGGAAAACAGATTTTATTTTATTTTTTTTATGTTAGAAGTTTCGAATTATTATTAAAAGTCTCTGTCAAACAAAAATATGTTACAGAAACATCCCCACACATCCGTTAGTTATTCTTCATTATGTGGCTAGCCAGCCAGTTCTTTACCTTTAAAAAAAAGAAAAAATATCTGAATCATGAAAGTTAAGCAATTCACAAAATTATTTATTAATAACTTGAAAAGCGCACATCTTGATACATAAGCAACTAAATAAAACAAAGTCAATGAGAAGCGGTAATAAAAAGATGTCCAGTGCAACAAAGATAAGCGAATTTGTTGAGGCACGCCAGGTGAAGCTTCAAATAATTTCAATTACGCGAACAATAACCTTTCTATAATAGTGTGAACTAACCCAGTGTAGCAACTTGCACGTATTTGCCTCTATAGAAACTCTAATAGACTCCAAGTTACGGTGTTATTATTATTACAATAAAGTTCTAAAGTTCAGAGGAGCGCATCTCACCAATTCATCGCTTTATCCTTGATAGAGTTTGCTTTTCGAATTTTAGGTTATTGTGAAGACGAGGCGGTGACCTCCTACTTTTAGAGGGCTGGCTGATTCAATATCGTTTGAGATGAAACGACAGTCTTTTTTTTCTATACGATGCAGATTTTACTTTTAAATATTGATCTAAATATTAACACACACTCATTAAACACATTTATAAGTTAAATTTAAATTATTTACGAATAATTGTAGACTTTATCTTACGCACCACACAATTTTAACAACTTAAATGTTTTTTACATTAAGTATTGTGAATTACTGTACATTTATTTAAATTAAATTGTCCTGTTAACAAGTGAATAATCTTTTCATAGTTAATATTATAGTTCATAACACAGACAATACTTACCCAAAATATGATGGAGCAGATACATTGCACTTCGATCCTAACACTAATTCAGCAAATGTTTACTCCACTTACTAACAAGCGATGTGAATATAAATTCATATAAACAGTATTTTGGGCAAGTCCGTATTTATGCATGAATTTCGTATTGCATTATGCGAATACATAGAGCTGAAAATTGTGTGGATTTCAACTTAATACAAATGCAAAAAGACGGTCATTTTATCGTTACGATTTATTAAAAAAACCTTTGAAACATGCCCAGATAAATATTCAACTTCTTTTACTAATAAATATATGACTTGTTTCTTAATATGACTATATTATGTATATTTTAATTTTTATACACTCAGTATTCCGGTATCAAGAAATTACAAGTAAATTTTATTACAAAGCAATAACTGTAATATTATAATTAAATATATCATTACATAGTATAAAACAAAGTCGCTTTATTATGCCTGTATGATTGAATACAGACAGAACTACGCAACCGATTTTCGTAGATAGAGTTTTTTATTATAAAATATATCTTAATTAGAAAGAATGATTCAAGAGGGAGGTTTATACATACATAATATATGCGTACGAAGTCGAGGCTGGCCACTAGTTACAAATAATTACCCTGAGAGACAAGATCTAGCACATTTAATTAGTAAATAGTAAAGTAGTCTGATTAATTTAAATACAATTCTATCGAAAATAAACGTTATCACAAAATAAATGAAACGTAAAATTCAAAATCATAATAATCACACAAAATTTAAATTATTAAAAAATTCCACGCCATTGAACACTATTCACAATACTTTTGAAAAATAAATATTTCTACAAGTAAAGAAGCCAACAATAGGCATAATTTAAAACGAAAGCGAAACCAAACCAATGCATTGTTTGGGCTCAACATTCATTTAATCAAAACTTTTGCATTTAAATAAATTAAATGTCCTCGAATTTCATATAAAAAATACCAAGACCTATTTTTAACATTCTGTGTAAAACTAGTAAATATTATATTTTGATTGAAATTTATAAAAGTCGCTATATCCAATATTTTTTGTAACTATGTTACTATATATATTAATACGAAAATAGAATTTATAGTAAGCAATAATAAAGCATAGTTTTGATAAGGGCAAAATACGAGTATGTAGTATCGTTAAACTGATAATTCTTTAGAACACTACAAACTATGACTGTGCCTGGAACCCCCACTCGCTACGGTAAAACGGAACAAAGTGGGGTGTTGTTCGGTAGAAGTCCGACATAACCCATTATCTTTTCCCCGAGGTCCATGAGTACCCTATGAGGATTTCTCCACTAATATAAAAGAGTAAGATGGAAAACGTAGTTCTTCTGTGTTCTAATTTACCTGTTAGAATCTCTAAAAATATACCATTTCAAAAATTCAGCCTAACTGCATTGATCTATCAACTATTAGGAAAAACAACGTCCAAACACCATCATAGTTATTTATTTTTAATGACTAGATATTTAATCATCATATAATTACTGCAATAAAATAATAACTATTTAATACCGTTTCCCAATTGAATGCTGACAACGCATAATGCCTAGAGCTAAGCCTATCCGCAAAATTTAATAGCCGTATTAGCAATTCCATTTCGGTATTTACCGTATTTACTAGAATAAACGGTTCCTCGTCTCGACTGAAGCTAAGCTTGTAATAGAAATACCATTCACACCGAAATCATATTACGTATATAATATAATTATATGCTTAGAACAAATTTGGGCTTAAAGTCAAAACTAACAACTAGCTAACTATTAGTTCTATTTTTTTTTGTTTCTTAGGTTCTGTGTAACCATTAATATATCGAAACTTTGAAAACACGTATGCAGATGAAACCGAGGAGAAAGATAGTTAAATCTTACATCAGACAACCTGATAAATGGTTTTGGTACATCCAATACAACTTGGAAGGAATAGGTTAGTACCGTAGGTAACCGAACCAAAGGTAGTTGAAATGGTCGAAGATCTATCATTCGAACTAACTGCCCAGTCGTTAGGTTCCAATGTTACGATGTGAAGTTGTATGTCATATGCTAAGTGTCGAATAAATATCATGAGCGCGATTCAGAACAGCGCATTAGTACTCGTAGCAGTCACTACAGGAGTTTTAAATTAAAAATAATTTTAAAAGTTGCTTGTATGTAATCCTTAACGTACACAAGCATTTTATATAAGAAGAAAAACGTAAAAGAATATATTATATTAAAAGATTGCTCAGAATTCATGCTTTAATTCGTCTAAATTACGTTATCGTAAATGTTCTATTAATTCTAGGAATACTCAGCTGTGCTGAGTCAGACTTCATGTAATTATAAACATGAAGCGCAATACCGTGCAATCATACTAAGAGAGATATTACTGGAAATTACTGAGAATCGTAGCGAGATGCAAACCACAAGCTAATATTTGGCAAACATTGCAATCACAGTTCAAATCACGCGGTCACTAAATAACTAATCAATTATAAAGTCCATCATAAAGATGAACGATAACTAACATTATATACGGAGATGTAAAGAAGCCTCGTTCTTTACTCATCATTAATCCAATTAATGAAAAATTGGATTAATGATTTTATCAATTTTGGTATTCATTCCAACAAATGCATAGTAAAAAAATACCTACCTGTAATACTTGTTGACGTTCAAAATTGATCCTTATTAGTAGCACAGAAAAGTAGTTATGTTATTATGAACTTAAAACAATAATTTTACAGAGACTGTTGATATGTATCACTTTGGCATGGATCTCTTCACAAATTAACGAAGTCTTATACTATACGAATATGCTCATTATAAGAAGTATTTTTAATGTCAGTTTCAACGCTAAGCGTTAACTAACAGTATTATTATTATAAGAAATCTTTCACATTTCAGCGTAAGTTTCAACGTTAACGTTAAGCGTCAACATTCAGTAGTCACGGGTACAAAAACAAATCGGAAGGCATTGAATTTTATCGAGCTTATTTCACGAGGGTCGACGGCCAGGATTGTTCCATTGTCATAAATCCATAGCCAATAATAGCTTTGGGATACACTCACTATTTAGTACGGGCTAGCGTTGTATGAAGAGGATATAGATCAATAGTTTAACGTTATTAATATTAATCAGTACGTTTAGAGGGACTCAGATTAATTTTAGAAGGGTTGACCGCCTGATACAAAAAGAGGCCTTTTGAGTATGAATTTCTATAGCAATGTAGAGCAACCCGCTCTAGCGAAGCCTTGTTTGACAAGTGTATGGTATGTTAGAAGTAAACATAATTTATTAACCTTTATATAGTAACATAATTATATAAAGGTTACTTACCATAGGTACTCACGAAGGCTTAAGCCCTAAAGCTATTAAAGCGAAAGTGTTATAGGAAACAAATTCTTTCAAATAACGTGTGGTGTTATAAACAATTATATAATAGGACAAGCTTAACACCAGCAACATAAACGTCAAATATCCGGAACAACTAGTAAACAACTAAAATAGATTTTAATCGCCCTTGTACATTACGTAACATGTTATACGACTCTGCAGAACATTTGGATGTGAGTTCCTAAAGTCCTAATATATCTTCATAAATGTTAACTCTAGAGAACGGCGCATATAATGCATAACTATTGCTTAAACGTATTATTACTAGCGTAGGCTGGGAAAAAGTTTTCCGCGGGTAAGTATAAGCCAAGATAAATTTTGTTTATTTTTAATTTTTAAACGGAGATTGTGGTTTGAAACTTTCCTGGGTAGGCTTATCACGCTTACGGCGGTACGTAGTGTGAGAATCGCGGACCGCTTTATGATAATAAAATTTCGTCCAAGTACAGAGCGCAGAGCACAGAGACAATCCTAGGTTTTTCAATTATACCATTATTCCGTATTATACGGAATAATGCTTAACGTTAAATGTTTTAAATACATCTTTCTTCATTCAAATATCGAGAACTTTCAAAAGTACTAAGTAGTGCTTTCGCTGGATGCGAATGTGTGCAGTGCCAGAAAATTTAAAAAATATTTGACCTTTAACTTTTATTAACATTGATCGAAATGTTGCACAATGCTCTGTAATTTAAAAACTAGGTATGCATCGCCTCTGTTTTCTCGCTGTTATTACACTATTGTTCAAAATATGACTTGGCATTATAATAATTGTGGTGGGGTGTATTTTGTGAGACAGCTCTTAGTGTGTGGTCTAAGCTGTGGACGTATTTTTTGTTACTTAAAGTGTTAAATCAGTCATTACCTAAAATTATAGCTGTGTTCTACAGTACTAGGTTAATCTTAATCCAGTTTTATCGATATTATTGGATAGTATAATAATCAAAATCAGTAAAGTATTTTTCGTGTTTTTCGTAGAACAAATTACGATGTAATGTATGTGTGATACGAATTAAATATGAAGTAATTCAATGAGTCTACTATAGCTGATAATAATACTGAAAGAAAACTTCACATGCAAAGTTTCTCGTGCAAAGAGAAATTATTTTATTCCATCTCATTGGCTCACACAGGGAAGTGAGTTAGCAACAAATGAAGCATTTTTACTAAAGTTAAACGTTGAACATATAGAGAAAAAACAAAGCTACATGGGAATAGTTTTAACTTTCTTTTTTTTTAAATATAAACACACAAAAAGTTGGTAAAACTTTGCCGCTAGTATGTTTTGGTGGTACCTATCACTTTAAGCAAACATTAAGTAATGGCAGCACATCCCTTTATTCCCTATTGTCAAAAAATACTTTCCTTTTATTATTTAAAAGGCAGCAACGCATTCGCGAGACATTTTTTTCAACAATTTTTCAGGTCCTTCAAGAAGAGCGCTTAAGTACTTAAAAGGTCGGCAATCCAGTCTCGAGCTGTCAAACTCTGGGACTATTCACGGGCAGCGATGACCATTTTCCATCAGGTGGCTTGCCTGCTCGTTTACCCTATTGTAAAAATAAACTAACATTTATTTACTTTTAAAACAGCTATCTTTTGAACGCCTAATCAGTACTGGTTACAAGTTAATTTTCCCGTGGAGTGCAAACCGGGGTTCTGGGAGTATGTAATGATAATAAATTGTCCTCGTCTGATGAGGGAATTTGTTTTATAGCCGTCTATGTGGCGGGGTATAAACGGGAGAACGCAATTGGTCAGTTGACATGGCCGTAAAGTTTATTTGTTTTGTGACGTATTATAAAGGTCAATACCTTGTATGAAGATAATTGTGTTAATTTGTATCTAAATTAGCTTGTCACTGGCTCAAAGAAAGCAATTTGCAGTTAGCACAGGCAAATGGTGGAACTATTTTTCGTGTGGGGGTGAAAAGTTTGGAATTATCAAATAGTTGTATTATAAATTCCTCCTGTAGTAAAATAAGATGGAAATGAAGAAAAAGAAACATTTACAATTATTTTTTTGTTAAAAATTAAGTAAGCCCTTAGTCATGAAGAAATTTTAAATGGAAATATATATTTTTTTATTCCTATTTTATAAATATAGATAACAGTTTTACATCTTTTAGAAGTATTATCTATATCAATAACCTACAACGATATCGTTTTTTTTTTCAGATAAGGTTTTTTAAAATAAAATTTCAAAATAAAAAAAATATATTTAAAGGCCGGCAACACACTCGTGACAACGCGAGTGCACATGGGCAGCGCTGATCACTTAACATCAGGAGGCGCTTGCTCGTTTGCCCCCTATTATATAAAATAAAAAAAAAAAATGCACCTCACCGACTTTACTCAGTCGAGGTCAAGACATCGCTTTGCACTCGCGAAAACCCCTTTCCAGTAATTAGTTTCAATAAAAGACCGCTTCTGCTCCTCGTGCCAAATTATTCCATAATGATCACCAAGTTTTTTTTACTGCTACGCCGCAAAACTCACGCAAAGAAAAGAAAACTTCATTATTTTAGACAGGTACTTGATCTATCATTTAGAGGGTTTCTAAAATAGACTTAGGTATTTCAGTATGTTAATATTATATCAAAAAAACATAAACAATCTAGATTGTAATGGTCGATGTTAAAGCTAATATCTAACCCATTACGAAGAACATTTCAACGGGAATGTCCGATCGATATTAAAAATTAAATTTATTCCCTAATGGACACTACATCCAGTACATTATACTTGTCCATTAACACTGTCCAAAATGTAATTAAGCACTGCGGAGTGACCACATGTGAAAGCAAATTATCAAGACCCTAAGTGTCCAAGTAAATACAATTTTCATTCATTCCTAAGTTACGTGGCACCATTAATTTATTGGGTGTAGGACAAGGGTTTTTGCTACTTTCATTAGTGCACTTAATTTGTGGTGTAAAAATCGTGTTTTGTTTAACATTTTGATGATAGCCCTCCGCTTTAATCCTAATCTCTAATATTTTATAAGAAAGCTTGGAATAAGGAATTAGAGAGGGATCAGGAGGAGAAAGAAACTACTGCTATGTAAAAACTGTTCCGAACCTGCGGTACAATTGATTGTTTTCTAAATATATGATATATGTAAATTAGTTTATTTATTTCTTGACCATGGATACAAAGTCGCAATCTTAGTTATTTCTTTCCTTTCTTCCGTTTTCTTCTGCCCTTCGTAAAGTGATAGTTAAGTTTACGAAAAACCTCGGCGAATCTTGGAGCAATCGAGACGGCGCTAATATGCACTCTCGAATGAATACTTTATTTTCTGGACACTTATTAGCTAATTTACTGCATGATTTACTATCATAATCAAACATTGAATCACTTTGCACCAAAAAACGAATATTCAATCGAGTTTACAAATAGACGCCGCTAGATTCCTTCCAAAACCTTCATAAATCTATGATGATTCAAAAGTGTTGCTATACGTAGCCTAAGTGTATAAAGATAAATAATCGACTTTGACTTCGAAGCGACATCTAAGAAAAAAGAGATACCACTACTAAACTCCAGTTCTATAGAAAAGTGGTATCACCACATGGCTCTACCAACAGACTAATGTTTAAAAAATGAAACAATTAAATTGAACGTAATGATTTAGTTTATTTTGTTATTATCAAATACATTTATAAAAGCAGTAATTAAATCCATATTTGATATTCTCTCGATGAATATTTTCAATTTGTATGATAATGTAAGATTTCAAAATCAAAGTCTGTGCTTAACGAAACATTATATGTATTTCAATGTAGGCCTACAGGTTTAGATAATAATTAATATTGCTTTATTATACATAATTTACAAACAACATTGCGTAAATTTGTCCGACGAATATACTACTAAAATTAATAATAATAATAATAATTCATTTATATTTCACGATAATTTTTCCATTACATTTTTGTTTTACCAAAAATAACAATACCAATAGAGTACGAGTTACAATCGATTCGATTATAACTTCGGTCAGTATATATTTCGAATATTACAAAATTGATAAAGAGGCATGCGATGTTCCAATTTAACATAATACTAAAATGAGAATAGACTAACGAAATCGAACTACTCGTACACTTGGAGTTAGAACTGACGTTTGACCATAACCGAAAATGCCATTCATCAAAACTCGATTCAAATTCGAATCAAATTCGTAGCGAGGCGTTTATTGACATGCCGTGTCAATAGGTAAATTCTGACAAAGGTAAACAAGAAACAGCTATTGTATTCACTTCTACGAGTTCTGAGAACAGCTCTCAGAAATGTATTGATTGTATTACCTCAATTTACAAAGCGGTACACTCCTAGCTGGCGAACGTTTGTTGTAATCGAATGTCCACTGGCCTATTATTGTATTTTACGGAACATCGCATTGTTAGCGTCTGTTTGTGTTAATGGATTTGTCTATCGATAATCATTTATTGCGTGAAATACCGCTCTGATGCTACAAACTCGATTTAATAGGCAAATTATTCGTTATATTTTCCTGGAAACATTAAAACAATTATCACAGGTTTGGAGAATCAAAATTTATAGAAAATTGTATTACGTTCGGTAGTGTAGTTATTTATTGATCGACAATTAGTATGAAATATGAATGAATAGAATGACTATTGAAATTTAATTGAATTGCTGTAAATTAAGCTCCGTATTAGGGATAGTTGTAACTCGTTTAACGATGTGTTCAGAAGAAAAACACAACGTTTGAATCAAAGGTACGAGTAACGTCATCAACTTAGTCTAATGAATTTATTTCCTAAGTGCCGCAAGAAAATGGATTAGCAGTCTCACCACATCGCGAGATTATTCTCAAAGGAGACTCCTTGGAATATTTTATAATGATAATTGTCTGCAATTACATTAATTAACTATGAGAACGGTGCGGTTTCCTATTCAAGGTATGAAATAGAGATTCGTTTTATTGAATCACTATTTGAAGGTTTTGAAAACGCTTTTGCGGTGTCTATGTTTAACTGTCTAAGACTGTTTCATTATATTAAGCTTCATAGAATTATTATCGTTACCAAAGCCAGTTAATTATTTTGCATAGAAATGAATAACAATACAATTTTTCTCCACGTTCTTGTTAACACTATTTACGTATTAAGGTAATAGACTAACTAAATTATAAAAGGTGTATAAACTTTATACTTATCAATAAGAGTAATGACAAAACAATTTTTTTTTTTTAATTTAATTAATACGGCTCAACAGAGCTAATATGTCACAGTTATATTAGACTTGATATCTGACCTTCTTAAGTTATATTTCACAGACATTAGGAATACTCGATTATTAATACTAATTATTTCACAGCAGTTCCAAGAATGATTGATTAAATTATTAACTCATATAGACCAACATAACTTCGCCAAATAAATGAATAATTTTTCTCGCTTTGGATTTATCGACTTTCATTAGCTGATGCAAGAGGTTTTTGTAGTCCTCTCTGATTCGTATACTTAAGATGGCATTTTCCTTAGTTTTTGCATCGTATTTCGCGTACACTTTTTCCCATAACATCTTCAATATCATCCCGTCTATCGTTTTCTTATCATAGTGATTTCCGCTTACCTGGTTGGAATTCAAAAATTTCATTCTCCATATTAATTTTTTTTAAGTTACATTTTAAAGTTTGTTTTTTTAGTATACGGAGTTTTACATTTCGATTTTCTGATATTAATTAATTTTCAAAATCGGGTTAGCAGGTCCAGAGTTTACAGATTAGATCTACACCCTAACAAAAAATACCTCCTTATAACGGAAATAGAATAAACATTATACATAAAATTGATAATTAAACTAGCTTAAAGTTACACAATACACGTAAATATTATGTCCAAAAATATTCATCCTACGACAATTAGATCTTAGAAATCTGTAACAGTTACGTTTCTTTTATATTGAGGTATAGGATTTTCTACGTACCGGTAAGCTGTGTACTATAATAATCACTATAAACGTGTAGGCAGCGACACGGCACATGTTGTCCACTTCTCGTTTTCGAGTGAGCATTACGGACGAGAGCGTCTTAAGAATTTTTCAACATCCTACGTGCATTCCTACGTCCGGAGTTCTTTTGTAGAAATTTTCTCTTCGGCTATAGGAATTCATTATTTTTTTGTTTATAGGATATATTGAATTTCGTTTGCTTTACTTTCAGTGGAGACTGAGAAAATTTTCATAATTTTTTTGTACAAACAAGTGCAAAATTTAAACGCCAAAGTTAATTTAAATGTAATATGACATGTCTTCAAGGAACCTCAGTGAAGTTCTTTAACAGAAATCGTCAGCTGCATTCGGTGAGAATTGTATCGAATGTTCAATGCAATGCTATTGGAATTCGACATTGCAAAGTCTTCCTTGAAATATTTAAATTTTTAAGTGCTTATAACGTTCGCTCTTCTATCACGTAGGTAGTTTCTCGATACGAATGAACGGGTCATGAGAGAATGGATGTGGTATTACATTGTTATATCAAACTTCATAGATGAGGGTGGGTTACCTTCACGGGCTGTTTGAAATGCAGTGATATTTCTCATTAGATGTTATAACTTGGCTTCAGTTTTCTGAGAGATGGTTTTGGTTATCATCGGAACAAGTCAAGTGTTTGTTAAAAGTACAATAATTTTAACTACGTGAAAAATCCTTACTTATCTATAAAGAGCTAACCTTTTTAGCTATAGTTGCTAGTTCAAAAAAATACTAAAATAATAGGGTGTGCTCAATTTTATCCAAAGATTATTCAAAGTCACGTTAGACTTTGTGTACGACCATTTTAATTGCATTCCATTGCTATCGGCACGAGTAACTCAATTTTCTAATACAGGAATAACAATGCTCAAAGAGTTCCATAGTTTTTCATCCAACAATTTGCTAGTCTAATGGAGCGTGTACTGAATGTATGAAAATAAACTTTAGTTAAAAACGTTTCCTTGATAAATTTAAAGTAACGAATGCAATATGAGGTGGTCGCGGGTATGAAAGCTTTTCTTCTATATTTATAATCGAATATTCAATAAGTTGGATGAGATAGTGTGTGTGCCATTTAGGATATATTTTTAAACTGTATGTATCTAAAAATGATACGCAGTTTCAATGATTTTGTCACAAAGCATTGAACCGATTTTGTTAAAATTTTATTCAAGGACAATCGAGAAAGTTCTCGAACAATAAATAGTTATAACACAAGTCATATTTTTTAACTTTCCTTCACTACACTTCAGAGTTTAATTCTCGATATGTTTGAATACCATTTATAAAAATAATATAAGTATGTACCTTTACATTCTTACATTGTATTTATTATTAAAATTGTTTTTATTTATACGTATTAAATGTTAATTTACATGTCATTATACTGTTAAACATACATATTTAAAAAACTCTGATTAAACTTAAGCGTGACGATTACATGCTCTTATAAATATAAAAATGTAAAGACCTCATAAAAAATAGATTGCCAAACCGTTGCAACGACGAACAAATTTTCAGCAAAGAAAAAACAGATATTTTAATTTCGCAAGGCGAAGCAAGATTTAAATAAATAATCCGGCGAGTTACAAAAGTGTTCCGTTTTCAAGAGGTTATGTTGATTATTCAGAAAAGACTAAACTACAAAGCGAGCTACATTCAAACATGCTCAGTTTTAAGCCTTTTGTAAACATAGCTGAATTTGGAGCTGTTCACACTATTTCACTTGCAAATACTTGTCTACTTTTTGAGATTACGATTCACAAGTATACTACCCATAGTTAGCTATCTAAGGGTTAAAAAACATTAATGCTGTTTACGTTTATAGATTTTGATGACAAAGAAAATATTTTATAAAAGGTTGCCCTCTACATTGTACAATAATTAATTAGTAAAATGAATTGTAAATGTAATAAAGAGCAAAAACAAATATTTTTTGTTAATACGTGGAGTTTGTATCAGACTTTGTCTATATATATTGTATGCTTAAGATTTATATTGTACATTTACTAACTAATAAATATTCGTAACCTTTTTCATATGTTAACGTAACCGGTTTTAACCGGCCCGCATGAAAAACCGTTTTAAATCATCATCATCAAAGAAGACATTTCGATGTTAGGAGTTATTTTAAAATTTATGACTCAAAGTGGGGAGCGTCGGTGTAGTGCACCCCTGCTCGGAGTTGGGCTTTACAGCAAAGTTCCGGGTAGCACTGCATTGGCTATGGGCTGGCGTTACTCTTACCATCAGGAGTGCGTTCAGCTGGTCTCCCCTCTTCATATTATAAAAAACAGCAACAACCCAAGCTCGCAATACTTAGAGACATTTATAAGATGTCCCTCTCACGTACAATAATATTGCACATTATACCTGCATGCACAATATTATTGAACGTTTAGGGATAGTACTGAAACATTGCACAATCATTGAACAAAAGATTGAGAGAGCTTAATTTTTTTTGGGCAATATTTTTTCTTGCACCGTGTAGGCTTATTATTGATTGCGCAATATTTACTGCCGCCAAAACTTCGTCATCAGGCAAGTTGCTTGAACGAAAATATTGTTCCGACTGGTTTGTCAATTTTATTGAGAGAATTTATTGAACGTTTGCAATCAAATGGGTTATTCAATATTATTGCACAATTAAAGGATTGTACAGTATTATTGTAAGTGTATGGTATGGGGCGCCTAACATCCATCGTAAATGATTACACATTAACTGGGTGACATATTGATAGTTAGCGGGAACGGACGGTGTTTGATATATTGCGTCTCAAGGTGACGCGACGATAAGCGAATTATTATTCAATCGCCCGATAAACGCTTAATAATAACCGTTACATATCCTCGGTAGCCTTGCGGACTAAATCAATGTATTAGTTGCTTTGTCTATCTAACTGTATTGCGTGTATTAGCTTAGCTTAAGATAATGAAATGCTAAAGTGACTTTTTTTATATTTGAAAATAAAATGGCGGACAGAAAAACAGTTTTTGGAAATGTACGGTAAATAAACATGATTGGGTTTGCACTTTCTGAATCGAATTTTAACCGATTTTTTACAGACAATAATTGCGTATATTGAATGAATAAAATTTGCAATTTTGTTTATATTGCAGTTTAGAATGGCGGGCAAAAAAGGTATTTGCCAATGCCTAGTTAATAGCCACGCTCGGGGTTGCACAGAATTTTTATTAAACAAATTAACAAGCATATCTGATTTTGAATGCTTTCGTTGATTCATTTGGACAAAGAGAGCGAAAGAAGGTTATTATTACATATCACAGAAAAATTTTATACCTATTTTTCTCACTTAGTCTTGGTAAATAGTGAAATTAAAGTAGAAATGAAGCATTTATACTTAAAATAAAAAAGCCCTTTCAATCCGTCCGTCCCACCAACCAAGTATAACCAGATTTTAAACTTCAAATAAGTACCTACCGAACTTGTGTCGCCAGGTTTCCACATTTTACGGTTCAAAAAGAGTTTTAAGTGTAGGTAACACTTAAAACTCTTTTTGTACCAACAACAATTTACATGAAAATAAATTCAAGTAACCCAAATTTTTTTCGTAATTCGATTAATTTAAATTCAAGGAAATTACAGATTATAAATTGACGTTAAGTAAATAAGATCGCAATAAAGTACACAATACACCTTACAATAAGCTTTTAATACAGTTAAAGTAAATTAAAGTCACGTCTTCAAAACAATTATACCAGCAAATGTAAATAGTATCGATATTTTATATATATTCAAATGTAAGTTTGCAATTTAAAAAAACAATACAAATAATACTTTCTTAGACATACATTTATTGATAAATATGTATTTATATATAATTATGTTTAATTTTTTATTTTGAAAATAGGAGATAAATAAAGAGTCTTTGGCAAAAGTGATATCAATCACAGATAATTTATATTACTTTAACGGTAATGATGATTTTTTATGAAAAAATCTGGACCGGCACGAAATAAATGTTAGCGAAAAGTTTATATTAATGAAATCACACGACAACAATAA
Organism: Eurema hecabe; assembly: GCA_026213755.1. Classification (NCBI taxonomy): domain Eukaryota; kingdom Metazoa; phylum Arthropoda; class Insecta; order Lepidoptera; family Pieridae; genus Terias; species Terias hecabe. The sequence goes on from JADANM010005835.1 coordinate 8,029,458, forward strand.
TTTAACTTATTTGCCTACGACACTAATTACCTTAAACTTTAAGAGTCAATTATTACTAAATTCAATTAAAGTCAAAGTTAGATATTACTTTGTTTTACTAAGCTACATACAGTAACATTTTTGAATAGTTATTGTATAACCAATCAATTATTTACTGCTGGTTCGGGGGGCAATTTCTACAAAGAAGAACCAACAAGAAACTCTTATACATGTTCTTCTAAAAAACCTAAGCCCGTTTTTTTAATGATTTTAAACATGATTGTAGGTACATAGAATATCGCGGAAGAGTCTGAAAAGGTGCCCGGGATCCCCACTCACTGCGGCGGAGCGATTAACAGTGGGGTTTTGGTCGGTAGAAGTCCGACATAACCCATGGTCCTTCCCCGAGGTCCATGGGTATCCTATGAGGATTTCCCCACTATAAAAAAAAAAGGTACATAGAATATTCCGTATATCGAATGAGCCATATTTATAGAAAAAGTAGTACTAATTAGCTCAAATTAGAAAGTAGGTAATAATAATGACATTATATGGCATTTTTTTATTAGTAGCCCGTAGGAATCCCACTGCTGGGCAAGGACCTCTCCCAAACATTTGGGAGGAATTGCCATAATCGCCACGCTTAATTTAGGCTCATATAAATAAAACAAAATGGGTTGTATTCAAATCAAATCGAATACAATAAACATACTTTTATACATTCGAATAATCGCATTAAAAAGCGTACCTATTACAAAGTCCATCTATATAACTGTCAAACCACAGACCCTCTAAATCTTAAAACTATAAGCACTTAAGTATTTAATTTCATTATCACACTGAAGCAGCGATCTCTTTCCTATGCACCAATTCGACTGCTCTAATTGTATTTGACCTCCTTTTTAAATCTAAGTACTTAACGTTCACTATCCTATTTCTCGTGCTTAAAAATTAAGCATAAATTGTGGCCAGAGGATTTACTGGAATTCAATGTTATTACTTTCCTTTAGAGCTCTTACATTTAAGTGCTAGTATGTGTTCTTAAAGTATTAGTTGCATTACGAAAGGAAATTAAAACAATGTCAATTTAACGACGGTTAGAAACCCGTATAACTTCAATACTTTTGCACTATCCACTTAGAATTTACAGACATTTGAATCATGACAGTTCTATTTCGATTAATGAAATTATAAAGCTAATACTAAGATTTATAGAGCAGTAGTGTAGTAAAATATTTAAAGTATAAAGAAGCGTGATAAAAGATAAATCAATGCCATAAAATTAAGCGTTGACCGTTTCCGATTGGGCAAAGACAGTCTCAAAGTATTTTAATCAATTGTCATTAAGACACCTAAATTGAGTTAGCCATTCGTTCTGCTAAGCCTCTACAGGTGGTGGTTAACTTTAATTTAGCTGCATTATACGAGCTGAGATACTTTTAAATGAACCATAACTTATCTTGGCCTTGTTTGGCCGAGTATCCATTAACGTGATAAATACATCATTAGTGGAAGCTGTGGTGAAATGTTATTTTAGAGAAAATGAATATTCGTTCAAATTTTAATTTTATTAAGAGTTGGTTATATACTTAGTTTTACTGCTATATCTTGGTTGGATAATTTACTTTTTAAAGGCTATTTCTTTTTCTTCCAACATTCTTATAATAGTATGATTCCTTTAATTTCGATTTCATATAAAGTATGCATTTATATTGACGTTACCACATAAGGCACAAACGTCATTCAACGTGTCGCATACCTCAACTTTCCAACCTACCAAATTTGCTTTTAAAACCGACCACCGGCTACAATAGTTTTCAATAATTAGCCGAACATGGCTCCCAGAGCCCGGATCTGATAGAAGTTCGTATTAGTTTGACAAATTTCCTAACGATGTGTGGATCAACATCGCATGCGGGCACACCGAATTAATGAGTCGAGCGTCAGAAAAGTTCAGAATCCCTATATTCAAATCGTTTCGCTGATTACGAATCGGATCCGATGTGCATCCAAAGTTTTTATTGGACATGAATGTTTTCGCTTGGCAACTTTAAATCGCATTTACCGGTGGGATTATTTAACCTGCTTCATCCATGTGTATGTAAGACATGTGGAACATACCTCAGATAATATGCTTGGTCGATGTATTCGACGCATATCCTCTGAACATGAAACTGAACATTATAATTCTGTACTTTCTTTCCCTTATTACTGTTAATATTACTCGTATGTGTAACGTACTTGAAGAATGAGGCCTAAGCGATTACACATTATTTAATTTATATCAAAACCTGATTATAAAATACGTTGAAACGTTCGGTCTCTAGGCTTTTTCAGACGTTGTTTTATTACCGAGCTCATTGCGACTGAAATTAATTACAAGGCAGTTTCATGTCTTTAAAGTATCCAAAGTGACCGTAATTCTAAGAAAGATTGATATCTTTGTATTAAATTTCATAATGAATTTCATAGATAGTAATCTGTTACTAGATAATTTTATATTCTTTATTCTTTTGCTTGTCATCATACTATCTAATATATTTGCATAATATTTGCAATTTGTAAGGTTATAGAATTACCTTCCATACGTACTGTTAATGAAATTTAAAAATTAATTATAACTGTAATAATGTCGAATAAATGGCATAGCTGACTATAGTAGATAACCCCATGTGAATATTAATATTTCAAAATTCTACACCATAAACTGACATGCTAGTACTGCTTGCTTTGCTGTGGAGTAGATAGAACTACAATTTTTTTTGTTTTCTTTATTAAAAATAATATTTATAGAACATAAAAAAAGGAGACATCGGTGACTGTAATACAGCTCTTAGCTACTGTAGGTGCTGTCAAACTTCGAAATATACAGTATAAATGTATTCTAACAATTATACATAGCAAAACTTTGGAATTAATTAATTATTGTTCGAAAAATCTGTGTAGGTTGTCATAGAATAAGATGCTTGTGTGATGTTAACCATTGCTATAAATATACTATGTTCTATGAAAATAAACAATATTATGTCATGTTCTATTTTTTTAAATAGGCACATCTTCTAAGAGAAAGTCACAGGAAAAAGCTTGTGTTTTAAAAGAATAATCGCAACGAAGTGCCCGGACAAGGAAAACTGACACAATCGCGGCACCGGTGAAAAGTGAGGCTGGTTCGGTTCGGCGCGATGAAAAATCACAAAGCGGTGTAAATTATGAGTTCAACTCTAAAGTACTCGCATTGTTGAGAATCATACTTGAGCGTATATTTCAGTCGTAGTTATTCGTTACGGTGCCCGCTTTTTGTGAGCATTATGTCTGCAAAAAACTTGTACAATAATAACGAACTTTGTCCATTTCAGCTTCTGTTGGCTTCGTTGTAATCATATTAGGATGCTTAATTGATCGGCAGTACGCTTTGACCTATGTGATATGAACATTCTTTTAATAACTCTTTCATAAACTGAACAATTCAGTATCTATTTCTTAGCTTTTTTATTATCTTAAGTATTGAGATGCTTTAATACGTTTTTTTAGAACTCCTTTACTATGAAAAGAATCAAGGTGGTTAGTAAAAATTAATACTATAATAACAAGCTGAATTACTCAAACGTATTTTTATAGTAAAGTAATAATGGCGTCTATATTTGCGCACCCTTTATTTCACTTAAAAGAGGTTAATTCAGTTAAAAAATTCCCCTTTAAATTAAAAAATCCACGAATTTACTGACATCCAAGTAACTTTTTTTGTCAAAAATTTACGTACAACAAAAATAAAAGAACACCTTTGCGTCTTTCACTTTAAGATCTGAGTAACACGGATGAAAGGTCATATGTAAGTAAAAGCAATAATCACGCCCCAGAATACTTCAACTTAGGACCGTTTAGAATTCGTTCACCTGTCTGCTTTTCCCACTAAAGGAACTACGTGGAAATTTTTCTTTGAAATTTCTCTTCAATAAGGTTTTCAAGCTCTTCCAGAGTTTCCTTGGTACTTTTAAATACCTAATGTTTTTGACACGTCATTTCTTTGATAAAATCCACAGAGGATCAAATGGTAATACTCAAAAGGTTCTTAATGAAACATAAATTGGAAGTTTTCAAATAGGTGCTATTTATAGAAACATTGTTGCTGTGCTGATTATTTTCTTGTTATAATTTCAATTAAATCTTTAGATAAATGGGATATGAAACACAAGCTCGTCATACATTGAAGGTGTTTCGTTAAAGTCTATTTATATTCCAATCCTTGTTAGTACCTTGGAAACTTGGTAATTTTATAGATTTTGAATCGCTCTTTCTGAAACTCAACTTGACTTCCTTGTACCTTTGGCTGTCTTGCCGCCATATTGAAAACATGGCTCATAATATCTGTTTTTATACACGGCGCGCTTTTCTTAGTGACGAAAATTGTCTTACGAAAAACTTAAGTAATAATATTCAGTTAGTAGCCAGTTCAATATTAGAAAAACAAACTCGGAATTTTATGCATCAAAATTAATATTAAAGAAAATAATTTTCAGGAACTTTCCATTTTTAACCAACAAACAACATTATAGTACTTATAAAAAGTACATCAAAGTTTATTTTTCAGGAAATTCAATAAGCCGATTAACCTTGTTTCAAATGAGACTTGTCCGTAAATAAATTAAAATATCATAGATTTAAATCTAAGCATTACTTTAAGTCTCTATATGAAAAGGATAAATCTTCGGCTAGTAACATTATTATTATAACGTAGATTCAAATCCCACTAACAACAAACATTTCCCTTCGAACACATAACTGCAGTGAGCGATGTTTTTCTCAAAGTAATCCCGGATTATTCGACTACACGACCATAGTACACCTGTCTACATAATGTATGATCTTTACGCTGTACTAATTAATAGTTAGGAGAGCACTGTTAATCATTCCGTGGGTGCTTAATGAGACATGATACAAACCTGCACGGAGTCGCATGATGTAGTTTAATAGTCGGCAATTAGTTATCAGACGGGCGATTTATTTCCGTACATACAGGACATGGAAGAGTAAACATGATTGTTGTGTTAGAAATATATTTAGTTACAAATGTTGCACCGGACAGACTAAGTAAACACTACTTACTGGACTGACATTGTCCAGTAAGTAGTGTCACCATCTCAATTCCTGCAGTTTCCACGAAATTCATAACGAGAATCTATATGATGGGTGTTGTCTTAGACTCCTGTTCTGATATACTTGACATGTCCCATGAGGTGGGAAGTTTTAAAGAATTGTTTGTTCGAAGCCTTGTAGTGTATTTTGAAGCTATTTTCCAACGTGTTTTTAAGAATTTATGGTAAGAGTTTACGTACTTAGCTTTTGTTTGCTCCCTATGTAATACTTTGAGCAATATGTGTATCGTGATTAGGTGATTTAAGGTTCGCTAAAGGGATATAAATACAAGTGCCAGTTGGGGGCATAGAAGGACAAAATTCAAATGTTGACTAAAGACAAGCACCAGTTTTCATAATGTATTTTTCAATTATCAAAACAAATCTGTCCCGGCTATCATTAGTTTAAGATGCGAAAGTCAACAGCTACTATACATTCAATTATATGTTATATGAAATCAATGTAAAATTATTAAAGTATTTCTCCTGATTACGTTATGACTTATGAATGACACGAGTGACGAGATTATAAAATGAAACTGTTCTCTCATCAGATGAAAGAATTTATTCAATAACCTTTAATATTATAGCAATAACATTTCGACGTCATTTGGTCTCTATTTTAAGATTTAAGCCGTTGCACGCGTAAATTACCACGTGTAAAGGCATAATTGTTTGACATTTAATATTGTTAAAAACGAATTTTCGCCTCTCGACAAATTGCATTGATTCTGTTGCCTTACAATCAGTAATACGATTTAAACAAGTTCTTAATTTGTAATATTCGAAACAATTCTTAATTATAATTTATTGGTTATGGAACTTTGAGGTTATATTTCTAGGTTATGTTACAATTTTAATAGACAGTGATTTCAAACAATATAAATTCTATATAGCAGGGAAATTCTAACTCGAAATGCAATAAAGGTTTTACTTAATGGCGTTTAATTAAATTCATAAGCACTCTCGTTAGGATATAAAGATGTACATTGGTTGTGGTCTAAAGGTTAAATGGAATGTCACCGCATGGCACCCTCGTTCGAAGCGTGCCGTATAATAATATTTAGTATAGGCTTAGTCTAGCTATACGTAGACTTGGATCCGATCAGCGAAAAATTATTATAGAAACTTGTTTTGGACTTTATATACTTATACAATAGAATATAAAGTTCGATAATTAATTCCAGTCAGAAACATGACAAGTGCAACTGTCTCTGATACAAAAAAAAAGATTTTTATTTATATAAAAGCAATTTGACATTGTATAAAAAATAAAAATAATAAACTCGACTATCTTTTAAATGTAAAAACTCGATTCTATCACTTTATTGTTTTATTCCTATACCAAAGCAAAAATATTTTAAAACATTCCACTTCGAAGTGTTATCTTTTTTGTTATAGCTAACAACACTACATGATAGAATAACAGACGCATTTTTCGATATTATAATACTAAGCAGGTATATCTCACACACAGCTACACTAATTCCGAGTACTATCTTTAGAGACGGTGCGGTCGGGAGCGCATTATATTCCTGTGCAAAAGTACATTCTAGCCGAAATTAACTATTGACTAAGTACAGTTGTGCACAAATTGAATGTCATAATGCTTTGCAGTATGCTTATATTTTGAGCACAAAGACCCAAGTAATTACGGACAATGTTCAAGCTGTTGTAGTTTTAGGCGCAAAATTTTGGAATTTACGTTATGATACCGTTTGGCTTTGTAATATTTAGTTCGGATATGATAAAGGGTAATGAGGCAACATCAGCCAATGATTAGCAATTATTTTACGTTAGCGTTTGCAGTGAAGCCAATATTCGAATTCAGTGGTACTTAAAAATCGATGGAATAATCTAGAATAATCATCTCAATTCGCAGAAGAGTAGCGTTATAGAGATATGATATGAAACACAGTGGCGTTTTGACAGTTTTTGTCTCATATACCATATCTTTCCGTAATCCTTTGCACCGTGGCCTAATAATGCGTGGTCTATAATATTTCCGCTACTATAAAAAGTTTCAAATAACGATGATGTATGATGACGTAATGCATTAGATATACAAATAAAAATATGTTCTACAAATAGTATTTTGTACCAACAAGCCTAATGACATATTTCCTTCTTTCGCTAACACAAATACGAGCATATTAGGACTATAAGTTATACTTGAAGACTTTTGCGTAAATTGTAATGTCGTTCATATTTATAAATAACCCGCCAGTTGTATGTTAAGCCATGTATAGATTAGAATTCTTTAGTGGCCGATCATGACAAGTTAATATCCATAACAACAAATAAAACTAATTAATTTTGTTACTTTTATATAACTTTTCTTAAAAAGAAGAGTTTCTCACTTAAAATCAATATTGGAGTTTGAACGTAAAGTCCGATCGTCGTAGTGTCATTTGCATCAAATTTTTATAATAGAATTTATTCAGTGAATCTCCAATGATTTTATTTGATTGGCTTTATAATGAATTAACTTTTAATATATTTTAGTAACGATTCCTCTTTGTTTCAGGACTGAAAGGGCCTAACCCTCATGGAGCTGTTACTTTGGGTAAGTCTAATTTTTTATTTTCATTTAATCACTGACCAGGAGGGAAAGAGACAGAGAGATTAAAATTAGAAGTATTTTTAATCAGACCACATTTTTTTGTTATAGCTAATGGTTGTCAAGGTTGTAATTTT
>JADANM010005835.1:8037365-8060453 GCA_026213755.1 Eurema hecabe
TTTTGGATTGATTTTTTTTATGTTTATAACGAGCAGGCGCGTCACCTGTTGTTAAGTGATTAGCGCCGCCCATGAGTACTCGCGATGTCACGAATGTGTTGCTGGCCTTAAGAATAGGTAGTATAAAAGAATATCGGAAGTTGGAGAGGAAAATGAACCTAGTATATTGCTTCTAAGAAGCTAAGGTGACGCAATGACACTATGTAATACTAATAAAAATAATAGTTCTTTATTCATTATCTTTAAATTTACCATCTAATGTATGGTATAGTAACTTCCCCATTTTTCCGACGCTAGATGGCTACAAAATTCAGCGAATTAACAATTTCACCTAATTTAATAGATCTACCAAGGCGACGAGCATACAAAAAAAATTATATGATAACTATTTTGAGCGAAATACACCGTTTATTTCTTTCATTTTGTACTGGCGTGAAAAATTGTTGCAATCACGCCGCTACGTAGTACGTACTAGACAGACCTATGTAGAACTTTCTTTCTAAGGTTTAATAATGACAGGCCTGCCCTCGGAGTAGCGTAGAATTGAAAAAGTTTGAGTGTACATTTCTGCAGGCACAAAGACGGGGCCTCTTGTGTTCTCACTTGTTTTCCTTGCAGCGAGACGAGTCAAACGTCATTATTATAGTTTGGTGGCTTCGCTTTTCGAGTTTTCGTGTGGGATTTTAAATTCAGTATAGATGGGTTTTTATTTATAATTATTGAAGATATTGAAGGTTTAGTCGTCAATCATAAACGTTACACAGCATGAAAAGGAAAGAGAAAGAAATCAAAATGTATTAAAGCTCTATTAAATATAGTTTATTATTGATACGGGTTACATTGTATACCTATAGTATGTGCTCCGTAAAAACTTAGGCATTTACTTGGCCTAGTATTATAATACATTATAACTACTACGTTATATTCTTCATAATATAATGGAAACACCAAAAAATCTTTTCTTTATTTTTTTCTTACTTTAAATCTAATATTATATAATGATATATCGGTGTAAAAAAGCTATATAATCTATATGAATAGCTAGAAATATACCTACAAATAGAGAGATAAATAAATAATTTTGGCAATAACATGAACATGAAGCCAAACCGCGTATTAATTTTGATTACGTTGATATCTGAACCTAAACGCTATTATAATTATATTAATAATAAATTTATTACATTTCACATGCTTATTATTGGTACTTACAAATGTTGGTTAAATGGTTTTTTTATATTATTTTGGTCGTTTGAAAGACATTACTCCTCAATCATATCTTTATTCCAGTAAACTACATATAGTACCAATTTTAAATCGTTATCTTATTACAAAAAATAATCCGGTATTGAAAGCAGTTTCTACCGAAAAACAAGTAAGAAAGCTTATTAAATACAAAAGAATATAAAAAGTTTATTCAAAAATATTTATATTTATTAACATTGTGTAAGTCACAGGCTGTATAAAAGTCAAAAAAGGCATTTAAAAATTAGAATAGGATACTTGTAGTACACAAGTAAAACCACAGAATACAGCTAGTTAGCTATCTACTATTTCCAGACTGTTGACGCAAGCTACGTATCGGCCTAGTAACGTATAATGTAATAAGTTAAGAATATTTTACTGTATCCTTGATCTCGGCTTTTAGCTAAAATATTGCCTGAGGCTCTATACATTTTGATACATTAAGAAAATGTAATATGATATTGCTTACGTCTCAGTGACACTACAATAGATATTTTACGTCGTAAACTAATCAATTACGTTTAGTTAGTAGATACAATATATTATATTTCGTATACGAGTATATTGTTTGTGACCAATTATATTGTATAAATTATTGGATGGATTTTCTTAAGCCTTTTTAACCACGGTAGGTCATAGCGCTATAGCGCTATTCTGGCAAGTCCGACATAACTGTAACGGGATTTCCCAAGGTCAAAAAAAGAATAGGTCATAGAGCTATCAATGATGTGAGAACTAGTTAAAGCTTGGTACCATTGTAGCGACCGCTACTAATGCGCCTAGTTCTGAATCGCGCTGATATTTGTTCGGGACTGAGCATATATACAACTTCTCGATATCGAACCATCGGGGCTAGTCAGTGGTTCGACATGTCTAGGATCCTACCTCAATATCGCGTCTAGAAGTCTAGAAAGTCTAGAAGGTAATGGAATCTCAACAGGAACGTCAGAATGCTAGAGGCTTGTATTTCTCTTTCCACTCTCGTCTTACTTTCATTCTCATTTTAGAAACTCTTACTGCTGTTCGTCACGGGTCATTTATTATTCGGGAGAACTACTTGGTTAGATTATATATCATAAAAACCAGGTTTAAACCAATGTTACGTCAAACGAATGATCTGTACATTGCTTATAGAAAGTGTGTGAATGATCTACGCAAACGATAAACCCACGCTAAAATCTATTACGTGTAGCTTGATAAGAAATATTAAATAATAAATAATAAATACATATTTTCAGGGCATTTATCCACAGCGCCATCTAGTTCCAAGCTAAGTCGAAGCTTGTGTTATGGCAACTAGATAACGGAATAAATTACATATACATACTTTTCCTTTGTAAATACATACATACAATACATAGCAACACCCAGACCCCAGAAAAATACGAATGTAAATTACAAATATATTTTTCCGGTGTGGGAATTGAACCCACGACCCTTCGCGCAGTAAGCAGTTGTGCTACCACTGCGCCAAGCGGTCGTCAATTAACGAAAACAAGCCAGTATTACCTACCTTGTATATCCGAAATACGCTGGCAATATGCCTTATTTTACACCCAATTTACTTCTAAACACGGCAGCTACTTCCTATGAAACTAATTTGATAGGTTAATATTTAATACAATTTGTGTAATGCCGATGGTTTCAATATTGAGATTAACTATGTTATAACGGTAATTAGTTAGTTACATCTGAGGTTTCTATCGATTATCATTTGTTTGTTTATTGGCTAACGTACTCAGTTTAATCCAAAAATTGAAACATAATTGAAATATCGTTCAGTGGAAGCATAACTGCCGTCCGCGCTTAGAATTGTAGATTCGATCCTTTTCTGAAAAATATAATATACAATTTAATTTTTTATGTATGGCTCTATATAATGTGTAGGTATTTTCGAATTGTCTAGTTGTCGCTACTCAAACGCTTGTTTAACGTGAAACAAGAAAGCGTCGTTTAAAGTCTACACAATTAATAATTACTAAATTACTTTGTTAATATATAGTAGTATTAGTTTTCCAACACACTCTTCCTTAATCCACCAACGAAATTTATGTTTTAAGATTTTTTTTACTTATTTAAAACTAATTATATGTTTTGCATATATACAATTCGAAACACTTATTGTAACAGTATTACTCTACTAAGAGATCTATCTACTACGAGACATTTTATTAAAAACGTAGAAATAAGGCTTGAATGTCTCAGTTACTGTTAACAGGAAATATCGCCAATAATATTGCCTGAATTTGACATCGCTGTTAATAATTTGAGTAGGAGTGTACATGGCATCTTTGTAAGGGGTGTGGTGTAAGATCACACGAGATATGACTCCTGTTACAACCTTAGCATTCCACTTAAAATATATTTTATTACTCCTAGTACCTACCAACGTAATACGTACCTATTTCAAAGTTAAAGTCAAAGTCAAAAGTATCTTTATTCAATTAGGCTACATTTAGTAACACTTTTTGAATGGGTAGTACTATGTAACATTAAGTAACAAAAAAGGGTCTGAAACTATAAGCCGACAACGAAATAAAAAAAACATGTAGGTAATTCAGTTAATTTTTAGTTTAAAAGGTTTCATTAAATTCGGTCATCCTACCTTCGGCTTTGTTGTAACAAAGAAAAATTAAAACGATATTCCATTTATCAAAAGATAGATGTACAAAGGCATACTCTTAAAAGCATTGTGGTCTGTGATTGTCACAGTGAGCCTATAATAATTGACTGTCCAACAAAGTACAGCACGGAAAAAGTTACGTTGTGCGGAACTTTCATATCTCTGCTTTTCCCTACTCTGTGAACGTCATATAAATTATAGCATTTTTCTCGAAGCACCGGAGTTTATTAAAACAAATGGTGGTCTAGTCCTAAGACTTAGACATGACGGTAATAAACCGAAGCATTTCATATTATTATACGTATTTTTAACTTAGTAACGTAACCTCTTCATTTTTCTCCCGACTTCTGAATAAGGAATTTTTAATATTTCCCCACAGCTAGACAGGCTTAATTATAACGCATTCCAACAAATTCTTAAATGGTACGTAAAAGAATTACACAATAGGAATGGCTTGGCAGTAAGACGGTTTTGTACGTTTGTTTTTATTAATCTCGCGGTTGCATTTAAGAAAATCATTTACTATATAAGGAACGCGCCTTATGAAATACTTATGACCAGTGTGGTGTATACATGCAAATATACTTTTTCATTTTTCATTAATATTTCGGAGATTAGGTTAGGTTAGACTTAGACGAATTTCTACCGACGATGTTCTACAATCCCGCTGTGCAATGGTACTACGGGCATGACCTGATTAATCTTTTTATTTTAATGGTTCAAATAAATAATGTTTGAAAGAGACGTTGTTACCGCCAGCTTATTTAATCTTGAGTATTGGGTATTGTATTATTGGTAAGGTGTGTGAATAAACACCGTAGAGCTTTAGTTGGTACTGGCACAGCCCCGTGCTAACTTGAATAAATAGGTGCAGCAAACCGCGAAGAGTACGGGTTTTCTTTAAATGATTCTATCAGACATAAATATTATTTATAAAGTTTTATATTTCATTTGTTGTTCCTAATAATTAAGGATAGATTCAAACATATAAACTGATATCGAAATCACGAACACACGGATCACGTAATGGCATTCGTTAAACTATAAAACACATTATCGGACATTCTTTATCCAGATTATTTAAACAGCTTAAACGGATTTTAATGACAAAACGTTACAGTACATTTTGCGTTGGACGAGAGCTACCAAAATTCACATTATTACAACAATAATAACATCATATTGTTTTAATTGAAACACGAGCGTTACCTTGACGCTTTATTAAAAATTGTTTAAAATTTAATCAAAGCGACAATATGAAACTATGAGGCCGTTGACGAAATTTTAATTTTATTTGGCGATTGTCAGGATTTTAGCTTTAAAATCATTTTGTAAATCGCGCTTTAATATGTTACTGGTCGGACTTAATAATGTTGTATATTTTTATTCTAAGAGCAACTAATAGTTTCTCGACAGTCCTCCTCTGTAGTAACTACTTTACGAACTAATGATAATATTATGTTTAAAAAAATATGACTATTATTAGATGTATCTTCTCTTATTGATACAATATAATTATGTCAAGGATAGATGAATACAAAGCAGTCTTATTTCTTAGAAGCAATTGTAAAAAAAATCAATTAATAGATGACATTTTATAATAACTATAATTTTTTAAATGTCTCGATTACTATAAAACCAATTTTCAAAATTATCAATTTACATACTATTTAATCATAAATCGAAATCATTTGCCCAATAAAAGTAACTAATTATTTCAAATTTCTTTCATCTTAACTAAAGAAAGCAAGTCTCAAATCTTTTTGCTATTTGTCGTTCAAATAAAAAGATATCTTGGGCAAAGCGGCGAGCCTTTTTCAAATTGGTCTCAGATGACAGACGTTTTGCCGTAAAAATTTTTGATTACCCAACTTTTTGCATACTTAATAACAATAAAAACTCGAATAAATACCTTTTGTTTTCAAACATTATACAGATGTTTACTTTGAAAGATTTGCAATTTCTTAATTTGTGTACATAAATTGTATTTTATATAGATCGATATGATAGAAACCCTTCAGATGGCCATATTAATTGAAGTCATAATCTTCTATAACAAAAGAAACCAGTATCAATTAATGGTATCTCGTCGTATATATCAATTTCAAAGACGTTAGTCTTTTCGTCAAAATAGAACCGAATCTTTAAAATCTTGAGCTATTCGTATACGTACCGTATACCCTCTGACTTATTGAGACACTTACCGGCGTTGGTGGTCATGGGAAAATTGTCTGAAAACCCATAATAATTACGTAATTAAATACGTAATCTGACATAAGTACCAGCCCAGTATTGGCTATCGTCTATGTGATGAGGAGTGCATTCCGCCAATCAAATTACCGCGAATGATATTCGTATTTATCCCACGTTTTTAATTGACATAAGTGCGACTCATGCTCATCGAAAGTCTATTAATTAGCACCTTACTTCATTTGTCAGTGCTGGGCTGTTAATATTTCGCGAGCAATATTTATGAGTAATAATGAAAAATAAGTAAATTTTGGATGTTTTTTTGACGTGAAGCGTCTTTAAAATCGCGCCGTCTTATCGTCTAGGGCAGTAAACTCTTTGACAGGTCAAGGAAAGTTAAACGTATTATTTTAATCGTTGAGTTTAGAGATAGTTCATATTTTTCCAGACACACATTTTTTTCTACTTATACTACAATATCTTACTAACAGTTTCAAGACAGAATATTACGCATTAATAATACCTACTAATAAGATTTGTTCTTGTTCTTCTATCTGGTTTTATACTTGTACCATAACAATTAGTAATTCTATTTGGTACAAAAGAAATAGATGCATAAGCAAATTGTGGAAACTATATTATAATATTGAACTCATAGAACAAAACAACACTAATCGCTTAAGTCTACATTCAGAATGCCAGTTCTGAAAACAATATTAAAATAAAGCGCTTTATCCACACGCAAATACATCTCATATATATAAGAAATAACACTAAATAATGAGGCATTTATACTTTTTGAACAGCACGAACAAATTGTCAATTTTACTCGACATCCTTCTTTGAATGTGTATACTTTAAACATTCTATTCGCCTCATTTTGTGATATTCCAAGCAGAAAAAATATGAAAATGTATTTCGAAGACTCCTTTGCGTAGACGTATTCGTCCTAGAAAGCTTTCCTTTAACATACAAAATATATAGAAATGGTTATGTTATTTTCATAAAGAACAGAAAACTAGAACTGTATAATTCAAGATTATCTTAATGTCATAAGCATTGTACATATATTATACATAACTTAATAATAATTTGAAATTTAAAATTTAACCTATAAGTTTATTACCAACCTATATAAACAAATCAAGAGAACAACGAACTAAATAATTCCATTATTTAAAATTGAAAAACGGAACAAAACCATTCCAATTTCAAATATCCTTCCACTAAAAACCGTTACACACGACCTCATTACTCATTACAGTACATATGACTTGATCTTTCGAGATTTCGCGAGACTCCATATGTAGACTTCCTGAGACTAGCAGACGCCGTCGCACGCCTCCCATATATTTACACGACACAGATTAATACTACGTCATTTCGCACACATTCACGGGATGTTCAATCATAGCTCCGTATCCTGGATTGTTTGCAACGGCTAATGATCCAACCGGGATGACAAAGGACTGTGTTAACTGAGAGCTTTTTATGCGGATACAAATGTTATATCAGAGTGCATAGTTGGCGTCAATAGTAGAAGTAATGGAGGTTGTTTGAAGTGGACATGGAAAAATATAAGTACTTATTGTCCCATAGATGATAGCACTCATTCTTAGATATTAATCATGATTAATGCCCTTAAAATAAGACTGGATTTTATGAGTGTTGTATAAATGCAATAAGGTGAATCGAATGATCTGATTTTGGTAATTTTTATGTCTATAGAAATCCTTTTCTCTGATTAGCAATAAAATGATTTGTGGCTTTACACGACTGAAAGTATTAAAATATATAAACAGTTATACAATATAGATTATTCTAATGAACTCTATTCGTTTTTGAATAACAATGCAGGGGAGAATAAAATACTAATAGATATTAATACTGAAGTTTATAACTCAATTATTAGTCATTCATCCAAGCTATGAGCAAACAGCGCTGATTAAGAAATTAGTATTTGAAGGGAATGTTAGTACTGTGCTCTGAAATTTGTTAATTTAATAGTAGTCTGATTGTATCGATGGGTCTAGCCATAGATCGTCTTCTAGCGACGGAGATTGCCATGGAAGAATATAGAAGAACATAGAAGCTAGTCAGACTAACGTGACCACTTTAAAGTGGGGAGAGGGCTATCTTAGAAGAGGAGATATCTTAGACGTAGTATTCATTCAAGAAAATATAAACTTAAGAAATATAATTAAGAGAAATAAACACTATTTTTTTACCTCATTATAGAATGTATATCTATACATTTAATGAATATATTACGCGTGTTTACTGAGCCAAACTTGATTATGATACAACAATTGAAAAAACGAAAATACCGAAGCACAATATAATGTCAATAAAACGAAACTTGTTCAATAACTCAAACCGATCGTGACCCATGTATAGATTTATGAACTTATCAATCAAAAGTTGAGCCATTGTTCTTGTTAACTTACTGTTAGGTTGAATTAAATGATAGGAAATGAATTGCAAACTTTCTGACCCCATTCCGCGGTGGTGTTTGAAAAATTTATTACTTCGACGGCAAAGTTTGACAGAAGGGAAATTTTAAATTGTTTTCCCAGTAACTATAGTACGCGTTTGCTAATAGTTTGTTTGAAGATAAGAGGAATATGAAAATTTTTGTTATACTATGGAATGTTGTGTACAGTTTAATTACATTTATGAAGAATAGGTACATCGATATCTTCGAACATTTCTTTTATTTTATTATGTTGTTTCAAGGAATTCCTAGTAACGTTACGTTTTATATTTGTAGATAATAATTTTAATTTATCTATAAAGAAAACCAATAATTCTCGCCGAAGGGATACAAACAGAAAGAAATATTTGGAAAATATTTAACAAACCTTATTTTAGCCTAAGGTAGCTTTGATTAGAAATGGTAACGAAATAATGTAAATATTTAGACTCCTGTAATATTAAAATCATTTTTGATAATGATTCGGGAGGAAAAATAAATTTTACAAAGCGTTTTTCTGCGAGACCTCATATAATTTGATTCTATAAATTATAGAAGAGAAATAATACAAAAATACATTACACTTTCTCCTTAGTCGTGTCGGCCTTTGACCGATGGAATCAGTCTGATTTAGGTTGTTCTTATAAAAGAATGTTCTTATAATTTACTCGGAAAATTTCGTAGTTCATTTTAACATAAACTCATGCGTATATATGCTATAAATGCGTATCAATGTTCCAACTACATGTAACATCAACCAAAGCCATTTTAATCTTAAAATCTAGTTTTAAATAATATATAATAACTATTTGTTACAAGAATAGTTAAAACAAAACAAATGTCGGTACTTAAAACTCGTTAAACATATAGCATTTTCAAACACGTGGCATTTTGTGAAAGGGTGAAACAGGTACAAAGGTGGTTATAATTGTTTCGAATTTTTCCTCATCTGGTCCCAATGAATCCAAAAGACATTAACATCCTCCTGTCAGCGACCCCTTTGTACTGGCTGCCCGCAGGCCTTGGTTTCTTTAATGTATCCCTAAGGATCAGAGCGAAAATTCTGGAATCTTTGTTGTTGGAATATTCGTCCGAACAAGGGTTATGTAAAGAGGTATTTCGTACCGATCGGTAACAAGCCCGTTCTCTTATCGAAGGCTATTATTGTTAGAGATTCGTTTAAGCCCTACGTATAGTTGTTGTGTGATACAACAATGCGTAGACAAGTGTAGCTATTGTTTGACAGCCATTGGGAGCGAGAAGGTGTCAATGTTATAATCATTTACGTAATTATTAAAGACATACCTACTGCTATATACAAAACTCTGCTTGAAACTCTACTCTTCTTAGTATAATTTCGTTACTAAAAAATCTTCGCTTTCTAATTTATAATAATAATTAAAAAGTGGGTTCAATAGACTTAGGATTACACAGTTCAATTTTCAACGTTCAAATTTTGTCTGAATTACATATTCTTAATTTAAAATATGATACATATCCATTCTATAGCTATAATCATCTTCGAAAGAATTACTCAATGCTTGTGGGTTCTCTCGATATTGTCAATATACAAAAAACAAATTAAATAAGTTTAGTTTTGTTTCGAAGCCCGAAGTCCGAACTGGGGAAGCGTTAACAAGATTTTGTAACAAAAACTCCACCGCGCTTGGCTAAGCTTTACGTGTATACAAATATGATTATTGGTTTTTGTTGCATGTATACTGAACTACAGTTATATAAATATATATAATATACTAGCTGTGCCCCGTGGTTTCAGTCGCTCAGTTTGGTTTCCGGGGGAATATCGAGATGAAAAGTACCCTATGTGTTAATCCAGGGTATCACATACCTACATACCAAATTTCAAGTAAATCGATTCAGCCGTTTGTGCGTGAAAGAATGAGAAATATACATCCATACGCTCTCAAAAATAATTTTCACAATTATAATAAAAATAGCATTTGTGGTGTAAACTACACACTAAAACCTTCCTCTGAACTAAAAGGAGAATCTTCGACTGACTAGCGGTCCTAATGGTTTGATGTCGAGAAGTTATATATAAACCATCTTGAAAAAATATCATAAGCGCGATTCAGCACTCGGAGCATCAAAAGCGATCACTTCATATTAACTCTTAACAATAGACATCATCCTAACACAAAAGGAATAAATACCAATTAATGTCAATCAAGATGTAAGATTTTGTTTAAATTCTTATGTTGTATGAACTTTTGTAGTCTGACTTAATTAAGTAGCTTAAATTTCATTTCGTTTTTAAGTAAGTATTCCGTATCGTCATAAAATCAGATAACTAAAGATTTTAACTATTCAATTTGATTTTTAAATACAGAACATTATTACAGCTATTGTTTATTATATGTTAAATCAGGAATTTGACCAAAGATCATATTCTGAATCTTCTTTCTCTTTTCTCCCTCTCCTCCTCTCTGTCTTTCGAAATATGACGTCATTAAACGAATATTTATATATCCATTTAAATAAAACTAGTAAGTTCTCAATAGCCGCACCAGAGTGGCGATTACACTTTACATTCGAGTATATGTCACATAAAGTTTTTTCGCATTGTAATATATTTAAGTACGTACGCTTGGCTCGCACTGAGTAATAAAGAACGCAGCCAATTTTTTGGTCCTTCGATATTTTAAACGTATTTTTATCTTTAATAGCTTCCATCTTGATAATTTAAAAATTCACCCATATATTATATTTTATACATTATATGTAGGTACTACTTTTTATCCGCGGCATCACTCGCAATGAATCAATTAAATATCGAAATTATAAAAAAGCATAAGCTCATGCTATACCCCCAAGAAAGCGTGTACAAAATTTTATGATAATCGGTACAGTAGTTTTGCGTGAAAGCGTAACAACATCTCCATTCATAATATCTATTAGTAAGGAAGATTTAACAAAATACAAAAAAACGTCATAACTTTAACTTAAATACTATCTCATGTCAGAAGTAAAATCCTTAGTATTCATTAAACTAATTAAAATATACATTTTAAGCGCAAGTGGTTCTTCAATTTATCGAACGTACAAATGAGACATGGCCTCGTTATTCACAAATAAACATTGTAATTGAGCTCATTTTAGTAATGGTGCATCATCGCAATATCTCTTATTAAAATAGTTTTGGGGACTGTTGAATTATGATATTATTGTATTACTAATCGTATTATCGCGTTATAAACTACACTGTATTATTTTAACGCTCTAACAATTCGCAATTTGTGGGTGGATTATAACATACTTACACTATTTGAAGAGAATATTCGCGGGATTTAAAATAAAGAAATAACATTCAATTAACTCGTTATATTACAAAATCGATCCTGTTTAGAGAATTTGGACAATTATCATAAAGAAAATATTGGATTACTAGCATCATTGCCTATTTTACGGTACTAAAAACAAGTCGGGCGTAGTACATATTCGAATCGATCGAATGACGACCGCTTGGCGCAGTGGTAGCACAACTGCTTTCTTCGCGAAGGGTCATGAGTTCGATTCCCACACCGGAAAAATTTGTAATTTACATTTGTATTTTTCTTGGGTTTGGGTGTTGCTATAAATAGCATGTATGTATTTACAAAAGAGAAGTATGTATATGTAATTTATTCCGTTATCTAGTTGCCATAACACAAGCTTCGGCTTAGCTTGGAACTAGATGGCGCCGTGTATAAATGTCCTGAAAATATTTATTTATTATTATTTATTTAATCAAAAATTCTCTTGTTTTAACAAATAAACCTTTCTATTACTGCTATATTAAGACTTATATATTTTTTAGAAAAAACTATTCATTCAATACATGAAATTTCTGAATTCAAATTGAATGATTTTTGAGTGCTGAAAATTACTAGCGAATAACAATAACGTTGTTCCCAGGTCTGATCTTCGAGAAGGACTCCGATGAAGTTCAACACGCCTTCAAGACAGCGATGATGATGTACAACTCCAACAAGGCGCCTATGGAGTTCCAACTTTACATTGACGTCATCAACACAGCTGATGCCTACAAACTGTCCCGTCTGAGTAAGTCCTAAACTACTAGTAAATAACGGTTATCTTTAATAACACTGTAAAATACAAGAGAATAATTAAAATTAAGTAAGACCACAATAAAAGTGTAGAACGCTACGACCATTGACGGCATATCTAGTAGATATGCCGTACTAATACGAACTAATTACTACTACCGCTAACGAAATAATTAAGACAATTTATCATAATCAAAAAAGCTCCATAAAATCATGTTTTTATATTTTAAAGCACTGTAGAAACAGACTTTTAAAAGGATAAATAAAGTTAAACATAACCATGTTTAATGTGTATTATATTGTAATTGAAGTTGAAAGATTTTTTAGTAGTTTTTAGTAGAGATGTTTGTGGTTATCAAAATTTTTTAATTCTTGTACGGGTCTGGTACAAAAGTTCGGCCACTCTAAAGGACGTGAAACACCTTGAAATATTTCTAAATCGTATGCCTTTATATAAACGAAGAAACCAACCCTCAAAGAAGACGCAACACTTCCGCATTCTCGAAGTTTTAAAGTCCCAAAATCTACATAATTAATCAAAAATATTAAGACGCTTAATATCAACCGATTTATTTCAGACAACGACACTTTTTCCAAAGTAATGCCTTTGTTACCGGCGCATTAATCCTTCGTAATAAATACGTACTTAATCCCGTAATATTTTAATGAAATATTCCGCCTTCAGTTTCATTGTGTTAATGGTTCGTGAATTAAATTCTTCCAGGACTAATTAATTTTAGTGGGATATCATAGCATAAGCTTTGTGGGCGGATGCCTATGTTTAAATTTGTTCTGTATGAACTAATGGTTGAACAACACGAGGCAGATTTACGAGCACTTCCTATCATAATACTAAAATTCAATTAATACTTTAAAAAATAAGGGTACACTTTCACCAAATAAATTGTAATTATGTCCATATTTGTAGGTTCTCTGGGGCTAGTTAACTCTTCATCGTGCTATTAACAATTAATTGGTTCTTCTATAATAATTATTAAGTATGTAATATTGAAAAATATAATGCCTTAAATTACAAGCAATAACCTAAGAATCCTAAGTATAACTGTCACATAAAGATCGAAATGAAAAGGTTGTATTATGAGTGCTTTTGTATCACCTACGTTGATAAAAAATTAAGAAACAATTAAACAAAGTCATAAAAAAGAGAAAACACGAAAAAAATGTTTAATAACCGAATTATTTCAATTGGCTTAATTGTGTGTTTTTTTTTATAATGTAGTGTATACTTTTGGTCAATAAAGTGTTTTTTATTTTATTTATTTTTTATTTATTTGTTAAACGCTTAGTTAAATACATAATAAAATATAATATTGCATTACATTACTTCCACGGTGTTAAAACTATTTAAATAAACGTGAAAATATTATTGTTCGCAAGTTGTACTTAAAGAACGTCATTGTGTACAGAAAACGCGAAATGATACTACATTTATTTAGGAGAAGTTCATGAAATGTACTTAAAAGTAATTCACGTCAAAGTTTATATTGTATTATTGAATTTTGCTCCCAAGTTTGTTGAACTGTAATTAATCTTGTGTTAAGACTTTTGTCGAAATACCTTGAAAGGATGATTTATATTGCATTTTATTTACACCTGATTATACCACGGTTTCCAACTGCTTATTTTGCTGTCAACTTTTGTCAGCTAACAAGAAAACTTTTGCGTTATAAATTCGAAATTTTATGTCTGAATAAAATTCCCAAAACCAAAAATATTCTTTAACAAAGTACACATTACATCATGTGCTTGAAGATAGTTAATAGATATTTATCGTTAGTGCTTATACTAACACAGGACAAAGCGAAGAATTTCATAATGTTAAACAAAATTCCGATAGCCTTAATTTATCTGCTGTCTTTAGCACGAAGTATTCCTAATTAATTTCCTGTAATAAATATCGTCCAACGTTGTGGCCAACAATCTGGATATTATTGTCGATAATAAGCTATTACGAGCTGTTATTGAGTTCCTTCAAGCCAAGGATATTGAATCTGATGAGACCAGTGTACATAGCGTCATATTGTAACTACTTAGTAGAGTAAATGTTTTCACTAAACTTTCTTTTAACTAAATCCGCTATAAACTATATTAAACAAAATATTTTCAATACAACGGTTCTTAATAAATCTGTGTAGTTCGTAAGTTATATTAAGATCATTCATTCAATTTAATAGTTATGATACAGCTGGTATTATCTTAATCGAATAATAAATTATAAAACCCGAGGGAACAATCAGAATTAATATCTCAGATGACAAAGTACGACAGCCATTATTACTATCTATTAGTAATCGGAATTCATATCACATGGCTCCCAATAATAATAACCAGATGTTAGATTCCAAAATGATTGTATTACTATCGATTTGTGTACTGTTAAAGATATTGGATTAAATGGGACAATGGTCTACGCCTACGGCATACTTAGATAATAATCAGCATGGATCCCGCAGTGCCGCCGTTAGGCACGACAGAATTTCAGATATATCCTTACACCTATCAGCTTTCCGCCAAATTGGATTTATTCTGTTAACACACAAATGCCCCACACAAAAACCCATACGCGAGAAATTTAAGAATATTCCTTTAAACATCGAATTTCTACATGAAAGCGAAAAATCTTGTCACACACAGATTTTCTAAACCTCTCACAATTTACATACAAAGTTTCTTTAAACCGAAATCTATTTCACATAAGAATACATCGGAGGGAAATTTTCCTCTTCCAATTTATAAAGATAACACAATTTTAAAGAAGCCAACTTTCTTTGCGGTGTTCTCGACGGGCGCTTCATTTAAATGCAACACGGTGATATCTTTTTATTTTGCCCCGTCACGGTGGACTGATCAAAACACTTTGACTTTGAGAGCGAAATCCCTAACTGCCCTATACTTGTCCCCTCTTTCACGCTCTCACAAAGGCGCATTCTTTTTGTCCATCACCGCCGTTATGAGATTTGTGGCTATTATCCGCAGCTTCAATTAGAGGCCATTTAATATTTATTTCAATGAAGCTCTGCTTAAGCTTGAATTTGTTTTAATGGATGAAGCTAGCTAGCAAGAAATTTTAATACTAATAAATAAGACTATTATAGTTCTTTGGGTACAGCAGTAGAGCTTTAAATTACATCGGTGTGCATGAACAAAATTGGAACATAAAATACCATACTTCTATGTCACTTTGCTTAATATTTAAATCACACACTTACACTTATCGTCGTGGCAAAGAAACCTATATGAAGAAATCTTGAGTTTCGCTAAACTTTAATATTGAAAATCTAAAAAGTTAAACAAACTCGGGTTGCACGCTTAATGTAACCTTGTTTCAGAATTTATATGAAAGTTTTAAGTCAAAAGGTTAGATGGATCCGGCGCATAGCAACGACATCGTAATAAATTAAATTATATGAATATTTCTGTCAATAATATACAAATAGGAAGTTTGGATAGAGAATATTAATGCCCCCAAAAAATGCGAACACTCGATTTTTCTCATAAATATATTCTCATAGTATATTTACCTACCTTAAATCGATATTGAAGAGCTTGCCAAGCAAACGCTACGCGAATGAGTGATCAAATGAATTAGGTAAATACTCGTACGTTTTTTAACACAACGCTCGTAAAATCGTAAATAAAAATGTTTTTCGCTCGCATAAACTATTTCAGAAAAACAGTATGGCCGTTAAAATAGAATTCAGTAGGTGTTAGATGTTAAAAGCCTGGCCTAAATCGTTTTCCGGACTGAACCGATTCGTGATACCTGTGGCTGTTATTTCATTTTTATTTCACTAACGGTTCAAAAAATGGTTTTACTGAACGTATAGATCTAGGGTTTATATACAAAGCTCTGCGCTGAAGAATATAATACGCTTAAAAATATTTTGCGCGTAGAATTTCGTGTACCTAAAACCGATACCACCCGTACATTGTTGAAGGATGACAATCGAAAATCTGCAAACGTGATAACAGTACCTTAAACAATACAATATACATATTGATCTACGGAATGTTTTAAAGCCATATTAACGTATACTGCACCTGTATGTAAGACTATACTAACACAGTTGCGAGCTAAAAAGTTTTTAATTGCAACCTTATGTGGCCTTAACTAGTTATAGTTTAATTAGACGTATACGCAAAGTCTGTAAAAACTCTTCATGCACGTAATTATGACCTACTTTCTGCGAGTATTTTGACCGCTTGTAATTAGGTTTAAATGTATATGAAATTTTTGAAGGTGAGTGTAGCACAATACGTTTCTATAGAATAGCGTAATGTATTCTTTGCCTTAATTAAGTATATACTTTTTTCTTTAAAATTTGTTCATAGTTCCATTCAATAGATTCAATAATAATATCCGAGTAACAAAAAGGGCATCCAAGCGTTACACCAAAAGCAAATCTCCGCAAAAATCTTATCCATACAGTCAAGAATAGATTATTATCGTTTCGATTTTATTTCACCAAAGTACGTTACGAACCTAATTCGGGTATTCTCCGGGGACCGCGTTTCTAACTCCTATATAAATTCCAATGTAAAGGTCCGTTGTTTTTTTATCATTCATTGTTTCATTTCCCATTGTGAAACAGAGACCAAATTGCATTTGCACGCAACAGGTTAGCCGTACAGGTGAGTTATCCCACGTTATTGTTTCGAGTAATTTGAAAACGTCAAAAACTTGCTAAACCTCTATACTTTTGTAGAAGTGTATGAATACATGGTTGGCTATTAGTTAATCTAAGTCAGAGTCAAACGTATCCTTATTCTACTAGTTTACACTTTTGAATCGTCAATGTGTTACAAAACATTTAACAACGGTTTGGGCGGCAGTTTCTACAGAGAAGAACCGGCAACAAACTCTTAAATAGTTGCTCTATTTAAAATAAGAATATACAACTTATAGCAATCCAATGCAGTTATCTTAAAAGACAATGATCAGACAGATTAGTTGGTAAAAATTTGAAAAAATCTATTAGTTATTCAATCATGTCGTCTTAGGCGTCGTCGTGAGGCATTTATACAGCTTTATAACAATTTTAAAACATATATCACGTTTTTTAAATAATTTTTTCAGTCAGGATTCGTATGATGGACACCGTGTATTGAAATTGTCGGATTCGTCAACACAGCACATGAGGCATTCCGAACCAATTCGCATACGAAAAATGCACGCAAATCTACCACAGAGTTTGAGCTGGACCAGGCTACAGATTTCAGAGCCAGCCAATCCATCACTGAGATTAGATTTTTATAAATAACAAACAGCTTTCAATCGTGGAAAACTGAATGCTTTTACATCTTGTATTTTTTTAAATAGGACATCAACGCCGATTGAAACAGGAAACAAATCGACAGATAAAAAGATAAGAGTACTATTAAATAGATTGCCTTCTTCAACGTTCTAACAATGCTTTGTTTTATATTGATATCATTGTTTATACAACCTATCATAATAATGACATCAACTATAAGTATATCTTAAATTTGGATTTAAGACTCATGATTAGACAAGTATATTGAAAATATTTATCACCTTTCACCAACTGAATAGGTACAAGACGCAATATTAAATGCCAGAATTATTACTTCGGTCAACGCTTAAAACGTCTCATTCATACAATTTGAAACCACAGTACTTTTTTACTTTTTACGAGCATTTTCGTCATTCACCAGATATCAGCTACCATAGAAATATCGTGACATAAAAATTCGCAGAACCGTCGTTACACTAAGATGAGTTTTGATCAAGAATGCCATTCGCCATTTTAAATGAGGCCTTGCGATTGCCGTGTTTAAATGACAAACTGGTGCGATTTTTTACCTTCCCGAAGCGAGCAGTTAATTTGGACGCATTTGATTCACGTTTACGTTTTAGATACCCTCATTTCAGTAAATTTTAGTTTGGAAGTAAGACTTTGACATCGACATCGCTAAGACCATCAAAATCAAAACAGACAATGACGAAACTCAATAACATTTCACGTAAACTAAAAGCGAAACTAGAATCAAAGAAACGCATTGATTTGCAACCATAAAAACGAAAACTGCACGCGATACAAAACGAAAATCGCAAAAACCAACGTACAACAACGCGATGATTAAACCACGAACTATCCGACCCGAGCAAGCTACCGAAGAATCCCGTTATTTGATTACACTTGCGTCAAGGCAAATTGGACATGTGATTTGGCGTGCGTACGACAGTCGCCCACAATACCCCTGTCACGATTGTCACTACTGTCAAATACTCAATCCAGAAGCAATAACGTGACGCACAACAAATCAAACTAGGATTCTATAAGGGTCAAGCAGAAATCTTCATGGATCTGCAAATTGTATTTGATCTGTATTCGGTATTCCCAAATCGAATAATCGAGTAAAACAACGCATTATTAAACTGCTAAATGCTCAAGTATCAAGCTTACCTACACTACAAGCTTCACCATCGAACTCAATAAAATCTTGGTTCAAATTTGGTGTTTTAAAAACGTATATTATAATTATTAATCGATAAAACTAATGAGGTAAATAACCTTTACAGATTAAACACAATTATTTAAAAGCTTCGAATAAAGTCAATGTAGATTTTACTGCGAGGCAAAGGTCTTAAAATATAAGATCAGCATATAATATTCCGTAATTTCGGTGCAGTTTACCTGGAAAGTTGCCAGGCTCAATTTAATCTTTGTAGTTCTCGTTGTGGTCAATTTCCTTCCGCTCCCAAGTCATATTCTCGATTGTGGCGGTTGAGTAAAATTAAATTTGCATCTTCAAAAGAATCGTGTATGAGGAATGTTTGTCGATATACCGGGAACTTTTGTAAATATATGCTTTAAAGAACATTGAATTGCTGCTCATATAGTTGTAAATTAAACCATTTTCAAGTTATTTTTAAATGGTTTTTGTCTTATTTAAGGCAAATGCATTCTATGAAAATTTTGTTAAAGCATACAAACTCTTTTATCACCACCTAATACGACACCGATCCAACAAAATGAACTAGCGTACTTGAGGCCACTAATCACTCGTTGATACGATAATAAACACTTCACATTAAGGCCGTCGTCAAGCGACAAGGACTAATTTGCCACAAACTTCGCCCTACATTCCGATCTCTTAGCGTTCGCGATAATTTGACAACTTCAAAGTATCATTACACTTCAGATATTGAACAGATGTTGCTTGTGCTGAATAAATGAGACCATAGAGTTTCGGGTCAAAGCATAGAACAAACTTTAAGTCACTTATTATAACATAATAAACGACGCCGACTATAAACTAAGCTTAGAAACTTTTGCAATTGTTAATCGCTACATTAACTTACGCATACAACTACAAAATCGTTCATGTTTATTTACAATTATTATTAAAATTTTAATATTCTTTCTAGATAATTCGAATGTGGGTCGCTTTCCCTGAATAAATATGGCGCGCATTATAAAACCTATAAGAAAAGTAAATTCGTGAAACATTATTCAGGAGTATGTAATTCTACGGACCTTTTATTAGCTACTTCGTACAATCGTAGCGGGAGATAAACATCGGTTAAAATACGTTGCGAAGGGGAAAAAAAGCACGCCCGTTTTCTTTCTATTAACAATTCACTTGTGGGTTCGCGAGGAATATTGAGCAGAGGACAAAATCATCTTTCCCACCACGCACGTATTAGTGCTCTCAGTTGTTGAAATATGGATGCGGTAATAAAAAAAAGCAAATATGGCCGGTGGCCGCAGGGCTTCGTCGGCATTTCGGTCACGTCTGACCACTGCACGCCTCCTACAGACACGACCTTAAATTCTTCGCACTCGCCCGCTCGCCACCGACCGCGACGATATGAAATAAATAGATGAGATCGCTTGCATACTTCCTAATTGAACGGACTTCTGTTATGGACACGTTAACACCTTAAATACTTACCTCTTTTTTTAACTACGCTTAATGTTACTAGGATTTAAAGTGGAGATCTAATAACATGTTCTAGTTAAAACAAAACGCTTAAAATATTTTCTATTCAGAATAACGGATCAACTATGAAAGTACCATTCATTTGTTTCATTCAAAACTTTTGTATAAAGCTTCCAATACTACGTTCTCTATGGAATTCCAATAGAGATTCCGATTTAAAAGTATTTATAAATGTTTTTTCTCCATTGTGTAGATCGCATCCGGCGATGATTCGAATAAAAAATATTCGTTTTTCAGTGTTTATCTTAAAGTTCATTGAACTTTTCTCATTACAAATTATTTAAATATATATACAGCATGTACATTTTTATTCTGTGAAAGTTGTGAGGTATCTTAATTTGAACGAAAAATCTCGCCGAGTAAAAGTTCTCTTGAAAATTACTTTCTAATTGTGTTATTTTGTTTATGCATTTCTAAACTTTGCTTAGCTTCTGCAAAATGTTTTGCGATATTCGGTCCGACAGTGTTGGCACTTAAATGAACGAAAGTTCATTTGGTCGTGATTTTTAATTGAGACGTAGCTACACGCCGCTACGAACATTATACCCTTGTGTATTTCAATAAAACATTATAGAAATGTAAGTATATATTTGACTATAGTTTTCTTTTATATTGTAGTGAGCATACGTAAAAGCATCAGGTGATGATTGCCTCATATACGTCCTTGGACGCTTAAAATATTAAAATCATTTGACTTACTTGACTTAAGGTCCTAGGTATATCCCCTAGCTGGGGCAGAGGGCGTCCACAGTGCGTCGCCATCCCGGTCTGTCCTGGGCAGCTCGCTTCACCTCACTCCAGGTCTTGCCGATGCCTTTAAAAATTATTATTATACATTAAAATTATTTATGATAAAGAAATGTTCAATTTACTGCGAACTATGTTCTGGGCCTAATCTGTGTTAGAACCCCTTTACTTAATATTTTTGTAGTAGCTGCTGTAAAGCTAAGATAGCTAATTATATGTAACAATTAATTACTCCAAACAATAGTATAAATGACAGGCACATAAGAAAAAAAACTTTAACTCTAATGGCTGGCAAAACACTCCAGACCCGCAAATATTTGTGGCCAGCGATAACAACTTTCCTTTCGTAGACTGTTGCTTATCATATATCAAAATAAAAAAAAATCTCAGTTAAAAAAAAAACGAATTTTCAAAAAAAGAATGACTCTTCCCACTTCGTACTCGTAAAACACAGTTTGGGGATATCAAAAAGAAACATTTCATATATTGCGATATGACTTCAGTGAATGTTGACACAAACTTAAGATATCCGTGCCAACAGTTTGCACAGCCGAAATTTGTTTGGTATGGGAACTGGTGCTTCTCACTATTATTCGTATAATATTTGCTGAACAATCTTTTAGTATCATCGTGTTAAACTTATTTTAGTTACGGTTACGCGCGAGTATTAGACGTAAAGGTGTTAGCTAGTTAGTTAGTGTTAGCATAACATATTATAACTATTTCTAAGGTATTTTTTAATAGTTAGTTGACGACCGCTTGGCGCAGTGGTGGCACAACTTTTTTCTGCGCGAAGGGTCGTGGGTTCGATCCCCACACCGAAAATATATATTTGTAATTTACATTTGTATTTCTCTTGGGTCTGGGACAAAAGAAAAAGTATGTAGGTATATGTTGTAATTTATTCCATTACCTAGTTGCCATAACACAAGCTTCTCCCGTCTGATGAATGTCCTGAAATATTATTTATTATAGACTGAATGAATGTAAGATCATTATAATCGATCTAACTCCATTATTGTCTCCTTCTCTAAATTTACAAGTAGGTAATGTAAAACCGTTAACCTACCTATTTCTTAATCTCGCCCCATATTGAAATGAACTGGCAACTAATTTTCAAACACGAACATTTCATTTCCAGGCATTAAAACATTCATACGAATATTACCCAATATGCGGTCGGTTTTAAAAGGGGAGCGCACCCAATATACATTATAATATTACGAACCTATTTTAGTACACTCATAAAGCTCTAACATAGAGCTACTGACGCGGCGATATTTTCATTTCCACTCAGATATGAGTTCGTGACGTAACACGAAGGAAGAGTAGAATCTTTATTGATTTCGGATTATAGGTCGAAGATGCAGAGTATTAGCGAAACGTGTAAATCAAATGCAGGAACGCGCTCACCTGTGCTATGAACTTCTTTTATGATTCCCGTCGCGTCGTCAATATTCGATGGTGTGACAACAAAGCCGAAAGCTGGATAACTCCGCCGTAATAATTCACATGTAAATTCTCTTTGAACATAGTGCCTGGCGTCTGCGGCCCGTTTTATTGCGATACAGGTTCAACGTCAATAGTTTGCGCGGACAGATTAGATTGGCGGCGTCCCTTTACATTCTATTATCGCTATTATATTAGCATTCCTGAAATTGTATGACGCTTTACGGCGGTTCCCAATATGCAATCTCAATCCGTTTTCAGCTATCTACGGTTGAGTTTTCGATCTAAATATGAGAAAAAGCGTT
>JADANM010005835.1:8060553-8080925 GCA_026213755.1 Eurema hecabe
AACGCTTTTTCTCATATTTAGATCGAAAACTCAACCGTAGATAGCTGAAAACGGATTGAGATTGCATATTGGGAACCGCCGTTAGTATATAAAACAATGTCGAAATCCCGTTACTACGTTTACAATATTGAATTTGTAATGCTTGATTCTCAGTTTGGTATAACATGTATATGATGGGGATGTCTAAAAGTATGGGGTATATTCTATCGTTATTGTCCATGTTATTTCGTGTGAAAACACGCAATTTTCGATAGTTAATTAGATTCATTTGTCACAAATTTACCTCGGAAAATGTATTGAATGACTTATTTGTGGGCTCTGTTTAAATCGTTCGTTGATCGAGAAATGTATTAATAATTTGTTACACCCAAAAGCTTCAAAATATTTCTAATTAGTAATTATAATAGAACGCAGTCGATATTTATAACAAATAATGTATTATTTTGAATTGGAGGCAATTAAATAAAAAAATCTATAATTACAATAAATACTGCTTATGAAGGGTGTTGTATAGAGCTATTGTGGTTTTATTTAACACTAGCTGTTGCCCGCAACTCCGTCCGCTTGGACTTTCATATAAACGTTGACCGTATCACAGATATTTTCTAAGCTAGGAATTCAACAATTTTAAATTCAAAGGTAAATACCAGAACAGTAAACACGACGCGTACTTATCATACTATTGACATAAAAATAAGGCAGTTGCTTGCACAATAATACGTGCTTGAACAGAAAATAAATTCTAAGTCCATTTAAAGTTCAAAGTCCAAAAAAGTAAAAAAGAACACAAATGCCCGAAATAACGGCACACAAATTTGCATTTACATGTAAAAATTGAATTAATAGGAACGACGTAAATAAGAATCCATGTGTGTGTCTATACCTATGTATGTGTGGGTGTGTGTGTGTATAAAAAATAAAATCCGCGCCAAAATTCCAACGGAATACCGAACTGTGCTAAGCTTCTGGAATAATGGCCGAAAAAGCTCGGCGTTTTTTCAGGAATGCCCACTTTCGTCACTTTTTCCGACTCGGTAATAAACAAAATGTTGGACTTTTTTGTTTAAGAATAGTGAATTTTAGGTCTTATTTAAGAAAAAAATCGCTATTAGCTTTCATATATTCAGCTCAGTTTAATAGCTGTGTATAAAATAACGATTAAAAATACAAAGTTCTTTTTTTAAATTGTCTCCTCTAATGTAAGCTGTAATGTGAGCTGTGTAATGTTCTGTTTTTGAAAATTTGACAATTTAATTTTTTTTTTGTTTCAGTTTGCAACCAGTACACCCGTGGAGCAGTCGCCATGTTGGGATCTGTACCTTCAGATTCCTTCGATACCCTCCACTCTTATGCTAACACCTTCCAAATGCCCTTCGTCACACCATGGTTTCCTGAAAAGGTAAGATATAATGATTATTCTGTACATTAGAATTGAAATATAATATT
The DNA here is from genome assembly GCA_026213755.1 of Eurema hecabe. NCBI lineage: Eukaryota > Metazoa > Arthropoda > Insecta > Lepidoptera > Pieridae > Terias > Terias hecabe. The sequence continues at coordinate 8,062,000 of JADANM010005835.1, forward strand.
TTCGTATTTTGAAACATTAAACCCTCCTTTGTTGTCATGGATATACCATAAACATCATACAATTAGCTTGCCATAAGGCTTCCGTTCTATAATAAAATACGACACACGCATACCAACATAACACATTTAGGCACTCGAAAAAATTCGAACCAATATTCGGTTTCATCTAAAAGCCCGAGAAATCCAAGGCGCAATTCCCCAAACGCAACAGAGTACGTGTCAAGATTCAAAATGGTTCCACTTGATACATGACGTATGCGAGTGTTAAATCAGCAAGACGTTAGTTAATCGGAGCGATCTGTTGCGGTGACTTCAATTACCAGCGTCCTTTAGCTGAACCGGCCCACTTCACAAATGCCGGGGAATCAATCTCTCGTATTGTGTAGTGATAGCGATTATTATACGAATTACACTGTACTACCAAACATTTACCTTAATTAAAGAGAACATTACCCATGTAAAGGCTTCACTAAAATTACTACGAAATATTCACTCAAAATCTAAAATCTAATATGTTAACAATTTTGCTAACCGTAATATTTATCCTGGCAATATATTATTAAAAATGTTTAACTTACGACTTAAAAATATAATGTTAGTGCTGGCACGTTACGGGTATTCGAAGAAAAAAACCATAGTCAAGAAATAAATTAAAAAAAAAATACGCGGCCGTTCAAAAATCGAACATCAGAATTCGAACGGAATGTCAGAATAAAACGCAATTAAAATGTGAATAGCTTTTGACCTTTGTTTTTATGATATATTTAATGTGTAGTTTAATATTTGTAATTTAATTGTGATAACGCTAGTATATTCGGCAATGGATAACTGTCAGATACTAAAAAGTAAGTACGATTTTTTTTTAAAGATCTAGACAACATTGGTTTCTAGTGCTAACATTTTGATCCTTTTCTTAACGTATAAAATTGCCTCAAAAGTAATCCTTGTAATTAGTGTAACGCAAGTGTTGTATATACACAAAGCGATTAACACATTTCTGAGAACTAAGAAAATATGGAATTTCGTAGTGTTTCGTCTCTTGTATAATTACGGAGAAAACTTCATATTCACAAATAAGGTAATTAACTATGTACAGCGCATGCTTTTGAACTTAATTTATTTACCTTTCTTAAACTTTCTGTATGCAAATAACAAAGACGTATGAACTATGAAACATGTTTGCTAAGATAATTACCTACATATTTTGTTAGGTTATAAATCATTCTAAGAGGTATTTCTTTTGTTGCTTCATTTGTATTGACACTGTTAAAATATATCGTAAAAAGAGCTTACCGTGCTGAAAAAAATCGTTTTTATCACACTTATAATAATAATAATCATGAAAGTATTACGTGATTTTTAGTACTTCATTAATTTTCTTCATTAGTTTTTAGGTCCACCATTAAATCAACTCTTTATGGTAGGTTAACCATAGTGGGTAAAATGTTCAAAGCTATATTTGATCTAATTGCATTAGATGGTTTAAGTTCGGTATAAAGCAAGCAATAGAAGTTAGTAGACGGGAATGACACGGCCCATTTCGTCGGTGCTAAATCAGTGACTGCGTAATTATCTAAACAATGCCTATTGGTCTAGTGGTCAGACCTTTATTGATAACGCTCTTAGTTCGTTGTAGGACTTTTGTGACCAACTTCAACAACGCCCCGGGTAAAAGTATCGCTCATAGTGTTTTTTATATAAAAATTCTTTGTATTACAAACATAACTCATAATATACATACCTAATATCTATCAGAGCTTTAATTGTTGGTTTTATAGAAAACTGTGTGGAATGACATAATCTGATTAGTTAAAAGAACTAGTAAACAAGAGTAATAAGCTTAGACATTGCGATTTGAACGGTTTTTCTATGATTTTTTTTATATAAAAGCACTATATGTGAGATACTTTGAAAACTATAAAAATATTTAAATTCTACAGCATAACATGGTTCCAGCAAACCGGTGTTTTTATTTCCTTTGTTTGCTCGTTCGATCGAATAAATTCAGCAGAAGTGCGGCCTGCCACAAATTAAATTCTTGACACTACAATTTATTTCGATATGAAAATGTTCTATTTAATTTCATAATATCTTATATAAGCTTTCTTGGCTTTAATCAATAGCTGTAATAAAGACGTTAAAAGATCAAAGAGGCGTTTTAGTCAAAATTAAATTTCACCGGGACTCAGATAAATTGTGTCATTACGTAAAAAAGGTAGGGGCAGGGACAAAAATGCTTCCTTCACATTTGCCCTTTAATGTTTTAATATTATCGTAATCTTTTCTGTAGCTTTCGACTTAGCACTTTGTAGTTTAAAAATATTGCGTCGAGCGCAATAATAGGATCGTTATGAACCTTCGTAATCGCCCTAATAGGAATTGTGAACGGCTCGCGATCTCAATTCTCGACATATTACGAGTATTGGGTTACTTCAGCTTTCTTTAATACTATTCTAGCGCTATTTCTTATTTGTCTTTTATGTAGTACTAGCTGTTGCTCGCGACTTCGTCCCCGTCGGATCTGTTTCTATTATTATGTTATAGTGAGTCAATCTTAGAAGGTAGACATATACTGTCGCGAACTTTTTTTTAGATCCTTTAAAGAGGAATAATTCTTTCGTTCATATTTCTTGGTATCTTGAACCGTTTTCGCAGCGCACGCATGGAAGACCTCAAAGATGAATAATTTTCCCCGTTTTTTTCCACATTTTCCATTATATCTTCGCTCCTATTAGTCGCAGCGTGATGTTATGTAGCCTAAAGCCTTCCTCGATAAATTGTCTATTCAATAAAAAAAGAATTTTTCAATTCGAACCAGTAGTTCCTGAGATTAGCGCGTTCAAACAAACAAACAAACAAACTCTTCAGCTTTATATATTAGTATAGATATTCCTCCTCAGTTGGGAGTATGATGATACTTACATAGATTTCTCAAGGTGTGTTGTGAATTAGCTATGTAGGAACTACAAAATCACACAAAATCGTTGCTACTCGTTGTTTATTCAAAAACATCACTATGTTTTTGCCACTGCACGTCATCGGAATTGCATTTAGGCCCGTTCTTTAAGTGAGTAAGTAAATGGTTTTATTATTTTAATGAAACATCTACAAATTTTAACATAATTTACCAAAGCCATATTCAATAAAAGCTCCGTAAAATATATCCCTCAAAGATTATTTCGTTTCACAATAACATGATTTAATATCGGGACGGATGTTTTTGTAGCTTCTTTTATTATTTTTACAACGAAAGCGAACTTGGGCGTAGGTAATTAAACAAAGTAGCCGATGGTTATAATTTCTGGGAAAGCCACATAATGTTTCAATAAAGCAAACATAAATATTAAGAGAAATGTACATAAATTGTGTTCACCGCAAAATTAGTTTGCGTTAGTATAGTACACGACCGCATGTAAACTGAACTTGTAGGGAGACATGACTTCGCTATGCAAGCGAGAAAACCAATGAATTTCTAATTAATTCTAAATACTTGATGGTTGTTTAACGTCCCTTCGGTGACCAATTACATAAGACGGTTGGTTTTGTCGAGGCCATGGAAAGACGGTTTCCTGGAAATTAACAGATACTTTACAAGCCTATTTGTTAAAAGAACTAGTTTAGCTTTATGAAAGCCAGTACATTATGCTACGCATTATTTATTCTATGCCTTAATTTTAAATTTTTACATTTTCTTTTTCAACTTAACTCACTATAAATAAATGTTTTACACGATCTTTAAATGTCAAATCAAATCAAAGATATCTTACATTATATTTTACTTACCTATAACAGCACCTGAACGAAGCAAATGTATCTTCTTGATTTCGATTCTCTTTAAGCTATATTGCCTTGGAAATAATGTCTGTCCCAATGTATGCGTAAATCTTTAAAATTACGCAACTGATTTTCATGCGTTTTTTTTATCAGGTAGAATGATTTAAGAGGCGTTTAGTAAAGGTATAAAAAGATCCATATTAATCATAAAGCACGTATTTAAGACGATGTTGCTATTCGCGTCATCTAGTACAAAAATAAATATAAGCCGTGACACTCAGTCATAATGGAATTTTCTCCCGTAAAAGCTTTTTAAACGGTTCAGGTTCGGTATATATCTGACGAAAAAACGTTTACTTCAAAATAGTATAATGAATATATACATTATTAGATAATAGATGATTCACTTATATGAAGGATAAACATCCTTCATACATCAACCATCATACATAAACATGTATGATGGTTAGAATAAGTTTGTAGCACGCCCTTTAGGAAAAATATAAAGATAATAACAATATTGTCTTGTAACAATTTAGGTACGTTCACCAACATTATTTTTTAATACCTTCAGCCGTGACAAAGTATATAAAGCGAAAAAGTAATGAGACTCAATTTGCGGGTTTATAAGGGGAATATTTTGATCCAACTAAGACATGTTTCACCGTGAAATTTTCTTAAAACTCCCAAACTGAGACTTGGTTGATGACAAAACATTTTTCCTGCTACAAGAGTGATTGCCCCGAGAGCATTGCTATAGGTACAGAATACTTGAATTGTGGCACCCTGAATATTGCTAAAACGACAGTCCATTCATATTACAGCCTTTATATATTGTTGTAGGAAAATTTTGAAATTATACATCAATTTAAAAAGAGGCTTTTTTAATATAGTTTCTTTTAATATAAAGTCAGTAATATCAGTCAAATAAAAGTCAACTTTTACTTTAGCACTAATAGTAGTATAATGATCTTACTATTCTAAATAAAATGGACTCAATAAATTAAAGTATACATAATTTAGTATTAACCCCTTTGAATTCATTAAAATACATATTATTTAAGTGCAATTATAATTATTGAATTCTGCTTTGAAGTATTCTTTTATTTCTAAATTGGTATAAAAATAAGCCGTCCTATATTATATAAGAATAATGTTACATTACTGTATGATAAAAATTCAATAACCTATATCAAAGTAAAATACATCTTCTTATTCGTTTAATTTTCGCTAACGATTAACAAAATTTCTAGAACACTCGAGCACTTTATTTCTTTTTAAAGAGCTGTCCTGGTTGTATAGCAACACTTTTACAATATAATATGAGCTTAATTCTTGGCACGGATTTTAGCAGTATCCGTGTAGGTATATTCGCTGTCGAATTACTTTTCTAATTAATAAAAATACAATTATAATGGTTAAAATAGTGGTCATACGAAAAGCCCATAGTTATAGAAACGTCGTTTCGTGTTATTATATATAGACAATTTTTTACCTTTACTAAGATAATTTAATTAGATTTTTAAAATAAATCATACAACCATCGGTATGTCAGCATAATAGCTCATAGAACGTTTAGTTGCACGCCAATATACATTTAATCCGCTAAAAACCTAGATTAGCGTTGTTGAAATTATCACTAGACATTATACTTTTGGAGCGTTTCCAAAGCCTGTTTTGGCTGAAGAGCGTTGCACGCCTATCGCGGAAAACAGTAACTGTAATCAAAATTACACAATTATATTATTAGCTCTAAACCCATATTACAAAGGTTCAAGGGCAGAACAAAAGCATATACCACTATCCTGCCACTTTTGGTATATTGGCTTCATAGAGATTTATATATTTAGTTTGTACCAAAGATGGCAAGAAAAGCCTGAATAACACTAAATATTAAAAAAAGAAACAAAAGGCCTGTATGCATGACATATTTAGATTGCTTTGAATTATAGAACTTCAATAAGTTCAAATATAAAGGCTTCCATGTTATGATTAGCCCAACTCATATTGACTATACTTTATATTATTATATATATTTAATAGAACATTATTAAAATATTAATGTATTAATTTATCGTCTTTTATAGAGTGTAAACATCCTTATTACGTTGAAAGCAAAAACCAACTATAAAAATGTATTTCCAGCTTAAACCCTGTCTACTGTAAAAGAAATAGCTAATATCTAACATTTTATGCTAAGAAGAAAGAGCAATAAGATGCTTTTATACTGCAATACTATTTTTTACCCTTTTAGTACAATAACAGTCATATTTTATTAATTTTCTTGGACGATACCGATGCTGCTTCCTATTCAATACTCCGTAAAATGTTATTACTATCGACTACAATGTATCTTTCGTTCCCTTTTTTATTTCAATAGTTTTATCGATGAATGAAAGATAAAGATAAATGTATTTACATTATGTTTAATTTATGATCGATAAGGTATCATATTGCTTGTCTCTCTAATTATTAATAAAAAAAAAACTTAATATGTTTGCTACAAATTGTACTTCTAACCCTAAATTTTGATGAAATCTGCGTTAAGTAATCGTATCTAATCACAAATTTCATAACAACGCATACTTAATTATTTTCTTCCATCTTTATTAAAGAAAACTATAACATTTATTAGACACCTGGATGACTAAGAGAACGTTTTGCAATATGATTGGAACAAAGCTATTTGAAAGTATTTATTAATCAAATAAGCGTCATAGCTTATAATAAGACTAGATTTCTGAATTATAGGAATAAAGCTTTGAAATGCAATTAAAAATTCCTCGCAATATTAGCTTGATTGCATTGGACTAATCAAATTGAGCAATATCTAGAGGCATTTTATTGTCCTCTCGGACACACATTTCTGTAGAATTCTTCACTTGTCTAATACGATAGCTGAGCATTGAGTTTCTTCATTACTTCCTCTAATCGTGTCTGGAATTTTTCACCGCTTTGTCGTGAAGTCAAAAAGTTTGTTAAATTAATCTTTTTTTCGTTGCCAGGGTCTGTTACTCCAGGATGCTATAACTTAGTTGCTTTATGTTTCAAAGTTCGTTTAGAAGTAGAAATCACAGACATATAATATATATTTTATTTGACAGTTCTTTAATTAATTATATCATTCTTATTTGTTCAGATGAAACTGTTTATTAATATATACGTAAAAAAAATGTTTATTTGATTTATGAATGCTAATATATAAAGCTAAACATTTTATTTGTCGGCCATGCTTACAACCTGATACCTGAACTTCTATGCATATTCCATACCTTAAAATATTTTTCCTAAACAAAAGCGAGCCGGACACAAAAGAAGTAACCCTTCGCTCTGATAATATAATGGATACTGTAATAATATAGTCTTAGCCAGATCAATGATATCCGAATTAAGAATAAACCCCCACTCTCTTACGCAGGTTCTACAATCAACAAGCGGCACTGATTACGCTGTGAGCCTTAGACCTGATTACCATCGAGCTATCATGGACACCATCAGATACTACGGCTGGACCAATATCATATACATCTATGATTCGCATGATGGTAAGTCAAAGTCAAAAATACCTTTCAAAAGGGCTTTAGACTAGTACAAATTGCTTAGCTAATATTGGTTTTGAAAAAAAACTGCAAAGATTATTAAAAAAAATTAAAAAATAAAGTGATGTATTATCGTCAAACGTAAGAAGCTAGAACGACCATGAAATTTTAAATGACATGAAGCGACCACGTTGTTCATATACTATGTACTATACTCCTTAAGACTGACTAAATAACACATACAATCTCCAATCAACAATTACAGATGTCTATCCGTTTAATCAAATTAGTAACAGATTAGGCTCCTAGCTATTATTTAGCGACGCCGCAGGGATTTGCATTTAGGATTTGAATGTTTGATTACTGTTAACATAGCGCTTGAATTTATTTCATGCAATACGTCGAACTAAACAAATATCGTATTTTACGTCACTCGCTTGTATAGGAATCATTATAACAGTCATACGTGTAGAACTACGTATTTGATTTGAATAAAAATTTAAACATACTATTAAGATATAGATAAAATATAGATACTAGAGTAAGTATGGAATACGACCGCTTGGCACAGTGGTAGCACAACTGCTGTCTGCGCGAAGGGTCGTGGCCCGTGGGTTCGATTTCGTCACTGGAAAAATATTTTTGTAATTTACATTTGTATGTGTCTGGGGTCTGGGCGTTGCTATGTATTGTATGTATTTACAAAAGAAAAGTATAATATACACAAGCTTCGGCTTAGCTTGGAACTAGACGACGCTGCGTATGTCCTGAAAATATTTATTTATTTACTTAATATGTATAGGTATTTCTTTAATATTGACCCAATGTGTCTCACAATTTAACGCATTCAAATCGAACTATTAAGCTTTCTATATTATTAATATGCGCCGTAATGATGCAATGTAAACCTTAAAAAATCAACCAAGGGCTCCAATGACCAAGGGTCATTAGAGAACGTAATTCTTAAATACTTCAGATTCCCTTTGTTACTTTATCGGCTAAGTGATTAGAACAGTCAGTTTCAGCATTACGGTGGTTGAGTATGACTATGCTTTGACTTTGCGCTAAACACACAGCATGTTTAAGTGTTACAAGTACTTTTTTGTAGAGGCAAAATCGTCGTAGGCAATAGGACCATAGGTTATTTCGCACTTTTACCGATCAAAGCCCAGTATGGGGCTTACCATAGTAAGAGAGAACATTTCACACTAGTAACGCTTCAAGGGTTCATTCAACCCATGAAATAATTCTATTATCTAATACTAGCTGTTGCTCGCGACTTCGTCCCCGTCGGATATTTCTATTATTATGTTATAATGAGTCAATCTTAGGAGATAGACATATACTGTCCCGAAACTCCTGTTTTTTAGATCATTTAAAGAGGAATAATTCTTTCATTCATATTTTATTATATCTTGAACTGTTTTCGCAGCGCACGGCGCAAGGAAGCCCTCAAAGATGAATAATTATCCCCGTTTTTTCCACATTTTCCATTATATATTCGCTCCTATTAGTAGCAACGTTATGTTATGTAGCCTAAAGCCTTCCTCGATAAATTGTCTATTCAATTCAAAAAGAATTTTTCAATTGGAACCAGTAGTTCCTGAGATTAGCGCGTTCAAACAAACAAACTTCAGCTTTAAATATTTTATCTAATATGTCCTTCATGCTTAATTAAATTTTATTGACACAGTGAAAACCCGATTCCTAGGCCTGTAACAATTACAAACAATTAGAATTAGATTGTAAATTTGCCTTCAAAATAGTTTTGTTATCATAACCCTAGTTTTAGGCAAACTAACTTCAATATTATTGTTTTCGTGAAATACACGCTTAATTTTTTTTTTAATTGTTAATTAATTAATACTAAACTATTACAGTTTAAAATAATTTAATTATAGTGTAGATGATGAACTATTATTATAATAAACACAACATGTCCATACCTTAATGATATAATTTCATCGCTGCCGATAAGTTCAGAAAGTTTGATAGTTCGAAGAATGTGTTGCCGACCTTTAAAACACGGTATACATCCTGAAACTACCTTTCTTATAAAAAGTATTTTTTCATAACCAACGATTCAATCAGATCTGTGAAAAGTATTTCCCAATTAGTGAGTCTCCACATCTACGTGAGCTACCTAGTACCAGGAACTAATTAGGCTGCTGCATTTTATATGCGAACTAATGCGTAACCTTGTAATAGGATACCTTGTATTGGACATTTATAATTAATTAACACATTTACCACCTACGTGCATCGTGTAATAGCCATGTGGATTGATTTGGTTATATGGTCGCTATGAGATGTTCTAGTTTAGCTAATAACGTAATGACTTAAGACTAGAATTCCCCTACGTTAGGGCTCAAAGATTTGCCGATTTGGAGTACTTCATGAAGACATCGTACATCTTCTTTGAAGTCAACCCATTTCTGAGATGAAAAACGCCACGATTGTTCATAGAAGGCGATGACTACGTTCCATCAGGTGGCTCGTTTACTCGTTTTCCCCCTACATTAATTTAAAAAAAAAATAATTTTCGGATCCATTGAATTTTTTTTTACAATTATTTCATAGCATATTGTATAATTCTAATATAATAGATATATAAACCAAAAATTTATTTAGAAATAAAGACAAATTACGAAACATTGATTAACATGCGTTTTCAGAATTTGACACCCAATTACCAATCGAAGGCCAATCTCATTAGGTATAAAAACCGTTACGTTTCTTAAATTCTCCATACAGCTGTCATACACATTGCAATTTGCGAGCATATGGCAGGGTGATACGAGTATGTTTTATACATCACACGCTCGGCTTGTCGCGTTTCCAGCAAGATGAAATATTTTTACCGTCTCAATTCAGTGAAACGTGTCAATATATATTTTGCTGACCTATCGTAAATAAGCTACATTGCCAATTTATGTTTTCACGTTCTTGACTCGCACGATTTAACGGCGATTTTATTTTTTGAATTTGAAAAACATATACAGAGAAAGAAATAGGCTACCGAGGATGGAATCGTGGAATTATATTCCATGATTTTAATCTTAATGTATTAAAACTTACGCTATTTAAGGTTTATTAAAATATGAATTACATTAACATCAAAGTTGTATATAAATATTCCACCCTTATTTAAGTCCTTGTCTTGGTTGACTCAGTATTGTTCTAGAAAAATCCAATAACATGATAAACAGAGTATATAAGGTATACAAATGGTATTGGAAATAACGTCTCTATACCACAAAATGCTCTTCCCTAGCAGGTGATTCCCTGATTGTGACATAAACGAAATTTACTCTGCATCGGTAAAAAGATTCCCGGTACGTTAAAAGTCCCCGGTAAAGAACCCATTTCGAACCTAATGGCTTACAATAACCGAATTCAAAATGGCATCTTTACGTGTCTGTGTTTTAGTTGGGTTCAGTAAGGATATCCTCATAATCATTTACTTTCCTACTAATGAAATAGAATTTTATCTCTTGTATATTTGGTTACATAATAACTTATACCAAAAATATTTCGAATACCTAGTTCTGTTTAAAAATATGATGTATCTGTAATTAGGTTTAATCTATTATATAGATAAGAATCGCCAAGCCAAATGTCTTGCCAAGTAACCTCGTAACAATATTTCTCTAATTTATGACACAAAAAATTAAAAGCAATATTATGATACAAATAATTTTTAAGAAATAGTTAAAATATATATATTAAAACACGAGCTTCCCAACTCCACAGAACTAAACTAATATCTAACTCTATACGAAAGCATTAATTAATTTATTTAACTGTAAATTATGTTCTTAATAACCGCGCTCTATTAATAGCTGCATTACTTTAAAATGAGAGTCCGTAATAGTTGTAATAATGGCTATAAAATGGGAACGAAGTCATAACAGTAGTATTACAGTCTGTTAGGACTGAGACGAATAAAAATGAAAAAGATATAAAAAGTTAGTACTGAGCGCTATGGCGGCATATAATGCAGATGTAAGATACAAGCCTATGTTTTTATGAGTCCAACGAGGGAAAAGGTCACCTACCTATACAACTGAAAAAGGTTTGAATAACAATTCAAATGGACTAAATCGGTAGTGTATTGTTCATTGAGACTGGTTTGCATTACAATAATACTTCTATTAGCTTTTCACTTGAAGTTGTTATTCTTCACATTGTTACAAGAGATTATTGTCATCGTGTTGTTAGAGATTCCTTCTCTATAGTGATATAAAAACTGCAAATGCGTGAAAAACATTGAAATTCTCGGTTGGATTTACTCACTAATCCTCACTCCACTTTAATGCCGTACAGTTTGTGAGAATATTGACTGTAATTGACAGACAGAAGGACGTATGAGTGTTACACACAGCTTCTATTTCCACATGAGATTTAACAAAAAACTAGCAGAGGCAGAAAAACAAATATAAAAAGTAATCGCCATACCTATGTGTTGCTCAGTGCATACTGCATAATTCGATAACTTGAAGAAAGGTCATGGTTCTAAAGCAGAGAAAAAGAAGCTAATAACAGTCCAAGCAGGTTATGTCGGACTCCAACCGACTAATACCCCAGGTTTGTTCCTCATGCCGTCGTGGGTAACTACGTCAGCGGCTGCCTGTTGCCAGGGCCGCCATGATATGGCCAAAAGTCTCCTCATCGTGCTAGAAGACGATAATGGCAAAGACAATTCACGCCACTCCAAACGCTGAACAGTGGACAATCCCCGATTTACCGTTCGAAGCGCTCTCACGTGTGACGTACCAAGCCGCCTGTGCGCGTCGCACCCACTAGTACGCGCCGCCAGAACCCTCAGTTCCTACTGAGCCCCGATGCGACAAGGCTTAGACTATGAGGGGAGGTTATAAGGGCTCAAAGTCAATAACGAAACATTTACTCAAAATATATAAACACCATAAATGGAAAACAAAATAGTCTCATCAAACGCTCATCACACTCATACTGTCGCAATCGACTGTACAAGGCTCCTTGGTCATAAATGCACTGAGCAGTGACAAAACATAGCCGTTTATAACGCATGATCGTCGCCATCTTAGCTCAATTTTATAAATAAACTCCTTGAAAAATATTCATATTTAAAAACTAAACAAAGACTTATTTTTATCTTTATGGTAACATGAGAATGTTGATCAGAGTATTTTTTCAAATTTGCTTACAAATGTAAAATAATATGAAAGTCATTAATATCTCCGAACAAACATGAAATGAATAAATGATTTGGTGTTTAAAGCACGTTATTACACCACAGCCCTGTGTGGTGAGGCTTCCCTACCACAGTAATACTATTATACAAATTCAAATATCATATTATGAAGTTTTTACCGCAACGCCGAAAAGCAACATAATATTTTATTCTCAAAAACAGATGCTCGTTAAAACGATTACATATGTATTCATTATTGGTATTAAGTGATTGCGCTCTGAAATACTGACGGCCGATTGGAAATATTAACGAGGAGCCATTTATTATTATAATTACTTACTTAACTTTTATTATTACAGAGTGATCGTCTTTTAATGTGAAATAAAATTTCATTTTCAATATATTGTTTAAAGTCTGCTGCTACAATATTGTTAAACTTTTTAAAATTATGATTAATCAGACCTTGCCCTCCTTCTCGCCAGATCATAAGCGAAGATGCGGTCTCGCAGGCTTCTTGCCTATTCACCCAAACCTTAAAAATATCCAAGTCATATTCCCTGGAAAAGATACGACCAGAAACATATATAATTATAATATAAGCTTCGAAATCAAACATTAAATAACGTACTCAATTAGCGAGACACTTCCTTTTGGCCGTACGAATAGGCTTTCAGCTCATCACGTCCTATAATTGCTACATTCAGAGAGCGTCACCGGTCCTTGCGACGGATTCCTACATAATCTTAGAACATTCACAGTGACTGACATAAATGGAGAATATAATCGAAACACCTAATCGTGTAGCTCTATATAGCTAACAATGGCGCGTGATCCCTGCATTGTACCAACAGAATACGTTGGATTTACCGGGGCTGAATAAAATAACCTAGCGACTCGAATCCGCCGAGTAAATGCCTCCGTAATCACATTGCACAACTGTTTCTTGGCCAAATGCGAAAGAAGCAGAAAAGAATCCCTGCCTATTGAGTTTATTTGTGATTCATTTATCCGGAAACTTTACCAGCACTATGACGGTGCAGAACAAATGTAAATCGAGTAACCAATTTGACTTCACTTTTCAACCGACTTCACAAAAAGGGGGAGGTTCTCAATTCGACCCGTGTGTTTATTTTCTATGTTTGTTACGCGATAACTCCGCCAATTTTGAACCGATTTGAACAAATCTTTTTTGGCGTATAGGTAATACCTCAAGGGTGGTCGCATTTAAATTTAATAATAAAAAAAACAACCTCCAAGGGTGGAAAATTGGGGATGAACTTTTTTATACGAAATATCTCCGCCGATTATAAACCAATTTGAACGAAGTCGTTTTTATTTTTTTAAAAAAGTTAATTATTAAACTTTTATAAATAGATCTGAAAATTATCTTACAACATTTTTCAACAAAAATACTCATGATACAATCACATTGACACGCAACAACAAACAGTTTTCAATGTTTTGTTTCGACGTTGACACACTTATTACGAAGAATGTTCTGGCAAACGCTATGTTAAAGACATGTGATTCATGTACGTCCGAGGTCACAAGACTTCACTTAACCCATTCCCCTCAATACAAAGGTAATAATATGTGCAATAAAATTTTATTACGCGCTATTTCAGTAGGACGGTTTTCGGCGGAAATTCTGGATCGAAATGGTCTTATCGAGTTTTAATTTATTCGCCGAGTGTAATGTATAAGCCTGGGATTTTCTAACCGTTATAATAAATTTTATTACTATTACAGTACTGACCGAAGCTAGTTATTCTCACACAATTTAGTTTCGCAGAATTCCGTTTCCGATAATGAATTGTAAACTTGGCAGGCTTTAGTTTATACGCTAACGTTAAATGAATTACCATATTAACTAAGAGTATAACACAGATGATAACATTAGAGAAGTGAGTTCATAGTGTTTGTAAAATTAGCCAAGTAATATTAGTTGCCTTCGTATGTACCAAATTTTCAGTACCAAATAAATCCGCATCATCCTTTCTCATCTAAATTTTTAAGATCATCACAACATTTGAAAAATAACAAGATTCTTTGGAAAGATAATATTTTAGTTAAACTAGGATTGATTCATACAGCAGTTACAGTCACGTAAATATAGATTCTTCAGTGTTCAATTCTTGCCAAAATGAGACAAAGAAATAAGATTGACACATCGATATATATGGGAATTTCAATTCTGCTTTTCCTGCCATTAAACACAATACAATAATATTGGCTACAGAAGAAATTTACGGACTTAAAAAATAAATAAGTACATTTTTACTTTTTTTATTAAATCCTTAACTTTGTCTTAAATATTCAATTTTGTATCTTATGACAGTTATTATCTTACTGCATTACACGCATAACGAGTACTAGGTACAATTTATATCATGATTCAAAGGGATCGAAGTCAATGGCTTGCAAAGGTTATTCAAGGTTATATTAGAATCGTAACAGAAATTTCCGGCACCGCGATGACATCAAAGAAAAAATGTGCTTTTTACAATTCTGGGCTATTAGATTTTCTTTGTGCTAGAGAGTATTTTATTGGAGAGCCTTTGTTCAAGGAATCAAGTATTTTCTAAATAGCGTGCTAGGAACCGTGTTTGTCTTTTCAAACGAATTTTATTGCCCTTTCTTTTCATTCTAAGACTGCGTTAATCACGTAGCACGATAACTTAATATAAAATACCTTCAGAATAAAGCCAAATGTATAATTTTCAGTAATAATACAAAAGAAAATTGTATACCTAGATAATAAGTTTGAAGTCTGACTGACATTTTAAGTGAATATTAAAGTATTTATAATAAATTTGGTTTCTGATCACCCAAATATGTGAAACGTGTCTAGATACAATCACGTATCTACCTCCCTTTTCCCGATACCTAAGACATTATTATCGCGCTTTATTAAACAACACATTAATAGGCATTCGAAATCTCTTTGTATCATTACGCGTCGAAGAAAATTCATCTCTGCTCGAATATTGTAGCAAGAGAGATTTTACGTGATCAGATTAAGGGATTAGAGGAAGTGCTCACAAAATGTCACCAAATAATCAGCAATCTAGCTGTTTCGAGTGAGCTTTAGATCAGTAACAAATGTCAAATAATCCCTTAGCTTCATTGAAATTACTTTTGGTTTCGTTCCGCGACTTCTTTGCTTTGCATTAAGGTTAATCTCTTCTTTTAGCGGTTTAAAGAATTACAAGCATAAGTGGTGAGTTAGGGTATTCGCAAAATGCTAAATAAAAAAGACATTGAGAATTATGTAGGAAGTACTACGCCCATGTTTAGTGAGTATTATTACTTCAAAGTATTCGGAGTGAAGTATATAGTGGAACCAAAATAATCAATTACAAAGAGTAGGACTTTACAACATGAACAATTAGAAAGTAATAAGAAACGATTGTCCGAATGGCATTGAATGAAAATAGTCTGCTCAAATTCTTTTAACGACTTGTAAGTAGTAGGCTAAAAAGCCCAGAACATATTCTATTGATTTATCAAACAATTCTCTACGTAGCTACCTCATTAATAATCATTTAGTAACCCCACGATTTAAATTATTACACTTATTCTATCTATTGAACATCATTTTTATCCTTAAAATCTTATTCAATGTTGTTTTCCTAACCAAACAATTTTAAAGAGATATTGTTTTAAGAAGCGCCTTACACTTTGAGCAGTAAACAGGATTCCTTTTCAAATTGCGAAAAAATTTAGCCGGAAGGCAAAATTGTAATTGAAAAATTCTGATCGGTCATCAGAGTCTTCTGTATAGGCAACGAAACGACTTCTTGGATTCGGAACGTACATTAATTCCAATGTAGCGTTTAATTGAAAAGGAAAATGGAGGTAATTTGCCCTTAAAAGGGTACCAAGGAGTGTAAAGATCGTAATGCTCTGTAATACAATTTGGTGCGTTTAAAAGACTTGCTAACTACTACTCTGTCTGAATTAATCTACTCTATACTATATGTTTTTTAAGATATGACATATAATATGTAAGAAAAAGTAGTTAAACATTATATACTTTTTGGCAACTGAACCTTAAGAAGACAATCCGTAACTGATTCCCGTTAAGCAATTTGTTGCGCCAATTAAAACCAGCAATGTGCTTGTCTCCACATTGAGTGCTTCGATTCCAACAGTCTATACGTGTTCAAGCGTGACCAGTACAAAGCTGCTTCTTTATGTAAAGAAAATTATCTGGACTGGGAGGAGGGCCAACGGAATTCCGGAGATGTCTCTGCCCGGACGTGATTCCAACGACATGATTGCTTCACATTGTGCCTTCAATGCTCCAATAGAAGTCTAGGAGTAAATCGACGATTTAAGAAGCTAAAATCTTTTTTTTTACGCCATTTAAGCTCTGCCTCATGTTTCTCATGTAGGAATTCGAAGCTAAAACTTTTTGTTCGGAAAATTCTATTTTTTCGTTTTCCTTTATCGAACTTCGGACTTGCTGCTTTGAGTTTGAAAAAACAGTCTTATCTTTTGTGAAATTGAAATTAAAAGAATACGTTATTTTCTTTACTAATATGCAACTTTCCGATTCAATGAGCTGTATTCCCTTTGCAAATGTATGCGATGTATTGTGACGTAGTTTCAATACGAAACTTTGTCACTTCTCAAACGTACATCAAACCAATTATTAGAAAAAATACCCTAAAATAACTGGTATATACCGTCTCTTTCTATAAACGAATATGTGTATTAAATTTATTATTATGTTATAATTTTATTATATATTGAACAAAAATTTCCCGATTCAATCCTCAAAGATTTCAAATATTCAGTCTCAAAAGGAATCGATCGATGTTTTCAAATCTTTCGAATTCCATAAAATTTTGCCAGAACCTAATTGCTTTTGCGGGTTCAAATGAAACCTAGATATAACACAAAACAATTTCATTTAAACACTGTTATACGGAGATATTTGTGTTACTTCAGCGATTAAGTTAATTCGTTTGGCAACATCTGGATTTCGTATCGACGAAATTTTCATAAACGCCATTTTCGGTTTTAAAATTTAATTTTGAACTATAGCCGGGATAAAATGCGTGGAGTGTGAACTATTCGATATTTATTCAATTTACGTATTATACGGCTGTTCGATTTTGATGGAATCAAGTTGATGGCTGCAATTCAATACTCACTCTATTTATTTATTGGTATTCTATACATTTTCTTTATTAATACCGATGTTATAAGCAGGCAGCTGCTTGCTACATACAATACTTAACCGGTTTCGACAATTATTCGACGTTATTCTGACACACAATTGAGCTTTGAGCTATGAATCAAGGACTACAGTTGTATGAATGGAAAGAAACAAAGCAATTAATAATGTTAAAAAAATTGTGTATTTATCAAAAACTTACTATTCAATTTAAAATTCAAATCATTTAATCCTGTACTTTCGCACATACAAACATAGAAATATCTTATATACAACTTATTTTTTTATATGAAATCAAAAAACGTATGAGATGGATATTGCAATATGAAAGCCTTCAATTTTGTTTTTGTAAAAATGTGTTGTTTGCAAGTTAGGTCCATACGATCTAACAGTATTTAAATCAAACAACGTTTTTACATAAATCAACTTGATATACCAATTTCTGCTCACACTGATTCATTTGAAAATAACTACCATTTTCAGCGGATTTTTCATTAAATGTCCCGATGCTTTATTGACTTCAAATCTATCCATAAGAACTGACTCTTAATAAATAAATTGTATAAATTTATAAACATGTGTATTAATATTTTTGCACGTGTTGAACTGTTGTTCCATTAACATATATTATATATAATGGTTTTCCATTAACATAGATACAATAACCAATTCAAATATTTACAACATTTATCATTGTGCACCTCATGATATTCTTATCCCATACTATGTAGATAAAACGTACCAAAATATAAATATTGTATTCGAATTGTTAATACCAATACAAAACGTATTTTCCTAATAAAGCCATATAAAAGCATACTGAGACGCGCATAATATTTTCATTATTACGTCGGCTTCCCTGTGCATTGGCAAGGAGATACCACATTATGTTAAATTTCCTCTCGATATACAAGACGTTACAACTTTATAACTTCAACGTACTGTTATAACGCTTTAGGAGATTTAGGTTTTAAAAAAAACAATTTAATTGATTTTGAACACGACCGTCGATTTAGAAGATTGGAATGGGACTGACTGGCTTGTGTATGAGGAGTGAGGATGGGAGGTGTGCCTGAGAGCGGAAATGCTGACTAGGCAGGATAGGGATGCAGGTGTGCAATAACATATACATGTAATAATTATAACATCTCCCCGGGGTAGACGAAACATCGGGGTTGATAATCGATGTTGAGGAAAGTATGGAATAGAGGAGACAGGTTTTAGGGGAGGTTTTTTCTAATGCTGGGACCAG
>JADANM010005835.1:8089766-8106974 GCA_026213755.1 Eurema hecabe
CAGTTATATTTAATAAATTTAGCCAATAACATAGTTTGAGTTATTCTTAGAGATTCTTTAACTCTACTTAATATTAAAATTTCAACCATTAAATTAATGACTCTCAAAAGTTAACTATGCATTTAATTCTTTTCTTTTAGAACGATACATACTACATGTTACACGAAAAACGACTGCTGAGCGCTGACATTTTCTAATCCTAAACTATATTTCTTTACACATCAGACCTTATCAAGTTTTTTCTAAAAAATGATATCAAGGAAGTAACTCGAGTTAATTTTCTCACATCTTAAGTGGAATCAGTAAGATTTGCTGGCAATCTCATACCGGTCGAATAAATTAGAACATTTTACGTACTGAAAGACATTTGTAACTCCTTATACTTTATGTAGTGCAGTTAAATGTAGACCTTATTTAAACCACTTTGCAGTTTTATATGTAAGTTTCAACTATTAAATGTTGAATCGTGCTTTTAGTCATTTAGGTCATAGCTTTATTCATGTTTTTAATTAAATGGTATAATTAGTATGTACTGTGGACGACGCGACGCTCCCGCCCGGGCAATGTGCATAACAAATATTTGCGTGTTTGTGTGTTTGTTTTTATGTTATACGACTCGTTTATTTGTAAAGTTGAATTCAATATATTAATTCAATAAATGAAATATTGCATATGAGAATAATTTGATCATGTTGAAATAACAAGTCGTTTTCTCTATAACTTATTAATATTTTATTGATTTATGAATAGGTAAATTTAAACTTACTCATAAATAGTTTTACAAAATTTGGTTATGGTTACATTTATATACGTTGCTTTATCTAAAATTATATTTGAAACATAATACATAACATATAACGTAACAAATCATACGTTCAGCAGTCGTAGTTCGTTTTAAATTTTTCTCAGATAATTCCGTTCACAATTGCTTATGCGAATGAATGGAGCCAATTCATAATATTAAATAAGCTCGTGCGAATGCTTCATTACGGCTCTGAAATGAATGTGATGTCGAATATGTGAAAAATTACGTTACGAGTAAGCGAATTGGCGATACGCACTTCAAACGAGCCTTGTTACTGACATGGCTCACTCAAAAAATCGATACCCAAATTTTTCATTACAACACAAAGACAGCGTGTCTTCGCGATCGTACGTTTACACGTGTTTCTTACATAAGCACGTGTAATTACATTACCAACCATTAGATTTGACAATTTTGTTTGATTTCATAGGTAATTCATTATTTGTTTTTAATGTAAACATAGTGATGAAATCAATACAATTGTCTTTTTAAACAAATGTTATGGGAATATTATATTTAAAATAGAAAAAAAAACCTTTAGCAGTATCGAAAACTATATATTTAAATAATTCCCGTAAAGTCGGATGTCTTGTAAAATTATGAATTAAAAACTGACTTTCATCCCCAGAGTGGTTTACAAAATATTCCATTTAACACTTAAGGTGTGATGAAAATAAAACGAGGAAACCGCAACGTAAAATTTAAAGGAATATTATATAACATTTTAGGTGTAAAGTTCAAAGTGTCCTCCCTTTGTGAGAGCGAGGATTCTTAAACCATAAGTCGCTCCGGTCTTACACATATTTCGCTCAAGGAAACACTGGGAATTGCTTTATTCTCTGTAAGAAAAGTCAAAGAAACTTTTGTTGAAACACAAATTGCAAAAACATCCCACTTATCTTTTCAGAAAAATGTTCGGTATAGCATTTTTATTTTACACGTTTGAGCTCGTCAATGTTTGTGAAGATTCGTTGGGCTATTGAGATGAATTCATACTTTACGTCAAAAAATATCTTTTATGTATGATTATTTATTGATGAGTTTCTTACACGTAACTCTAAAAATTGTAAATAAATTGAAAAAAAAAACTCCGAATAGGTAATGTGGTCGGTAAGGAGATAGTTATTGTCTCCGATTCAACGGTTGACTTATAACGTTTTTATCGCAACTTAGATTGTGAAAGAGATCTTGAAAGCGATGATTCTAATAAATTGTAAGCCAAGAGTGCTTGTGTTTGCTTCAGACGGAGATAGATGGCCTTACTGGCTTCATCAAGTTCGATGAAGAAGGCCGACGCCGCAACTTTACACTGCGAGTGGTACAAATGTCCACTGGCTCAGATATGGAAACGGTATGTATCTATTGGTAACTTGGGCTTATTATATGTTCTAGTCAAATGATAATATAGGAGTCGTAGTTCAGGTAAAAATAATCTCTTGTCTATGCATAACATCGAGCTAATATCAACAAAGGATTAACAAGTTTATATTTATTACAATGTTAAGTACGTAAGTTCTACATTGTTATTGTTCACTTTTCTTTATAATAATTATTATAAGTATATTTATCATAACATTAAATCATTGTATATTGTGTATTGTTGTCCTTAAAAAACAAAATACATTGCGCATTTCGTTTGATCATTTAAAAATCCAACAATATCAGCTTTTAACTTTTGCAGCGATGTATATTTCAATATTGAATACGCGGCCAATGGACACATATTGCGACAAAAGTTTTTGTTCGTAAATGTATGTGATCGCCCATTTTCGTTACATCAGTCTGAATTCAGCGAGCATTTTGATTTGATTCGAGTTTGGAATGGGTTTTTATTCTGTAACTAGCGAAGATTTTTGGTTGTTTTGTTAACGTTTCAAATTGTATACGCGAAATATAGCAAATAGAACAATATTTATTTTACGAACGATGTATCATATTGCATCTGAATTGTAGGTGCTACAATTTCTAACAGATCCTTTTTTCTTTTCATCATTTTCGAATTCAATAACAATAAAACTGATCTTTAATACTAATCCACTTTCCTACTAAATTATTTTCTGTTTAATTCCCTAATCTCTGTAACGAACTGAATGATGCTTAACATTGTTCTTAAGCACCCTATTTCAGGTCATATTAAACTAAGTTATTTCAATAGCAATTCAACACTACAAACTATCTTGTCTACATAATGTCTTTGTTATATTTCTTTACTTCTTCTATGGTTGCCTTTTAGTTAGTTAGTGTTCTACCATTAGGTGATAAGTCCACCAGTTCACATGGTTTCAACTTAAACTTGAAGCCGTACTCTTGAAGTGTAATAGACATGTAAATCAAAAGAATAAATATCACTACTGAATATACTCCTTACCAGGTCGGTACTTGGTATGACGACAAAGGCCTCTCCACGCCCAACTCGAAACGTTGGACCTGGGTATACGAAAACAACAAGACTTATATCATAACGACTATCGACGAAGACCCTTATGTCATCCCGATCGTAGACTATACCTCGCCGAAGACGAAATATAAAGGCTTTTGTATCGACCTAGCCAAGTTGATTATGGAGAAATTGGAATTGAAATGTGAGTCCCTTATTGGTCGCTGGAATGTTTTATTGCTGTTCTATGAAATGTATTATTAACGGATCTTACTGTATTAAGATCTAGACAATTGTTCAATACAGTTTATTTTAGATAAGTTTGTAACAAGCTTGAAAATGTCTTTAAAAGGGTTTCATGCATGACCAGAGTAATTTAAGACCTTGAACATTAGATTTTTATGAGCTTTCTTAAAAATAGGATACAATTATTTATTATTAAAGTGTTGGTGTACACTCAGTTCAGAGATAACTATCCTTTAATGGAAATAGGCCCCCCTTTTTAGGATTCCCTGCAACATAAGATACTATTATTCTATTTCTGGTCATTGTCTTTGGTTTTACTAACAAGATGACATTTACAGATGAAATACGTTTGGTGAGAGATGGTAAATACGGACAAGAGAATTCGGGAGCTGTGGGCGGATGGGACGGTATCATCGGAGAGTTGGTGCGAAATGTACGTACTTAAATTGATATAAAACTAGGTATAGTACGCGTCACGAATCTTTAGCGCTGAACGAAACCTGTGTAGAATTCAAATAAGGTATCAAGGTAACGGCGCGGCGCGTGATCGTCGGGTGCGCGAGCGTTGATTGGTTCCCTAGTTGTGTTGTCTTTCTCGCACCAATACGACAATTACGACCGCGATTCTACCGATGCGCAGCTACTCGTCCGGCGCTAAACATAAATGGCGCGACCGACTTATAAAGCCATATTGAAAAAGAAACAAAATCATTTTTACAAAAAACACATCTCACAATTTATCTTTATTTAATAATATCTACGAAACAAATAAAAAACCACTACTACATATAGATTTATTTGTAAAAAGCAAAACATCGATCCAAAAAAATCGTAAAACACGATAGTAATCGTAACATCGTAAGCCGTAAAGGACCAGACGCAGACCCTTCGCAATGTTCAATATTCGAACATTCCAGAACGTTCCAGTCGTTGAACTGCAATATTATGTAACCGAAAATGAGTGTATGCATAGAATAATAACACTTAGAACCGCAAAGTGAAGCCATTTCAACCTAGACAATTGTGTCTACTTACATAGGTCGTCGTATTGCATCGCATCGAAATTCTTTTGTTTTTCATAGATTTTTCCATGTTAATAGGGTAAATTTCTTATAGCGGGAACATTATCGGTGGGCTTGTGTGCGTGTCATCGAGTATAAGAACGTGCTGTTAACACCTACATATATAACGACGCGGTGTTGTATTTAGTAAGGATGACGTCCGCATTGCTGACGTCACTAACTATGTTCTTCCTTAACAATTTCTTTTATTTCGAGAGGTCCGTACTATTCAAGGATCCAAACGCAAGTCCCAGCTTGGCATCGGACCGCCGCATTTATACAAAAAGTAGTATGGAATAGTAAACAAATAGTTTTTGTTAAAGGAGTAGGGATAACAATATTTTAACAATAATTATTGTCGACACGTCAACGGCGTCGATGTGGATTAGAATTCTTTAACAAATTACAAGTGTTATTTATCGCGTCCTGTAGCACTTGTTAAATTCTTGGAGCCAAAAAGGGTTCCTTAAGGGCGCCAAAAAGGGTTGATATTTCAATGCAATCCATAAGTGTGTTTTATCGCGTCCCGCAGCACCGTGTGAACGCCTTGGCGCCAATATATATACAGTTTTGGCTTCATTTACCGCGGACCGATTAATAAGGGACTATCACTCTATGCGTTATACGTCTATGCGTGTAGTAACTGGCAGTAAATCTCTAAGGCCGCGGCGACGTCACGCATTCATAACTTATGCAACGTTACGGAGGATTATCAACACTTTCGTGATTCTGCTTGCTTTTCAATCAACTTTGCTGCTATAATTACATTTTTGGCAGGCACGCTGATTGGAAGCATGTGCGTTTCTTGCATATGTATTTGCATTTAATATTTAAACTTTAAAGCTTACATTAATGTTCTTATAATCCGTTTCCATACTAATATTATAAATGCAAAAGTAACTCCGTCTGTCTGTCTGTCTGTTTGTCTTTACATCACGCTAAAATTACTGAACCGATTAGAACGAAATTTGGTACTCAGATGGTCTGGGGAAAGACATAGGCTACTTTTTTCTTAAATCAACCCCCAAAAGGTTGCGCGAGGGGTTGAAACTTTTTATAATTTTACGCTTTCACGGCCAAACCGCTGAACCGATTGTAATGAAATTTGTTACACAGATGGTCTAGAGCCTGAGATAAAACATAGGCTACTATTTAACTGGAAAAAAGGATTATAAGGGAAGAAGGGGGTGAAAGTTTATATGAAAGTACACGTTGACGGAGTCGCGGGCAAACAGCTTGTTAAAAATATCATGAGAAATTCAACCTTATGTCATTGATTTTTTTAAATATTAGGTAACTTCTACAACTAAATATTTCAATTTGTGGTTTTATGTTTGATCCATAGCTTTAATACATAGGATTCAAGATAAGTAACTACTAAACTATCTCCAGCTATGAATATTCATTGTTTATTCATACGCATGTGATTAATATCGCCGAAATTGCGCCGATCACACAAGTTCTTGCTGTAATTTGGCAACACTAACCAAAAACTAAATCACGCATCACTAACTCTAAACTAGCATTAGTAGTTTCTGCTTCACTTTTTTCGTTTGTTTGTTATGGGTAAATAATCTTTGTAATAAAAACCTTAAATAATATGTAGGTATAATTTAGGTTTTGTTATCTTTCGTAAGAGTCTTTACATCTGATGACTCAAAGTGGGGAGCGTCGGTGTAGTCCCCAGCCCGGAGTTGGGTTTATAGCAAAGTTCCGGGTAGCACTGCATTGGTTATGAGCTGGCGTTACTCTTACCATCAGGAGTGCGTCCAGCTCGTCTCCCCTCTTCATATTATAAAAAAAAGGCTGCAAAGGTTGCCAGGTTGAAAACCCAGTAATGTTTCGATCGGTGGTTCTAAGATAATTTCTCCACTAAAAAGGAAATAGAATAAAGAGAGCTTTATGTAGTGGAAACAAATTTAAAATGATTTATTAATTTACACATTATTACATATTTAAAAAGACAATCCACGCCCCTTTAACTTCATCAAAATTAATCAGAAGCAAGATTTTAAATCTATGTAGTACTATTTATCATTCGGCTATAAATGCTTATTTAAACAGCAGTACACAGAATCCGATCTTTCTATAAACACTCCACAACAAATACTTACAGTACCACATTTCGTTCATACGTTGTTTGAAAAGCTCAAATCACCTAACTTTCGTATCATCTATGACTTTAATCGTTTACATTAAAACTGTACCAAATAAAACTAATAATTTATCGGGCTAAAAACGTATTCTTAATCATATGTAGGTTTTTTGTTTGAGAGGGCGGGAGGATATCTCGAGTCGTGAAAACTGAGAAATCTTTACATTTTTATAAAAATTTTAGATTTAAATCTTAGGTAAACGTCAATCGTTATATAGCAAGTATATAAGTTAGTAGTTATTTCCTGCTTTCCTGCTTCTTGACTTCCAATTGCCTAAGAAAATACTTAAGTAAAATGAAGTAATATGATCACAGAAGGCAAATATTGTCATTAATTGGAGCTATGTTCATTTTACATTAGCTGTTTTGAATGTTACTGGGGAACTATCCACGAGATCTCGTGTAATAACTTTTCCATGATTATTTTGAATTTTTACTTCCTTAAATAAATAATAAATATATATAATGTGGTTGTGCTAATAATAAATAAATAAATAAAGCCAAGCTAACACATACTATCGACTATTATTTTCGTTGTATAAATATTTTTTTCAAATATGAAAGTATCGGAAAAAGCGAAATACACAAAGGTGAAAGGAGTTACAAGAGCGATTTGGATGAAAACTAAAACTGTTTGGATTTTGTAAATAATAGATACTGCTTGTGCGACAAAACGCATAAAACTGAGCGTGTAACATTACCTATCACACTTAACAAACGACTTGATGACCTTAAAGACTTAAACCGATTTCCACCAAATATACCTTTCAAACAAAAAAACGCATTAAAATCGGATCATCCGTTCGGGAGCTCCCAAGAATGAAGCTATGTTGGCTCAGACAGACATACACACTGACACACAGACATGCTGTTTGAGAAACCTACACACAGTTAAATAAGGAAATTTTTTAAACCAACCCCCCAAATTTTAAATCAAGGTGTTTTATAATATGTATTTATGTAACATACGAAAAAAACATTTTATTTAAATATAAAGCAATTCATGACTTTATATATTTAAGTTTCTATTCATTTAATATTTATGTAACCCATAATATAACTATTACACCATGTTGATGTAAAAATTGTTTAATAACAGATAATGCTAACGGAGCCAGTCTTCCACAACACAGGGAAACCTTCTGTGGAAGCTGTGCACATTCAAATTTTGTACCCTTTCTAAATAAATGTATTTTTATTTTATTTTTTTTATAAGAAATATAAAAATTATATTGTTTGACCCACACTTAGTCGGAAATACGAAATAGTATGGCATTTTTGTAAAATATTGTATAAATTATATCTTCGCTATCGCATAGGATTGCATCTGTTAATATAGAAGTTGTTAGATCAATTCACAAAAGTTATGTTTATATTTGTTTCCTTTACAGGAAGCAGATCTGTCTATATCGTCGCTAACCGTGACAGTTGATCGGGAAGAGGCGGTAGACTTTAGCAAGACCTTCCTTTCCTTCGACACAGTACCTAAGGACACTCCATCACCGACCGACTCAATATTCACATTCCTTTTACCATTGTCCAAGGAAATATGGGTATGTACCGTTCCTACTAATTTACGTTTAATAAAATTCTATTTTATACTAGCGGGCTCATTGCTGTCAAAAATGTTCCCGGCATCCGTAGGAAGACTACTAATGTATATTTTAATAAAAGAAATTGGTCCAGGCGATGTAGAGTTATGCGCTTACAACATTTTGCGATTCAATTTTATATAATAGATGAGATATTAATATATACAACGCGTAACAGAAATGTGTGGTAATATTTTTGCGTGATGTTCAGATGCTCATAGATAGTCTATATACAAGCATTATCCCCACATTAAAATATACATATTATTTGAAATTTTTTATTTCATTAATTCATCAATAAAATCGATAATATGAAAATCAAAACAAAAGTGTTACATCACTTTTCGAATTCTAATGACAGAGCTGATAGCTCTAAAGTGATGTCGTAGCGTCGATAAATTTAAATATCGATATGCTAGTCAATAGAAATATCTTGATAATAAATAGTTAAAATGAAATGAATTTTATATTACATTCATTTAAAATTAGGTATTCTTTGCGATCCTTAAATATTACCACGCATTACTCTTACACGTTGTATATGAATCTAGCAACGTACCCGTCCTAATTCTTTGGTACCTGGTAATCTCTAAAACCTGGCTTTTGTCGGTTAATAATATTAAAAAAAGTCTTTTGTATAGTTAAGACGCGTTCCTCCCACCTGTTAATGCTATTTGCTAATAACTGTAACATTAGTTTTTTAAACTAAATTAATAACTTACGGTAATTTTATCTCTCCGCCTCTTTATCCTTTCATATTTCACTATCGAAACTATTAAACATCTAAAACAGATAGTTTCTAACTTTTAATCTCAAATTATATTCTTATTTCTTAAAAACGTTTCGAATCCTTAAGTTTTAAGTACATGCTGCTAATTTAAAAGCTCGTTCTACAGTTGGCAGTGTTGGGAAGCCTATTGGCCGTTAGCCTGTGTCTATATGTGGTGTCAAAATATTCCCCTGACGAATATCAGCTACACGTGAGGACCAATACGAGGGGACCGCGATCTTCACGAAACAAACCACAGGTAACAAAAACAATTATAGGAAAAATAATACAGGATAGTACCAAGTTTCTGCAGCTTGAATCATTTACTTAAAACAAAAACTGAGAAAACAGGACTCTTATTTTACACAGCGCCATATTACCCTACGCTAAGCAGAGCTTGTAGCAAGTAGATATCGGATAAAGTACATATACAAACTTTTCTTTTGTACACACATAATGTGTGATACCCAGATCCCAGAAAAATACATATATAATATATATTATTCCGGTGAGCGGATCGAAGCCATGACCATTCATGCAGAAGGCAATTGTGATATCACTGCGCCTATTTATTTTAATTAAATTATAATTATAATCACTTGTATAACGGCGAATTAAAATACATAAATGCACAGTCAATAACAAAAGCTGATGAAATGAACAAATGAACAGCTTTTGCATAAAAGAGAAACAAACATACATATATCCAAATAATTGAATTTCAAAACATTGAATGTCAGTACTGAAATAAAAATAAAAATGAACATTTTTTTTTTTTGTATAGAGTAAAAAAAACAGAAAAATTCTTTAAAAATGTAATATCCGGATAACAGATCCGACAGGTCGGGTATTCTTCTTTTAATTTAAAAGAAGGTAACATTCCTCCTCCAATAAGGAATTCCCACTAAAAAGCAGCATCAAGCAGCCTCAATACGAGTACAGGCGAATAGGTTGAATGCAAGTGAAGCGCATTTATATACAATCTAAATATTTACGTCTTTACAGGCTACGTTTGAGAATACATTTACATTATGGAATGCCATTTGGTTCGCTCTCGGCTCTTTCATGCAACAATCGAGCGGATATACTCCGAGGTTAGTCTGATATGGTTTTTACTTTTATGTTTTTTCTCGTTTTGTTTCTATTCTGTGTTGTGGAACTATATATGAATTAATATGATGTGATATTTTCCCGTTTTACCCTTATATGCTTAGAACTTTACTTTATAAACAGAGTGTAAGACTTAATCGCGAAACTTTAAGGATGCATAACGAAAATGATTCTGAAGATATATTGCCATGAAATTTTGTTATTACTTATTCAATTTTGGCCTTTTTTCGATCCGGTATATGTACGACAATACTTTTGTGCAGTAATTATTGTTTTATTTGTCTTAAGAAAGCCGTGAAACAACAATATTAAAAAACCAGCAATGTATTTTAAACAACTTGCCACTCGCGGTACAACCACCGCATACGAATACACGTGGCCTTTATTGCTGGTCGGATAATAGAAATTAAATTTAAAACATTAAACAACTCTTCCAAAATCAGCTTCAGTACAATATATCAGTAGCAATAAGTTATGACAGTTCACAGTAGTCTTCAAGACTAAGTCTTTTACACACTGTATATAAATATATGATGCTTTTATTTGAAACTATAGTCTCAATCAATCAAAGTATAGTCAAATCAAACAATAGTATATGTAATCTACTTAATATAGTTAGAACTTGTATTAAGTACGTAGATAGATAGTAATGAAACGTTAGAATGGAATATTAGTGATAGGCACTTCTTGGTCAAAACTAAAGTTCGGCTGCTATTTAATTATATTGTTAAGACGAAGTCGCTTAAAAACTGTGACGTACGTACATTATGTTTTAATATTATCGTAAAGAATAATATTCACTACTTACTAAAATTTAACACGTTTGACAAAAACTGTTATACTATTACCTAAAATTGAGACTTTTATATACTGACGAAGAGATTTATAAAAACTAGTACCATTAACCATGACCAGTATAGAAATGAAGTGCTATAATTATAGATCTCTGTCTGGGAGGATAGTTAGTAGCGTGTGGTGGTTCGTGACGTTATTCATAGTCGTCATATATACGGCTAATCTGGCGACACGTCTCACGATCGCGCAACTTCAACCTCCATTGAACCCCATGCACCGCGTCACCAAATGCCCAGCGGTAAGTCTCTTTACGAAGCGCGCAATGTATCACATACATAATTGTGTGTAATACATTGCGCGATAAACGCTGACGAATCTCTTGTATCTTCCTAATGCCTTAATGTGATCCATACTATTATTATAAATGCGAAAGTAACTCTGTCTACTCGCTAATATATATATATATAATAAAACTAATGAACCGATTAGAAATTTGGTACAAAGGTAGTCTAGAGCCTGAGGAAGGACATTTTACTTTTTAACTGGAAAAAAAGGGTTATAAGGGGAGAAGGGCGTCAAAGTTTATATGAAAGTCCACGCGGACGGAGTCGCAGGCAACAGCTAGTTTAATATAAATAGAAAATAGATAGTCTTAATAAGACTTAACACGATTACGTTATAACTGATTTGACTTTTGTAACTGATTGTTTTAAATATAAAATACTAATATGGATACTTACATACGTGGACTTTCCTTCCCTTTTAGCTTTAGTCAAAAAAGCGTTTGGAAACGTTGGTCATAATCTAGTTTTATTTTTATTATTAATTTCTTTTTTTTTTTTGCTTGAGATAATAACGTGACTTCTTATTGATAAAAAATCCCCAAAATCGCTTCAATAAATGTAGATATTAATATAGCTTATGGACGTGTTAGTTACAATCTAAAACACCCACAGATACACACAAGCTTCACTCTCTATACTATGTATTTTTAACATAGACAGACCCAAAACCCAAAAAGCGCTATAAAATCACACATAAACCCCTAAAGGTGTTATTTATATCATTTTTCCCCATCTAGGAAAGCACTAAGCCCTGTGAAATGCTAATCTCGGTAATGGAGTCTGGTCTACAAGATTTCGCGGTCGCCTTCCCCAAGGGATCTCCATTACGGTCAGTTATTTTCCGATAACCAATCATATACTGTGTGCTTGCGAATTATTATTTCATAAGAATGTGGAGCGATTTCATTGACATTTCATTGTTGCTGCGCGACGCTGACGAATGTCTTTTTTACCTTTAAGATAGGACATTAGTTAGATAAATGTGGTGTTTTAGGGTATTTATATAGTTAGAGGGTATTTTTAGGGACGGTGTGAACATGGCCTTACAGACGCTAAGGAATGAAGGAGAGTTGTACCGACTTATACGCAAATGGTTTATACCGCTCACGTGCAATGGCAAGGTAATTTATATTAATTTAATAGAGTTACTAAAATAATTTGTATAATTACTTAGCAATGAATTAAAAAAAATACTTAGATGAAATTTTTTAAATATTGGTCGTTTAACTTCCTGTTTTCTAATAAAACGTATTTGTTTATCTGGAGTATAACATTATTTAATAAAACAAAAGAAAAATGTTAAAAAAATGAGAATCGCTTTAGCTACCCCACCCTGGTGGGTATATATTAAAGTTTCGATCATTATAGCTAAGAATTTGATTAACTGTTTCACTTACTATGCGACTACGATGCATTTACAATAATTAAAAACCCACTTTAAAACTCTTCTACACCGTCCAACATCAAAATTGTTCCAGAACCACGGCAAAGAGCTAACACTGAGTCAAATAGCCGGTCTGTTCTACATCCTGCTAGCTGGCTTAGGCCTCGGCCTGATAACCGCGTTCATAGAGTACCTGGTC
Source organism: Eurema hecabe (assembly GCA_026213755.1). Taxonomy (NCBI): domain Eukaryota; kingdom Metazoa; phylum Arthropoda; class Insecta; order Lepidoptera; family Pieridae; genus Terias; species Terias hecabe. The sequence goes on from JADANM010005835.1 coordinate 8,102,604, forward strand.
CACCGGCGCTGTTCCCGCGAGCCGCCCGCCTCCCCCCCGGGAACACCGGTCACCCCCACCACTCCCGTGAGGAACAAGTCCACTCCGCACAGGACTGTGAGGGAACGCGAACCGATCGACTGGGCCGCTGTTAACTACACCGGGGTGAGTAACGTGAGCTAACAGTTTAAAAATTTAAATTTAAGCACGCCTTAAATCTCGTAATTTTGATAGAATTGTATGGCGAACTGTCAAATCGGACCGGTTTAAGTTGTACTTAAATTTAAGTTGCGTTTCAGTATTCCGACCTTAGAGTTCAATCTAAGTACCTTTATATACCATACAATGATACTACAGTATCAGAGAATTTATTTCAGTGTTAGTAACAATTGCATAACATCACACACAATTTCCAGGAATTTTTATAATTGATATGTGGTTGGATCTATTAAATATATTAAAAATCACTTAGTTTGTTAGGGCTTTACACAGCCTACACATAGGTTCTTTACAAAATTTATAATACAACATAAAGAATACATAAAAAAGTTTGCAAGATTGGCATCTACATACATACTCTTTCTCTTTCTTACACTTCATTTACAGTACGGAGAAATAATACAAAGTATATTTTTTTATAAGCATAACTACTCATTTAGAACGACATGTCATACTTTGGCTTTGTAATATAATACAATAGGTATTGATACGTCTTGATATTATATCCTGATTATCTAATATGATTGACATTTGCTACATAGGTATCTTATCTATTTGCTGGAATTAATATTGACATCAGATTTCATCAGAAAGTTAAAGCCTAAAACGTTATGGATAAAGAAATTAATCAAAAAGTATTTGAAAAGATCCATGTCTAGTTACCATCGAGAAAATCGACAATCGAGTGTGTTTGTCAATATAAAATAAATATATAAATCAGTACTGCACTGCCTTTAAATGTGAAACTATATTTCCGAAAAATAAAACTATTTAAGTATTATTTAATTAATATTTAAAACATAAAAAATAATATTTGGTCTGTACAATACAAAACAATAAGGCTAATTTGATATTTTTTCATTTATCGAAATAGCCACATTATTTTAGGACAGTCCATGATGAACCTAAAAAAACAGAAAATATGTTTTGTTATACTAACGTGCTTTTTTTTACTCTTTCATTCTTTCTTTTTAAAAAATCAATTGCTTCTATAAAGATGAAAAATCATGTAAACATTGATGCTTAAAATTCAAATTTCGAACAAAGAAATGGCAAAATTATAGCAGCCGATATTTTATAAAACTTGTTTTAAAACAGTAATTACGAAGTTTCTTACGGGGTTGTTTAAAACAAACTTCATGAACTGTATCAACACGAGTAACAAAAGTTAAAAGGTTGGAAGAAGCGATTTCAAATTACCAATCCTGTTTATTCATAAAGTATTAATTATTAAAAAGCCTAATTGGTTCAATGTTGCCATGTTGATGTCTTGCGCCTGTCCGAACATGAGCTGATAAAACGATCGATGGATCCTAAAGATAATTTTTTTGTACTGGCTCGTTATTGTTTTAACAAGGAATTCTGAATTATGACTCTAATTTGATAAAAAGTAGAAAACGGTGTGTAATAGAATTTTTAAATCTACAAAACACTTTGAGTAGTTATAAAAAATATCGTTTTAACAACCCTAGTTCTGACGATCTTCAAATTTCACTTCCCTTTTACATATTGATCTATGAGCTATGAAACTCTATTTATTTACTACATCCGTTTTCAGTCCGTAATAATATCAAAGGTAAGAAATATAGTAAATGTCAATCACAGTAATAACAGGATATTGAATACTGCCTTTATAGAGTACTCATTGCCTAAAAGGATTACAGATGTATAGTATTTTCGATTTAGAAATATAAAAAAATCATATAAATAATATATTTCATTAACTCGAGTTTAACTAGGTCTATACTAAGCCTCCTTTACAAGCTGGAGCTCAAGAACAATTAATTACAGTTAGTTATATGCGAGGCTAAGCTTACCAATTCCCGAACATCTAATTTCACACAAACACCCACTTCTGATTGTTCGTAATTGCTTAAATCCGCCTAACTCCTAAGATGACTAAGACGAACTTGAAGCCTAATCAAAACTAGTCAGCTGCTGGTATTTAAAGACCTATTAATGTAAGAGGCAATACATTCCAATAATGCTTTGCGTTCAATTACATTGTCAATACATCTTCATCTTATAGGTATAATTGCAGTGGTAATAAATAATACATTGTCAGTTAGGTAAATTTTGACTCTTTTATATACTAGGTATGAGCTTTGCTTTGTTAAAAGGAAATACATAAGAATTCATCCTTAATAGTCCACTTTAGAACCAATTTGTTATTTAACATTAAAGCTTAGGATATTTGTAAGGTATACTTATACCATGCTAGGCTTAAGATACTAGGTTAAGAACAAGATCTAATAGGAGAATGGTTTGCACCAGTACGGGTCGCCGACCCACCAGGGTGGGCAGGAGGAGACGGCCATGCACGGCACGTTCAGGCAGGTCTGATGTTCGCCGCGGGACGGCGGCCGCGCGCGCCCCGCGTCCCAGCGCCGTCGCCTGTCCGACTCCATCGAGCTCTATCAGCTGTAACTCCGACCCTCAGCCGTCTATAGATCCATAGCTGCACCACCAACATTCTTCTGGCCTTCCCACCCTTCCATTTAGCTGCCGTCTGGGAGGACTACAAATTCATATTTGCTACCACGTCTTGTACTTCCACAGTGATGCTTTTAACCGAATCCAAATTTCGTCTGATTGAAATTTTTTTGCGAACAATTTTGTCGTTTGTGTGCTTCATTTAAAGCTAATTGATATATTATAATAAATCTTGAATTAAAAATGAAAATACTATGAATGACTTCAGTGAAATCGATAAAACGACTGGATATCTCTCAACGGTAACACGATAAACAGATATTCTATATCCACAATAGGTGGTCTCTCTTTAAATCGGATCTCGTCGTGTAGATGAGTATCAGGGTGTCTAAGGTAAATGTTTAGTAATATCCTTCAATTAGATATTGTAACGTAATATTTATTCGACACGTTACGCCCCCTACATTAGTTAATAATAGACATTAAGAAACCTATTCCGTTTCTAAGATGTGAAGCTCCCTCCGTTACTTTTCAATGTATACATTCCACTTCTGATCTCATTCCAATATTCAGGGTTTCATTTGCAGAAACATTTGGATCTATTTTTTTAAACAAAATATTGTTAGCTATTTTACACTCATATGTGATTTGTAGATACCTTACTATTATCATTAGGTTAGATAGAAAAAAAAATAAGTCGATCGATACATATATTACAGTATCGATGTTAAGGATAAGATTTCCACTTGATACTTTTGGATATTTAATTATGACACTCTTCCTTGACACCTATATGACTGTTTTTATTTAACCCTTAAATGCGCGAATTTTGCTATTCATTTAAAATATTATTTTTTAGTTATATTAGGTTTTAAGATGTACCGAAAAAATAGTTAAAAAAATTATATCGACTTACACCCAATGAAAATTAAAAAAAACCGTATGTTGCATATCTGCAACAGTGCGCACTTATAGGACAATACCATGTATGGTAAATTAGGTGAAAATTAAAAACTCAAAATAAATATATAAAGTTATTTATTTATTTATTCCTGATGAAATTTATAGAAACAATTATTGTCTCTATTGTAGCACAAGCTCACTCTGCATTTCTCGCAGTATGTAAACGTGTAGCCCTTACAATTCGGGTATTTACACCGGGCTCGATCCCCCCATTTTTGCCAGTGGTCGATTTTATCTTGGCGGACATCTTTAGGAGGTACAGTTTGTGCTGGTCCACGCTTCTTTTTCAACTGCAATTCTTCTTCTAAAGATGAAGAGCTTGGGCGCCCTTTTTTTGTACCATTGCTGTGAAGGCCAAGATTACATAATGCATTGGCCAGCACTAGTCTAAATTTACATAGATTCGTAAGTGTAGTATTGGGTCTGGTCTGTTTTAGAGTTTTTTTGTACATAAGTCAGGAATTTACAATGGTTACGTCTAAAAGGTGGAAAAACAAGCGGTTTGTCCACTTTCTGCTGTTACGCGTAATGTGGTAAACCTTCCAATGAAACTGTCAAGCAGATCGACTCCTCCCATATGGGTATTACAGTCTTTTATTACATTAGGACAATTTATTTGTACCCGCTGTTTCGTTGCTTTATCATACCTCGAAATAGTAGTCACAGGAAAGGCTCCGGTATAGGTTGACAGAAAAGTAACTGGTTTATTATCTTTCCATACTATTGCACTGATGTCGATACCATCGACATTGGCAACCTGTTCCTCATTGTGTCCCC